>OX030951.1:30463680-31063680 GCA_943735915.1 Pherbina coryleti
TATCTTTCTTCTGTGAAAAGTTGGAGCCCAAAAACAAAACCCGGTTCACAACCCAGCCCTGAAAAAAATTAAAAACTTTTGATTAGTTGATTTCAGTTGGCTACAAGTGGCTGGGCATTCCACAGCGCAAATTAAAGGAGGCAAGTTTGAGCAACTATAGCGCCGCCATTTTGTTTTTTTATAAAAAAATTTGTGTGTTTAGATTTCAACATCAATGTCAATAAGTTATTTCATTCAATGTAATAAATACTCTCAGTTTTTTGTAAAAAAATATTGAAAACCCTATTGTCTGGAGGATCTTCCCATCTCGTCAAAAGCGTAACCACCTTAATGACAAATTTATAATGTATAACACAAATTGCTGATCATAATGTTGGTACAAAATATTTATATTCTCTTGAATTCATTAAACTTAAATACAAATAGCTAAAAAAAAAAGAAAATCCTTTTTTTAAAACTTTGCATTCATAGCGTAAAAATATTTTTTAAGCTGATTATGGTTTAATCTGCAGTGAGAAACGAGTTTTTAAAATTATTTCTTATGAATTTGGAAGCGAAAAAATTCCAGAAATTTTATGTATTCACACATAAAAAGACAAAGCAAAACATTATTAGATGTTTTTAATAGGTTATGCCTAATAAACATTCCAAAAGCAGCGATTATAGAAATATTAATTTCAGCATAGCCATCATAACGCAAATAAATTTTTCACGCTGCGCAAATTAATGTCAGCTTAAAGTGTTGACGCCTAGCTAGATTACACTATGCTGCATAGAAAGTTCAACCAGTCAGCGGCGACATTGAAAAGTAGAAAAAGTCTGGCAAATTATCCACGTGAGGTTTCAATTGTTCCATTTCGTCGTCAACGTCGCCATTTTGATTGTGACTGACAGTATAATTTATGGTTTCGGCTATCATCTAAGTAATGGCCTTGCTGCACAATGCTTTGTCGGCTGCATTAGACAAAAGACTTCGAGGATGGGAAAGAAAAACGAATCAACAACTGCGCTAAGAACTGAGCTGCTGAAAAGACTCTGTCGTTTTAATGGTTTTAAGCTTAACTAAAGCGTCTTGGGATTCAGTGAAAGGTACTTCTAGCCTGTGCAGTAGCGAATAAATTTGACGCGTATTACCTAGAAGTTGGTGATTTTCAAAGACTTCATGCTGCGGCTTGAGCGCAAAAAATTTCAATTCAATTGGCAGCTGTCGTTAAATGAGCTTTAAGTGTTTGAAAAGCGCAAAATCGTTGTTAGCTGTTTTTTGTGATTCGTGACCAAAGAGGGTCTTATGGCAAACAAAGAGGAGGAAAATACTATGATTGCCTCATCTAGTGTTAGGTTAGAATCTTAGAAAACGCAATGCATGCTTTATTATTTCATCCTCCATGAAGAAGTTATAACTTAGCTTGGCATTTTTCATCTTATCTCAAACTGCTTTGGAGCTGTGGAGTGCAGGACTTTCAAGGTTGATCAATTTTTATCATAATTTAAGGGATCACACTCTGCAAACCTCATAAATTTTACAACACTCAAACTTCTTTGAATTAACGTACACGGACAATTTTAAGCCTGCCCCTTCAACAACAAGCGAAGGTTTGGAAAAAGTGAATAGTTTGCCAATGATTGCATTTTTTTTCTGTTTTTTTAATAAAATTCTATTTCCGAATTTGACCCTGAAGTTACGTGCGTTGTGATAAATAATTTTATTTTTTTAGCCTTAAACCAAGAATTTCAGGTGGAATACCTATTGAGTCAAGTCTGCCTTGATTCGAAATGGGGTGAAAAATTAGTGGGAAGGAAGGGGAAATCAAGTGAAACATGTGTAGGATGTTCTAAACGTGGTGGAAAGTCAATGAAACATTTAGGGTGGCCTCGGTAGCGTGCTCAACTACTACCCCAGAGGTCCCGGGTTCGATTCCCGGCCTGGCCATGGTCCTTCGCTTTAAATCTTTTTAAATTTTCTTTCCTCATTTCTAATTAACTGAAATTAAAAATTCATTAATATTTACGACTTAAAGTTGTAGTTTATTTTTTTCTTTTTTTACAGCAGTAACAAAAGTGTAACCTCAGAAAGGCTTTTTGCCTTTTGCCTTTTGCCTTTTGCCTTTTGCCTTTTGCCTTTTGCCTTTGCTTTGAGTCTAAGGAACTAACATTAAGTGACGAAAAATAAAATTTACTGTAGGACCTATACTAAGCGATCAATTATTCCATGCAACGTATTGCATTTTTGTTGCATAAGCAGCTAACATCGCAACTTGTTGATGTCAATTTTTTTTTTATTATCCATTATCCATTATTTTTGCTTAGAAATATTTACAGTAGTGCATTTTCACTTAGTAATAATTTTATGCAACGCCGTTGCATGCCTTTTGTATATTTATTCTTTATGCGACTCTTTTCGTGGCCTCACGATGGTATATATTTTGCCTATTCTTATCCGAATTCTAATTTGAATTGATGTATAATCATTTCTATCGTGGCACTTATACTAAGCGAGAAGTATTTACATGCAACAGTTTTCAGTTTCGTTGCTTAAGCGCCTCCTTTCGAGAACTGATTACGTCAATAGTCTTTTCTTAATTGTTTTCACAAGGTAAAAAAACGAAACCTCACTTTCGTACTTATGGCTTTTAATTCTAAAGCCTATTCTAAGAGAGTCATAACTCCATGCAACGCTTTCTACGACATTTTCCAAGACATGCACTATACAATCTTACACCTTTAAGTCAAAATTGTATTTAAACATCATAATTTTCTACACTTTGATTCTACAAAGCTGGCATAGCTGATAACGTGAGGTTCACTTGAGCATCATTACAACAATACCTTTTTGACCAAAAAGAGGTTTCAAAATAGATTAAGTACTTCCTTAGGGGGCACAGTAATGGTCTGATTATGCAAACTTGACGTAACTTAGGTTAACATGACGCAACGTACCATGACTTTTTGTTGATTATGCTACCAATATAGCAACCACAGGAAGTGTCAAATAAATAAAATTTTTCTTCGTCTACCATTCTTAAACATATTTCAATTATTTTAATTCTCAATAAATCATCATTTTAAAACCAAATACTTGCATTTCGCTTTAATAATTACACACAAATAAAGATTAAAATTGTTTAAAAATCAAAGTGTGATGCTAGCAACCTTACGTTCGTTATATGCTGAAATGTCAGTCGACGTAACATAGAAATCAAAATTCAACAGACTTCTCGTCACATGTACGTCATGTTTCGGCTAATAAGATACACACAAAACTAGTCCAGTAGATTTGTATGCGACAAAAGGAACGGCTGTGTTGCGTTGAGCTATGTTTGGCTAATTAGGCCATAAGAGTTTGGAATACTCTTCATGAGAGCATGTTTCTCGCAAATTTTGCGAACTATGTAAATTTAAAACCTACAAAATACTACTCAATCTTTCCATCCTAGAACCTAACCTTTACTTTTATTCCGAATCAACACATTGCTTGAGAGGGCGACGTCCCTGCAAAAATTCATTATTGTATGCAGTGATGCCAGAGTGGAATATAATATTCCACCAGTGGAATATTTTTGTTTCTGAGAGCATATTTATTGTTCAAAAATATGCAGCATAAAAAGTGGAATATTTTTTTCTATCTGAATTTTTACCGAATTTTTCAAAAATGTGTACTAAAAATTACTTTTATTGAAAAACTTTAAGAATTCCTAAATTGTTTATATTATTTATTCTCTGAACCGGCCTGTTGACCGCAAAAAAGATCTTCGTTACTTCGTTTCGTTGTTGCAATTTTAAGCAATCGTTAACTTGACGCAGTTTTAAAACAAAGAAAAAACGAATGGAAAAGTGTAAATTTGTTTGTTGAGTATGTTCCAGCAATAAGTTTGTGGTTTATCAATTAAATATTTGGTCGCTACAATTAACTTATCATGTTTCCTCTATTAAAGGTAGCTAAAGAAATGTAACCAGAAAGATAATCCAACCAAAAAAAAAAAAGAGTCCTCTCTTTCGGAAAGTACAGAATCCGAAGAAGATTTGTTAAATGCTGATGATGAATCTCCACGATCTGAGATTCATTCGCTGTCTGATGGAATCCTGTCTGGTGAATCTATTAGATTTACCCCATCTTGTAATAGATATTTTTAAAATAAAAGTGGAATATTTTTGTGGAATATTAAAATTGTTAGTGGAATATTTTGGAATATTTTATTTTTTTTTTTTGGTAAAAAGCATATTTTTCAAAATTCTTCCGGCAACACTGATTGTATGAACTGTTTTACGCTGCTCTACCTTTCTCTTTTGTTTTCTTTTCTTCTCTTCTCTTCACTTCTCTTCTATTTCTAAAGCAGAACTGACCAAAATTAAAAATCCAACTAACATTGAAGTTTTTGTTGCTGTCTCATGTATTACTTATGTATTGTGTCATAGAAAATTCCTCCATGTATGTTGCTACATAAAATCCGTTTCAGTGTTAATTTGAAAACGTGCACATTTTAATGTTATTTCCAAAAAAGTGAAAACAATGGAATTCATTGTTGAAAATTTAAGACTTTTTGCAATGGATTAAGTTCCAAATACATAGGCTTGGCCGACTTGGTCATAACTTCAAGGTGTTAAAAAAAAACAACATTAAAAAGTTTCACTTTTATGTTGGATTGAATGATAACTTTAACACTAAAATTAAAAAATATTGATAGCGTCCAAATAGATTGAAGTAATTGTTATTTTACGATAATTGCAAATTTTCTCTTAGCAGTTCAAAGAAAAATATAAAAAAAATAACAAATTAAAAAAAAATAACTAAAGGCAGAGGGCCATATATATGGCGCTGTAGAATGTCAATGTAAAATATTTTGAATTATCCATAAATCTTTGTGTTCTTAGAGGTGCTAAAAAGCTATGAAACTTAAACTGCTCAAATCGCGATACTTTGTTATGATTTAAATAATTTTAGCGCATTTTGCGTAGGTTTTTATGACAGTCGGAAAAACTTAATGCATTTTGAATGGCACAAAAGGTAGATAAAAATACAGCCTAACTTAGAGCTGTCTTAACTGGCTAGTGCAAATGGCTAAACGCCAGACCTAGTTAGGCATGTAGCTTGGGTAAAACCCACACGTGTTAAAAAAAAATGTCAAAACGTGCACTCGTAATCTTTTGTGACACCTGTTGATACATAACTGTTATACACAATGGCAGCCAGACATTCAACTTGTTGACATGTTTTATTAATAAATGAAGAATAAAAATCAATCCCCCGAATACCATAAAAATTTGTTAAAAACAAAAAACTGTTTTGCATAAACTCCACAACAACATGATTTTTATCTAACCCTCTGACGTTTTTTCATGATTCCCAAAATGTTAAGCCATAATTAAAATTTGTTTGAATTAATATTTTTATAACAACAACATGTAGAAAAACAAAAACCAACAGCAGGTAACTCCAATCAAATCTTTGGCTTTACTTGCACCTCTTATAAAAATGTGTATAGCCCTTATCACCTCTGAAGCTCAACAAACACCTCCTACCCTTGAGTTATGAGTCTTTAGATCTAACATTCATAAATTATTAAATTGGCATCAAATTCCAAACGTAGGTGTGCATGAATTAATGCTAATTTCTGATCTCTATGAAGCTTCATTAAAACAAAAATAAAAAAATTGAATAATTTCTTTACCCAAACAAGCCATGGATTTGGTTGAAAAAAAGCGAAACTAGAAATTAACTTTGGTGTAGCCCATAAATTCAAATATTTTTTTGGCATTTTTGTAAGCGTAGAAATCGAGACTTAAAAAAAAAATACGGTTTTAGCCACGTGCTTTTTTGATTTTAATCTAGCTAAATTTGTGATGCTTCATAAACTCATAAATTAAACGATTTTATCAGATTATTTTCTATATGTGTTTCTCATTTTTACTAGTGTCTATCGACCACATGCTGTTATTTCCAAAAGATTGTCAAAAATTAGTAAAATTAATAAAACAAAGTTGAAAGCTATGAAATTCCTAAGACAGGTTAGAGCTTTATTAAGTGGGGTAAAAAAAATTCATAGAAAAATTGTATATATACTTTATTATGTTATATATAAGTTTTTCAAAGTTGTAGATAAGTTTTTCAAAAATTTAATTTTGAATATTTAAAGCGAATATGCATTACCAAGCAAAATTATTAGTGGTTGTACTTTAGTGAGTTTTTTTCATTACAAAACAATAATACAAATAGTATAAAATAGACAGTTTCTTATGTGTTATTTTAGAGACTTTGATTGTATGGCCAGCATATGCCATCGCAATATTAAACTAATACATCGAATGCCACATTGATAAAGTAGTATGACATAACATATGACATAACATATGACATAACATATGGCATGGCATATGACATAACATATGGCATGACATATGACATGCCATATGACATGACATATGACATGACAGAAGACATGGCTTATGAACTGACATATGACATGACATATGACATGGCATTGAGTTGAACTGTTCATAAGTCCGTTATGAGCATGTTTCAATATAAAGTAGAATAACGTCCGTGCATATCATTAGCAACGCGGAACTTTTTTAGTGTTTTATTTATATTTTTGGAAAATCAAAGGTAAAATTCTAGTTGATTGAAAGAAAATATATATATTAAATTTGATATTTAACGTGTTTTTAGCGTTTTTTAATGGGTAAAAACAAATCTTGCGATGAAAGCACACGAGGCATAATCGTCCAGAAGGACAAGGACAGACTGTCTTACGGCGAAATTGCAAAGTCTTTAAAAATATTGAAAAGAATAATATTTAATGCCGTGCAATATTTAAAAAAAATAAAACTGTAAAAAAGGTATCCCGCAAACGTAGAGCCCGTAAGACTACTGCTAGAGAAGACGAGCTGATAGTGCGAGAATCTAAAAAGTTGCCTCAAAAGACAGCCAATGAAATTCATGTGTCAATTTTTGTTGAAAAAGATAGCTCACCTTCTATAGATACCACCAAAAGAATATTGAGAGAAAATGGGTTATTTGGAAAAATTTCCCGGAAGAAGCCTT
Organism: Pherbina coryleti; assembly: GCA_943735915.1. Classification (NCBI taxonomy): domain Eukaryota; kingdom Metazoa; phylum Arthropoda; class Insecta; order Diptera; family Sciomyzidae; genus Pherbina; species Pherbina coryleti. Next base: position 30,470,720 of record OX030951.1, read on the forward strand.
TACTAAAGGAGCGTAACCACAAAAAGCGGTTGAAGTTTGCCAAAAAATATCACCACTGGACAATAAATAAATGGAAAAAGGACTTATTTTCTGATGAAACAAAGATAAACAGAATCTCTTCAGATGGAAGGGCTTATGTTCGCCATCCAAAGAGTTTGATCCTAAGTACACCCTCCCCACTTTTAAACATGGTGGCGGAAGCATTATGCTATGGGGTGCAATGTTATGGCTTGGTGTTGGCCCCATTCACAAAATTGAAGGTGGTATGGACCAGTTCCAATACATGTCTATACTAAACGACGTAATGTTACCATTTGCCGAGTACCACATGCCTGTTACATGGATTTTCCAAAAAGACAATGATACAAAGCACACAGCCTGCAATATAACAAAGTGATTTGCAGACAATTTAGTCACATTGGTAGCCACATGTAGCCCTGACCTTACTCCAATAGAACACTTGTGGGAACAGTTAATAAGAAAAGTTGGACTGCATAAAGTAGGAAATTTCGGCAAACTTTACGAAAAAGCTCAGGAGAAATTTTTTTCATTACAAAAAAATAATACAAATACAGGGTGTTTTTTTTAGGGGTTTGTTTTTCGAATAGAGATAAAACTGGCATTTTATGGTCAAATCTGGCAACTCTAATGTCATTTATGTTCAGTTTGATTTGCCATTTCATCATGAACAGGTTGACAAAAGAACAACGCTTGCAAATGGGCCGAAAATGAGATTGATCTCGATGCTGATTTTCATCGCAAAATTTTGTTCAGTGATGAGGCTCATTTTTGGTTGAATGGCTACGTCAACAAGCAAAATTGCCGCATTTGGAGTGAAGAGAATCCACATGAGATCCTTGAGACGCCATTACATCCACAAAAACTGACTGTTTGGTGTGCTCTATAGGCTGGTGGAGTCATTGGGCCATACTTCTTCCGAAATAATGCTGGAGAGTCAGTTACCGTTAATGGAGACCGGTATAGAGCCATGATAACCGACTATTTTGTTCCCGAATTGGATGGCATGAATGTGGATGAGTTATGGTTCCAACAAGACGGCACTACATGCCACACAGCGCACGTCACAATCGATTTATTGAAGGAAACATTCGATGAGCGCATAATTTCGCGGAATGGACCTGTCAATTGGCCACCAAGATCGTGTGATTTGACACCATTGGATTATTTTCTTTGGGGATATGTGAAGTCGCTCGTCTACGCCAACAAACCAGAAACGTTAGGGGACTTGGAGGCCAACATTCGTGGCGTTATTGCCGACATACGACCCCATATGCTCGAAAAAGTGGTTGAAAATTGGACCTGTAGAATTGGCTTTATTCGAGCCAGCCGCGGCGGCCACATGCCCGAAATCATATTTAAACATTAATGGCATAAAATTATCCTTCCAATAAAGCCAAATTGATGGACATTAAAACGATTTTCTTGTGTTTTATTTCAATTCGAAAAACAAACCCCTAAAAAAAAACACCCTATAGAATAAAATAGACAGTTTCTTTTGTGTTTACTTAGAGGCTTTGATTGGCCAGCATATGCCATCACTATATTAAACTAATAAATCAATGCCACATTTCTAAAGTAATATGACATAACATATGACATAACATATGACAACATATGGCATAACATATGACATGAATATGACATGGCTTATGAAATGACATGGCTTGTGAACTGACATATGAAATGACATATGATAGGACATATGGCATAACATATAACATGACATATGGCATGCCTATTGCGTAATATGATATATGTGACATATGATATGACATCTTACATGAAATATGACATGACATATGGCATGACATATGACATGACATGTGACATGACTTATGACCTGACATATGAAATGACATATGACATAACATATGACATGATATATGAGATATGATCATTGACATGACATTTGACATAACTGACATATGAAATAACACATAACATGGCATATGGCATAACATATAACATGACATATGGCATGCCTATTGCGTAATATGATATATATGACATATGATATGACATCTTACAAGAGATATGACATGACATATGACATGACTTATGACCTGACATATGGCATGACATATGACATAACATATGACATGACATATGAAATATGATCATTTACATGACATATGACATGACTGCCATATGAAATAACATATGACATGACATTTCTCACTTGCCACTTTATTGAGAGTTTACCGTTTCAATTCTTAAGGAGCATATTCTTCGATACATTCATATGAAATTTAATTATTTTTTTATACTGATTGAGCAAAACCGTTTAAACACTTATTAAAATTACAAATGAAGTGTTTCGGAATCTGACTTTGAACTATTTATTATGTTGTTTAAATTTTAGTAAATATTTTAAATTAAGTTAGAAAATCAAAACTTTTAAGGAAGCAATTCCCACGCCATGGCGCGCCATGAAGTTATTTTTTATATCTTGCATAATTGATCATTGAACTGGCCCAAGCTTGTGATATTGCATAAATTTGCGGCTCGGGGTCAATTGAATAACAAAAAGTATGTATAAAAAGAATCTAGATGCATTTGTGTTGATTGGAAATAACAACTTTATCGCACAAATGCCTGAACAATCTAACATATGTAACGATGGATTAGTTTTGCTCACATTGTTATCTTGAATTGCTCTAAGCTTAAAATAGCGTGGCGGCAAAAAACAAAGGGGCGGCTGTAACAAAACTAAAAGGCTCATGAATTCATAGGGGATTAGTGGGGTAGTGTAAGCGTGTATCTGAAGGCGTGCTTGTGGCAATGCGTGCACTTTAAATTATTGTAAACCGACTATTGAGTGTTCTGAAGTGTGGTGGCTGAACGCTATTTTGACAGCATTCATCAAAATTTGTTGAAAATCAATTTGAGGTGAACTGATTCGCTTTTTAAGATAACGAACGATTGCTGTCAAAATGTCGAAATGACTGAATTAAAACGCAGAAACGACAAGATCGTTATTAATAATTTTGGCACAGCAAAAGCTTCCCTTTAAGATAGCAGATAGTACTGAACAAGATTATTAAGCGGCTCATTGATAATGTTATCTTAAGATTGTCAAAAGAGAAATGTGAAGAAAATGTTTACATTTTTGACAACTAAATTACCACTTGATGCATGTTGTGCGATCTTCCGCACGGAAGCATGTTTTTTTTAATTTTTTTTAAACGTACATCATGGCTTGGTAACTAGAAGTTTAGTCATAACTCCTCATATGTTTTACAAATGGCGAACTTTTATTACGTTCTCGAAAAACTGTGGCCGAAAAATCAAAATTAAAAAAAAAAAATTCGTATATTCTTGAATTATAAAAAAACCGAATCGTGACTTTGCAAGATTTAACGTTGAACACAGAAAATACGTGCCATAAATAAGAAGCATGGGTCAAAAGCCTATTGGGAAAATCAACACTGTGAAACTTAATGACTTTAAGCGGAAATTTCACATTAAGAGCAGAATAAAACAACAAAACCAACAGCGCAACAAAAAAATATGTTAAAATGTACGCAAAACATTTGTTACAACTGTAGCAAATGTAGAACTGATAAAAACAAAATAACAAACAGAACAAGCCAAGCAATGAATGGAAATATAAACATAGTGAAATGCAAAATGACGCAGCTCAAAAACAACAAAAAATAGCATGTTAAAATATATGACAGCATTTTGCCAAAAATTGTTTATTAAGTTCATGAACTTCAACTCATTTTGTAAAAAAATTACCCCTTGAGCTTGAATAAATCTGTCATGAACTATGAAGTCTAAATTGCGCTTAATTTAAAGAGGAAGAGAAAAAGAGATGAGAGAAAAATAACCCTCAAGTTTTGAAATTCGAGTTTATATTCATATTCATAATCATACTCATATTCATATTCATATTCATACTAATATTCATATTCATATTCATATTCATACTAATATTCATATTCATATTCATATTCAAATTCATATTCATATTCATATTCATATTCGTATTCATATTCATATTCATATTCATATTTATATTCATATTCATATTCGTATTCATATTCATATTCATATTCATATTCATATTCAAATACATATTCATATTCAAATTCATATTCATATTCATATTCATATTCATATGAAAGAAAGAAAAAGAGATGAGAGAAAAAGAACCCTCAAGTTTTGAAATTCCAGTTCATATTCATATTCATAATCATACTCATAGTCATATTCATATTCATATTCATATTCAAATTCATATTCATATTCATATTCATATTTATATTTATATTTATATTCATATTCATATTCAAATACATATTCATATTCATATTCATATTCATATTCATATTCATATTCATATTCATATTCAAATTCATATTCATATTCATATTCATATTCGTATTCATATTCATATTCATATTCATATTTATATTCATATTCATATTCAAATACATATTCATATTCATATTCATATTCATATTCATATTCATATTCATATTCATATTCATATTCATATTCATATTCATATTCAAATTCATATTCATATTCATATTCATATTCATATTCGTATTCATATTCATATTCGTATTCATATTCATATTCATATTCAAATTCATATTCATATTCATATTCATATTCGTATTCATATTCATATTCGTATTCATATTCATATTCATATTCATATTCATATTCATATTCATATTCATATTCATATTCATATTCATATTCATATTCATATTCATATTCATATTCATATTCATATTTATATTCATATTCATATTCATATTCATATTCATATTCATATTTATATTCATATTCATATTCATATTCATAATCATATTTAAACTCACTCTCACTTCCACAACGGTGTTCAACGGTCTCAGCACCCATTATTAGCCACACATAAAAACGCACTTTTGTGGTACTATGAACAGGTATGTCTCAAACGTTTAATATCTGCGTAAATTTGAGCGAAATGCGTTTTCGTTGTACTTTAAGCCAACCTAAACGCTGCTGGTGGCGAAGCTTTCATCAACTGGTAATTGAATAAAATTATTCCGGTTAACTGGTTTTTTTAGCTACATTAAGCTTTGCAACAGATATTTCAACAATATTAGTAAACAAATAAAACTTAAAATATGTATAAAAAAAAAAATGAATGGAAAAATCTGTTCACAGACGTCAAATGAAGACAACTGGTTTTTATGTTGAAGAGAACAACATAAAGCGTTGAACATAAAATGAAGCTGCAGACAGGCGCAGCTCGCGGTAGAGGTGAAAATCGACTCACAACAACAAATGTTGGCAACGGAAACTTTTTTATTTATTTAAATTTAATTAAAAAAAAAAAAAACTAATAGCCGTACGCACTGTACGCAGTCGCAGACAGCCAATGAACGCGAAATGAGGACAATTTTGCTGTTGAAGCCGTTGAGGCACGCAATAAAGTAACATTTTTCACAACTATTTCATATGGGCGCGTCCCAAGCGCGTTAAAGTGTACTAAAAAGAAGAACATATCCGGATTCAGTGCAGTGATACAGCTATATGTAGAAGCAGACGCAACAACATTGCTTGCAGCATATTTTTGTTGGCCATGAAAATGTGTCAAAATAATTAAAATAAAAAAAAAAATTTTTTTTTGCTCGAAATATTTTTAATGAAAATTCTCACCAAAGGTTGTTCACCGGCTTTCAACATTGAGTGCAACTTGATGTTATTCCGTTCAACATCGAGCGCAACATGTTGTATTTGTTGGCAACATGATGTTTTCCCATCATGCAATCACGCTGCAATTGACTTTTTATCTTTTTATTCAGCATCTTGATTGAAATTGATTGAATTTAAAAAATTTCACCCTTTAGAAGTGAATGTCTGACAGCGTTCCCTGCACCCTTTGAAATGTTTTTAAACTTTATGTAAATGAAGTGCATTAGTTTAATTGTTGCACTAAAAGCGAGCGATGTGATTTTAATGTTGTCGATAGCTTGTCAAGCGTGGCTGGGCAAGACAAGTGGCTGGGAATATGTTCTTGCATTTTCTATGGGTTTTTAAAAATGAAATTATTGAAGTTTGGTAATGAAGATAGACCTAGAATGATAATAAAGACATTAATACAAAGCTACATAATTTCAAATTGTTTTTCTGAAAAATTACTTATTTTCCATGGTCCAAATGGATTAGCTTCTTATGATATGTTTTCAAAAATAGGCTGAGTTCCAAAACATCGAAATACTTTGTAATGGTGCGGCTAAGCTACCGTATCAATACAAAGCAACCCTACATTCCGTAAACTTTGTAAAGAAAAAAACACTGTATACAGTTTGACGGTTTGGAAGACGTTGTGTACAGATCAATTTTTTTTTTCTCTAAAATTATAATTTCTAATAATAAATTAAGTAACAAACTACCTCTAAAATAGCAAAAATACATTCTTACTCTTCGATGTCGGCCATTGTTGCAAATCAAATGCCAAAGCATCACAAACCTAAGGCCATTGTTAAACTGACGCTCACGGGCTCATCACGGGCAAGCATTGTTGTTGTTTCAATGAAAAAGGAAATTTGAGAGAGTGAGCGAGGTAACTTCCCAGTAAGTCCAGAGTAGCATGCATACACGAAATATGCATGCTGTACACATGCAGAAGTATGGACAAGGCATGCATTGTCATAAAAAAAAACAAAGATTCATCAGAATCACTGAAATTCTTGTTTTGCAGCTATTTTATGCTAACAGTATGATTGTTGTTTATATAAAGTAGCATGCATGCTAAAACAAGCACGCTGTATTAGTACTAACGAATGTACCGAGCATGCGTAGTTAAAAAAATTTTATTAAATTCCGATAAATTTTGGTTAAACCGATTTTGTATGCATACAGTATACATGTAATTTGCACAGCGTATCATGCATTCGGAAAAAACAAAACAGCGAAGAATTAGTGGAAAACCCAGAATTACCAACAACAAAAAACACACAAATACAACAACAAGCAAACGCGAATTTGCTGTGTCCTTGATTCTGAGGCGTAAAAACCAAACAAAACTTATTTCGGTGAATTCTAACAAACTGTAAAATTCTAACAAAACATCAATGACCTGCAGTATCAATTGAAGTCTTGATCAGATCAGTTCACAGATCAGACCACCACACAAATTAAAATAAACAATACAAAATACTTATATAAATAGTTGCACAAAATGTCACAATATTTTCACGAAAATATACCAGCCACACCAAATAATATTGCATGCATACGGCATTAGTATTTACTCATGCATACGGTATTAGTATTGACGCATGCATACAGTATTCATGATATTGTATGCATACAGGATTAGTATTAACGAATGCATACGGTATTACTAATTCCTCATGCATGCAGTATTAGTAATTGTGCGGGTTCACTGTACACATGCTCTTGTATGACATCGCCATGCAAAAAGAAAATGAACATGCCTTTATGCTGGCATGCATGCAGAGCATCAGACGCATGCATATATTCTCAATGCGGCATGCATGAATGTTCTTACTGGGTTATTTTGCCCAGAATGACCTCATCAAAAGAAAAAAGAGCGTAAAAAAGGACGTGATCGGGGATCATGGTATAATAATACATGGTAGCATTGACAACTGCTTATTTTCTCTTCAACAGGAAAACATAAACTGTCAAAAACAGCTTTTTGTGGAAATACATCAGCAGCTGCTGTGGTTGTTGTTTTTTTTCACTTCAACGTTTTCAACATTGCTTGTGTTTTCAATGGCGGATTGTGAGCGCTCTCTTTTTGAGTATATTTTTTGACAGTATATGATTTCCCAAGCAACTGTCAATGCTACCTTGTATTATTATACCATGATCGGGGATCATATGAGCCTCTGCATAACAACAGCCTTAGCTATGCGCTGTTTGCTTTTGTTTGCGCATCGATAACTTTCACGATACAATTTGGGACATGTGATATCGTCAAAGTTTACACAGTTGCATTTAGGAATGCATGACTTTGTAAAGTTGCTTTGCCTTTGACGTTTTGGAACTCACCCATACATTGAAAAACATTAATTTCATAAAAAACTAAAAGACATATAATATAAAATTTTAGATAGATAAAACTGAAATCTTTTCAAAAAATCCTTTAGGGAAATTATTGAAAATTTCTTACTTGCATTGTTTTTTTAAAGTAAATATGTTATTGTTTGCAAGAAATAATTAAAAACCAAATAAGTTTTCACAATATTGTATGTTTAATAAGATTTAAGGAAAGTCCCAAAAATTTCCCTTGGGGATATTTTCTGAAACCAGTTTATTTTAGATCTACATTATCTGAATGGCTTCAAACATAATATCAGGAATGATTTTAGGCGCATTTACTGCAACGATTTTAATTATTATAAGACAAAATAATGTGTGGCAAATTTTTCAACAGCCCACTGAGTTTTTAAGTACATTTAGCAGGAAAAACGGTTAAATTGCATTTTTGAAAAATTTCTCACAAAAATGTATCTGAGGGAAATTCTTTAAAAATTTGTTTGTAGCTTAGTCTCTATTGTATATGTCTTTAAAAATTAAATCTACCTTTTTATAAGGCTGATACATAATGATATTACTTATTTTAAGTATATTTTTACCAATGGGAAATTTCTTCAAAAGCTTACTGAGCCTTTTTTTAACACATTTAAAGAAGAAACTCTATAAATATAACAGTTTCGCAAAATTTCTCAAAAGTTTCCATGACTGAAATTCTAAAAAAGGCTTAATTTTGAACTCTTGAAACAATTTAATTTTTTAAAAAAGAAAGCAGAATTTTGTTGGAATGTACAAGAACTTTTATGAGTTTATGTAAAAAAAAAACAAAACCCTGAAGAAAATTAATTCGAAAGCTTTATAAGCATATATTTTTAAGGAAATCTATGAAAGATCTAATCTTATATATTAATACGCAAACATCGAATGTTGTCGTACACTTTTTCAATATTTATTTTAGAATAAGGACAATGAAACGTATATCATTCGAAAGTTACTGCACCATAGATGTGCCGAATTATGTTAGATTTTAAATTGATGACCTTTGACCCGAAATATTAACGTCGAAAGTTTATATTAATTTTAGTTAGGGATCTCAGAACTGGGAAGAGGTAGAATGAAGAATGAGGTATCGGATGAAAGGTCTGGCTGCACAATATGATTGAATATTAGATTGGTGACCTTTGACCTCAAATATGAGTGGAAAAAGAGTATTTATTAAATAAAAGCTGTAAGAGATGGAAAGGCATGATATAAGAGAGAAATTTAGACATTCATAAGATGTGCAAAAAATACTTTGATATTTTTCAACATCGTTTTAGGTTACCCTACAATAAGCACTTTTTCATTTAACAAGTGTCAATATATATTGCGATGGTGAAATTTCTTTCAAATAGTAAATTTTGAAAAATTACCGTTATTTTGACATCAAAATGATTGTGATATCTCGAAAACTATAGATATTTTCAGTACAACTTTTTTGTATGAAAATTTGTTGGTTGAAAAAAATAACGGTCTACGAAAACTTTTTTGCTAATTTTTTTCACGAATAGTATGTTAAAAAAATTTCCCGTTATTATGACATCAAAAGTATTGCGACATTTCGAAACCTGTAAAAATGTCTTAAATCAACCAGAGATTGCCTCAGAATGAGAAAAAACAATTGAGATTTCAAATTTTGATTTTGCATGTAAATATCTCAGCCATTTTTCAATCGCTTTTCCTTAAATTTTCTTTGTCTGAAAGTTTTATTAAATGACTTTGGAGAAATAAAAAAATATTTACTGTTATCTCACCAATTCAATTTCTTATGTTGTTTTCAAAAAAACTCTAAAATATTCAATTTTTGCTCAAAAATTAGACCAGACATTCTTTTTTTGTAATTTTATTTTTTTTTTTCTATTTTCTTCTCTCACACTCTTTTATATAACATATCATTTATTTGCAAAACTTGCTTCATTTTGATATATAATTTAATTAAGTGTTTCTATCATCGAAAATCATGAGCTACCCCCTATGATTTTTTTGATAAAAATTACATTTTTCAAAATGTTGTTTTTGTATTTTTACAAAGTTCTACAGCTTAAAAAATTATTTCTGTGAAAAAATTTTTCAAATATTTCAAACCACTCCAAAGTTATATACACAAATCTATGTTTTAAGCCATTTCCTTATCTACTTTATATATTATACATATTATTATTATATATGTATATATAAATAGGTGTACGCAGAACAGTTAAGAAACATTTTCTCCCGTGTTTCTCTACCAATTTTGATAATTTTTTTTTAAATCAATAGAGTAAGGAAAAGGAGTGCACCGAATATCTATGGTGGGCAATTCGACCTCAAATCAGACGTTCCATTCCACTGGTTACATTTGATGGGCGTTCAAATAGAGGCGAGGCACTTTTCATTAGCCCAAATTTTCGGTTTAACTTTTGAACTATAAAATACAAATCAATGAAACTTGGTAAGAACTTCCTTCCTTGACAAAGGGGCGTGGAAACACTCATATAACTCAAAGTTGTTATATCAAATAGCTTTGGAAGCATTTCTACTAGAAAGTAGAATAAGGGAAGTAGGGTACTGTGACGGGCATTGGACAAAGGGGTGTGGCTCCGCATATATAGGCCACATTTTTGATATCGAATAGCTTTGAAAGTAAAAATCACAGAACACGGAAAATCAGAATTGAGTTACTGTTTTGTGATTTCCTGCTGGTGGTGCGTTTGGTGCTGTATGAGTTCGGTTACGTTTGCATATGAGTGAAGAAAGAAAAAAAATGTTTTCAATAAAAATACAAAAAAAATCAATTTTAAATGGTCGAATCTCGACCAAAGGTGAAACTAGTTTTAAGAACTTCCCCAAAAAAATTCTTTGAGGGAAATCGTGTGAAATTAGTTTATATTTCAAACAACATTACCTGAATACCCTCAGAAATGATAATAGGCCTAATTTAAGCTAGATATACAACGATTTTTATAAAAATAAGCAAAAATAATGAGTCGGAAATTTGTTTAAAAGCTTACTTAGTGTTATTAAGAAAGAATTTTATGAAGAAAAAAAAATTATAACATTTATATAAATTTTCAAAAAATTTCCTTCTGGGGAAATTCCTTAAAATTGGTTTATAAAATATAAATCAATATTATTTTTAAGCCGTAGAAAATGGCTTCAGGTATGACCTAAGGTATATGTTCAACGATTTTAATTAAAATAAAAAAAAAACGCGTGGGGTATTTAATCAAAAGCTTACTGATACTTTTTTAAATGCATTAAATGAAAAAACTATAAAAATAACTTTTACAAAAATTTCCTAGAAATTTCCCATGGAGGAATTTGTAAACCATGCTTCATATTGCAATTTTAAAAAAATTTAAATCTTTTTCAAATAAATAAATAGCATTATGTGTAGATATACATTGCTTCATATTATTTAAAGTAAAAAAGTTGAAGGAAATTTATCCAAAATATTTATAAAAATATCTTATGAAGAAAATTTATTAAAAATTTATATTCAAGATTTTTTTAAATATATTGAAAACAAATTGGAGTTTTAGGACAAGTATGTTGACAACAAGACAACGTGAAGACAAGGAAAGCAACAATTAACAACAACAACAACGGCTTTGTATAGAGCAAATCACACAGCTTGACTATACAGACTGTTTCGTTGGCCGCTACACCAACTCATCAGTAGTCTTTGCATGACTTTTCACTGTGATCCATTCATATAATCCACTCATAATATTGTTCCATAGATTATCAGAAAAAGAACATATCATAAAAATAAGAGCCCAATAAACCGTAAGCGTGGATATCATTAATAGTTTTGATGAATTCAAGGCGAAACCATTTAAAAATTCATTGTTTTTAATAAGAAATTTGAACATCGAAGACCCAGGCAACAGAAAGCTTACACAACAGATTTCCCGCAGTGAAGAAGCTTAAAGCTCTCTAACACAGACACAAAAATGTCTATGTTGTAAAGAGTGATTTTTTAAGTGCCTGATAACTTTTTTTTTAAAAAAAACGCATAAAATTTGCAAAATCTCATCGGTTCTTTATTTGAAACGTTAGATTGGTCCATGACATTTACTTTTTGAAGATAATTTCATTTAAATGTTGACCGCGGCTGCGTCTTAGGTGGTCCATTCGGAAAGTCCAATTTTGGGCAACTTTTTCGAGCATTTCGGCCGGAATAGCCCGAATTTCTTCGGAAATGTTGTCTTCCAAAGCTGGAATAGTTGCTGGCTTATTTCTGTAGACTTTAGACTTGACGTAGCCCCACAAAAAATAGTCTAAAGGCGTCAAATCGCATGATCTTGGTGGCCAACTTACCGGTCCATTTCTTGAGATTAATTGTTCTCCGAAGTTTTCCCTCAAAATGGCCATAGAATTGCGAGATGTGTGGCATGTAGCGCCATCTTGTTGAAACCACATGTCAACCAAGTTCAGTTCTTCCATTTTTGGCAACAAAAAGTTTGTTAGCATCGAACGATAGCGATCACCGTAGCATTCACCGTAACGTTGCGTCCAACAGCATCTTTGAAAAAATACGGTCCAATGATTCCACCAGCGTACAAACCACACCAAACAGTGCATTTTTCGGGATGCATGGCCAGTTCTTGAACGGCTTCTGGTTGCTCTTCACTCCAAATGCGGCAATTTTGCTTATTTACGTAGCCATTCAACCAGAAATGAGCCTCATCGCTGAACAAAATTTGTCGATAAAAAAGCGGATTTTCTGCCAACTTTTCTAGGGCCCATTCACTGAAAATTCGACGTTGTGGCAGATCGTTCGGCTTCAGTTCTTGCACGAGCTGTATTTTATACGGTTTTACACCAAGATCTTTGCGTAAAACCTTCCATGTGGTCGAATAACACAAACCCAATTGCTGCGAACGGCGACGAATCGACATTTCACGGTCTTCAGCAACACTCTCAGAAACAGACGCAATATTCTCTTCTGTACGCACTGTACGCATTCGTGTGGTTGGTTTAATGTCCAATAAAGTAAACTGAGTGCGAAACTTGGTCACAATCGCATTAATTGTTTGCTCACTTGGTCGATTATGTAGACCATAAATCGGACGTAAAGCGCGAAACACATTTCGAACCGAACACTGATTTTGGTAATAAAATTCAATGGTTTGCAAGCGTTGCTCGTTAGTAAGTCTATTCATGATGAAATGTCAAAGCATACTGAGCATCTTTCTCTTTGACACCATGTCTGAAATCCCACGTGATCTGTCAAATACTAATGCATGAAAATCATAACCTCAAAAAAATCACCCTTTAGAATGACCACCACTGCTTTAAGCTATATTTCAAGCCCATATCATTGGGAAAAAGTGCTAAAATACACTTTTAAAATTTTTGAAAAATTTCCCTTCAGGAAAAGTCTTTTCAAATGATTTATTTTAAAATATTTAAAATTTCTTGAATTAAATTTTTCAAAAATTTTCCAAAAATTTCCTTGAGATATTTTTCAAATCGGTTGATATTAAAATCTGCATGAACAAAATGACCTCAAAAATGACACAAGCGATGATGTTAAACTGATCATGTTAAACTGATCATTACAATACAATTTTAAAAATTTCCCTGAAATTTCATTGGGAGGAAATTATTTAAAAATGGTGTATTTTCACGTATTTTTATTATTATGATTTAGTAAAACCTATTAAAATTACAATTTCAAAAATTTCCCTAAAATTTCCCCTTAGGGAAATTTACATAAAAAATTGTTTTTATTTGTTTCTTGAAACAAATACGAATATTTTCAGAAAATTAATCAGAATTTGATGAGATATATAGGGAATTTTATTATTTTCAGCCAAAGTGATTCCATGCTTTAACTTTCTTAGGTTATTTGCCCAAGTGAGCATACTACACGAAGAAAAATACATATATACTAGGCATAATTTTTAAAAATTCAACAAAATATTCCCTTTCCTAGGAAATTTTTAGAAATTTATTCTTGGTTTCTAGATTAGAAATTTCTTGGTTTTAAATTCATATCAAGCAGAATAACTATTCAAATGGCATTTTAAAAATTTCCCAAAAATTTCATTGAGGGGACACTATATAAAAAAGAACGTATATGTGCTTATTGAGTGCTCTAATTCAATACAGAACTATTAAAATTACTTTGTTTAAATTAAAAAAATTGCTTTTATTTGTTTGCTAAAAAATTATGGCGAATTTTATTAGTTTCAGCCCAAGTGATTCCATTTTTAGCTCCACGAAGAAAAATATAAAGGTATTGAAACTCAACAAAAACTTGCTTTGGAGTAAATTTTGAGAAATTGATTTATTTTTATCAGAAACATTCTGAAACTATTTTTTGCAAAAAAAAATAAAAAAGAGATTAAAATTGTTTGAATGGATACATCTTGTGAAATTTTTTACATGTTTATCCAGTGGCTACATATAAAAAAAACATTTTGATAAAAATTCGACGAATTTCATTGGTCTATATCAAACATGCCCACGTAGTGGGCCATATGGCCCGCATGGCCCTATATACAAATTTTTTTTCATCTTAATTTTGTCTTTGCTATGAGCCAAAATCAAAGAACTCCTGCAAAATGTAACAACAAAAACCGCACTCGTTCAGTGTTCAGCACATTTTCCAGCGAACTTTACAAAAACAAATGCATACAAAGCCAAAATAAAAAAACGTACACTCGATGTTGTCGATGCTGAAGCTGATTTTCCCGTTACTTGTGTGTCGAGTAATTCCTCTTATATGTGGTTTTATTGCATTGTACATAATTGTATTTTTTTTTTGTTTTGTTTGATTTTTTGCCAAATGCAACGATGAGCAACTTTTTGTTTTTTGTTTTAAATAATTTGCCCGCGCTTAAAATTTCTTGGGCCCCACTGGTCTATATTAAGAAAATTGCAAAACTCTGCATTTTTTATTGAAACAATTTTATTTTTATTTTTTTTAAAGATGCAAAAGATTTAATTTAAAATATTTATCCACAATGGAAACCACAAAAAACTGTTTACCCAGAAAAAATGTAAAAAAAACTCAGACCAGCTGCCTAGGTGGCTAAAATATGTACACAAAATATTAGCAGCTTATTTTGTAAAAAAAAAAACAACAAAAATTCTTACAAATGCCTTGCTACATTTTCAAATTGCATCAAAAAAGTATCTGTAACACGTGCCCTCATGCCCTCGCACTGTCATAAATTTGTAGTAATTATTTTTTTTTTTTTATATAAACATTGTACAGATACTTTTCCATACACATGTATATTTCTGAAGTTACACAAGAAGATAAACAAACGTAGATACTCAGCTGCAGATACAGCTACTTCTCAAGTTTTGCATAAATCATCATCACCATCATCATCATCATCGACTGAATGCATTTTCAATCGATGTGCGCGGTATGGAGGAGATAGCTTCGAAGTTTACGAGGCAATGCGTTGTTTTATGAATATCTGTTAAGATGCTGCCATGAGCTGTATGTATTTTAAAGGTATATAGCTCAGAAAAGCATTGTTTATTTTTGAATCGTTCTACTGACGCTTATAGCTTGTTGCAAGGTATTAATTGTTGGTTTTTTGCCTTTTCTTTCGTTTTTTTTTTTTTTTGTTCGTTTAAATAAAAAGCTGTTTTTATACAAAAGTTTACTTTAGCTCCAGATCAATAGGTGGTGGGTGGGTGTTCATTGTTCATTGTTGCTATGTTGCCTATCCATTGTTCCCTAAAGCATGTACTCATGAGCGTTTTTATGCCCTATTAAATATTATGACTAATTAAAATAAACTGAAATGCAGTCAGGAAATAAATTTATAAAAACAACAGTTTTGTTATTTACAGATTCTAGCTACAAATAACAACAGTTGTTTTTTAAAAATATTTTAGTGCTTATTTTTTCAAAAGGCTTGAAATTTGAATCATGCACAAACGATTTCATGGATATATTAGAATACAACAACAGCGTACTCCCTGGCTCTGCAATTTGTATGCCTTGTTGTTGTTTCAACTCAAGTGGCTCATTTTACATTATTAGAAAGAAGGCAAAGCAAACAGCCAGCTACGAGATGCAAAAGTGTTTCATATATCAGCTCTAACAAACAATAACAAAAATTAATACTACAACAACAACAATAACAATTAATCAATTACACACTTTAAGATTTTTAATATTTTTTTTTTTTTTTTCTCTCTAAACAATTCAACCCGATGCAAATGCAAGTCAAGTGCTCCGCAGAGTTTCCCGCTGTGTGAGCTCATTGTTGCATGCAGCAGCATCAGTGACGTCATGCTGCGTTGAGCTGCTCATTGCAGTTTCATCGAAATCAGGTAGTCGTAGCTCTTTACAAAATCTTTTTGTTACTTCTATTCTTCGTTTTCTAACGCAGCATTTAAGATGAAACCAAATAATTAACTATTTTGGTTTATTCACTTCTATTGTTATTGTCTTAACCTTTTTTTTTTTCTTATTTAAATATTTAAATTCGATCATCCGGTTACATTTGAGTAACAAAAAATCACCACAATGACTTCAGCAAAGTCACACCATGTGTTGAGTGGCCTGGTCAAGTGATTTTCTCAACCAGATTTTGCCCTGATGATATTTGTTGAGCGTCTTTGTTTTGAAGTTAAATAGCTGTCAGTTTGACACTGACTGATTCCTTGACATTTATTTATTTGTCATTTGACGAACTTTATCACATGGTTTAGTTTACATGAACCATTTTTTGTTTTATATTGTGTCTTTAAGACCATTGTGACCTTTGTTAAAAGAAGCTTAGGATTAAAGAACAATAGAGTTCGATCATAGTACCCAATTCACAGCAACCTTGAATTCCAAAAAATTTTTTATATACAAGATTAAGCCATTTTGTTTGACAGACTCGGTAGTCGAGAAGATAGCGCTTGACTGCCACCCAGGAGTACCGGCTGCGAGTCCCGACTAGGCCATGGTCCTACAATTTAACATTTCTGCATTTCTTTCTTCATTTGTAATCAACTGACAATTTAAATTGCCTGACCAATCTAATCAATATATGAAAATTCATAAATATTAAGGACTACCACCAAATTTCATTAGGTGGTTAAGAAGTTTCTAGATGAACATATCCATATAACCTGAATTGACATAACACTCGCCTCTAGTTCACATTAATGCAAACATTTTCTGAGTGCCTCAAAAAAATTACTCTAAAAAGAGTATTTTTTATGCGTGTTTTATGAGTACGCAATAAAAAGACTCATAAAGAAGTCTTTTATATGATTGTAAAAAGACTTGAAATTTTTCTACTATTACTTTTTGTTTGAAATGTTTTAAAAAAAGATATTGTCATTTTTTTTTTATTTTTCAACTATCAAATATTTTCAATAAATTTGAATCTAAAAATATATTTCAGCCTAAATGGATCATAATTACTTCTATGAGTTCTGAAAGAGTCCTCAATATGAGTCTTTAAAGATTCCATTCCATGATTCTTAAATAAGACTATCAAAAGTGTCTTAATTTTGAGTCCAAAAGACATTTATATGAGTTCTAAAAAAGTATTTATTTAAAGTCTTTATTATGAATCTTAAAAAATTATTTTAAATGAGTTTTAAAATAGTCTTAATTTTGAGTCCAAAAAGACTCATTTATATGAGTTATAAAAGAGTTTTTATTATGAGTCTTTAAAGAGTCTTTATTATGAGTCTTAAAAGAGTATTAAATAGGAGTCTTAAATGAGTCTTAATTTTGAGTCCCAAAACACTAATTTATATGAGTTCTAAAAGAGTCATTATTATTAGTCTTAAAAGAGTATTAAATATGAGTCTTAAAAGAGTCTAAATTTTAAGTCTTAAATGAGGCATAAAGCAGTCATTATTATGAATCATATTTTGAGGCCCGAAACTTACGAAAATGTACTCATAAAAGAGTCTTTTTTGAACGCATTATGACGATAAAAGCTCATTTATATGAGTCTTAAAAGACTCTTTTAAGAGTCATAATGTTTGCTGGGAACATATTTTGCGAAGAAACATATGTTTCTACGGCTTTCTAACACACTAAGAACATCCAACACATCTTTCACTTAATTGCCCCTTTTTTGCCGCTAATCGATCATCCCATTTTCGAATCAATACAGACTTGACTGAGTAGTTATGAGACTTCTTCCTTGGTTCAAAGCTTAAAAAACAAAAAAGTATCTTCATAAGACCATTAAAAATTAAATTCTTAGAAGCTATGGTTTTTTCCCATTGACTAGGTAAAATTTGTAGAGACCATTCGTTGCAAATTTTATGAACCTCGAGGTCTTTGTTTCGAATCCCAGACACAATTTTTTCAATTGAAATTAATTTTTCAGATCGGCCTTCAGCTCTTTGCAGATAATGGAGAACCTCTGAGAGTTAATATATAACAAGTAAAGCTTCTTGAGAATTCGAAATCGGCATAAAAACTTGTGGGTCCAGTTTTTGATGATAGATGTACAAACATTTTATGACACGCACAACACAATTGATTATACTCTTAAAAACTGGTCTATCAAATTGATGTAAGTGTCTAAAATGGCCAGTTGGTTTTTTAATATCCCAACGCTAACTGCTTACCGAGTATTTTCAATTTTTCACTACGTTTCTTATGCCCATAAGAAGGCGTGTTCGATATGGAATGGTATATATTCTTGATCAGCAAGACCTCCTGAGTCGATCTAGTGATGTGCATCTATCTGTCCGTCTGTCCGTCTGTCCATCGTCACAATTACATCTTTTATTTTGAACATTTAAAATTTCATATAAATTAAATATTTTAAATCTTAATATTTGAATACGGCCTTTCATTATTTACATTGAAAACAAATTTTGAGCTTTAGACCAAGTATGTTGACAACAAGACAACATGAAGACAAAGAAGGCAACAACCAACAACAACAACAACGGCTCTGTATAGAGCAAATCACACAGCTTGACTATACAGACTGTTTCGTTGGCCGCTACACTAACTCATCAGTAGTCTTTCGATGACTTTTCACTGTGATTCACTAAGCTACTTAGGCTCTACTTATACTGCCAACTGCCAATTATGCCGAGAAAGTTACCCGGAATTTATTTTGACAGAGAGAAAGCTTAATAGTGACTGGGTTCTTATCTACTTCCATGCACCCTGTATCAAGGTTAACCTAGATCGTATCATATTTTTAGGCATAGCCTTAACTCATGTGCATCTTCGAAATTCGATCACAGCGTTTTACCGCCATCAGAGCATATTGAAGTTGTGTTATTTTGTTGTTAGCTCCTCCCTTTTTCCACTCTTCCATTTTAGGTTTCAGTTAGTTTAACTGATGGTACTAAGATGGTACTAAGATTGTGGCGTCCGTGGCGTAGTTGGTTAAAGTGCGTGGCCGCTATGTCAAAAGAACTTTGGAGACCCAGGTTCGAACCCCAGCAGCGACAGAAAATTATTTGAATTAAAATAATTTTTCTGTACGGCCGCCACCTCTCTGCAGACAATGGCAAACCTCAGAGAGTAATCAAAATGCCATGTAAAGCTTCTTGAGAACGAGAACATTCCGTTCATCGCCGTTCGGAGTCGGCGTTAAGCATGTAGGTCCAGTTCTCGGTCAATTGTGTACAAACTTAATAACACGCACAACACAATTGATCATAAGAAGCTAGGTCAAAGTCCTTTCAAGGGCTGAAATGGCCAGTTATTTATTTTATTTTTTTTTTACTAAGATGGTGTGGAGACCATTTTGTTATGAAAGACTTTGTTGTTTTTATGTGATGAACAAAGCTCGAAATTTGTTTTCAATATAAATTAAATATTTAATACAATTTTTTTTAAAAAGTTCAGATCAAGTTCGAAAATGAGCAAAATGGGATGATTTTGCCTACCACGCCTTCCTCCCATAAAAAGTGACTATATCAAAATGTTAAAATCTCTTAAAAACTGTACAAAAATTAATTTAAAATCTTGAAATTTTGCGTATGATCTTTAATTCCAAATACGCCCAAAAAGTTTGAAATTTGTCAAAATCGAATGAAAACAACGCCTTTCTCCCATACGAAATGACGCCATAAAAATGGTGAAACCTCTACAAATTCCACAAAAAATAATACACAAACTTGAAATTTCGCACATAACCTTTGATTTAAAATATAAACTCAAAATTTGAAATTTGTTTAGGTCGGATGAAAACCACTCCTATCTTCCATACGAAGTGACGTCATTAAAATGTAAAAATCTTTTAAAAACTCCACAAAAATTAATTTAAAAACTTGAAATTTTGCATATGCGCTTTAATTCCAAATACGCCCTAAAATTTTGAAATTTGTCAAAATCGGATGAATGAAAACGATAACTGCCTCCCATATAAAGTGACGTCATCAAAATGTTAAAATCTCTTAAAAACTGCACAAAACTTAATTTAAAATCTTGAAATTTTGTGTATGAGCTTTAATTCTAAACACGTCTTAAAAGTTTGAAATTTGTCAAAATCGAATGAAAACAACGCCTTTCTCCCATACGAAATGACGTCATCAAAATGGTAAAACCTCTACAAATTCCACAAAAATTAATACAAACACTTGAAATTTTGCACATAGGCTTTGATTTCATATAAAAACTCAAAATTTGAAATTTGTCAATCACTCCTATCAGCCATACGTAGTGACGTCATCAAAATGATAAAATCTCTAAATAATAAAAATTTCTAAAAATTAAGCACTTTAATGCATGAAATTCAACACATAAGCTTTGATATCGAATCTCTCAAGGAAATGGAAACATTCCCGGATATAAACAAGAAACACTCCATAGAATATAGGAAGTGGACACTTTTCGTATGGCACTTCATTTCTTTTTTTACACAGTAAGTCATTAAAGGGAAACATTGCTCTCCGCTGTGTTCAAAATTAATGTGGAAACATTCCTCTCCGCTGGATTAAAAAAGAATTTGAAAATATATTCTTCCAACTGTATGTTAGAAAAATACCCATTTCCAAAAAATACGATGAGGAATGTTTCCCCATCCCTTCCGTTGCTACTATTTCTACATGCATTCTTAAGGTAAGGTTTTGGAAACAACAGCAATTGAAAACTATCCATAAGTCTCCAAAAGATACGGTGCGTAATGTTTACCCATCACTTCCATATGGAAGTCTTCCAAATTTTTCCTTGAGGGATACTTCTTGTTTGAAAGCCAGCTTGTGTACCTTTTAAAACGCAAGTTTTAAAAGCAATCGTACTTGCCCGTTTACGATAATGAAGTACATGGCAATTAATAGCAAAAATAAATAGCGGGCTAAGTATAGCTCCCAGATGAGTCCCAAGAATTTTTATGGGTTCAATGAAGTCCTTGCATAAAAACCTATACTTCTATGCCAAAAATTATAGAACTCAAAACTTTGAGCTCGGACAATGGAAGCGGCTCGGAATGGGCACAGGTAGTTTTTCTGAAATATTTTAGGTTTTGTGGACTTCTTGGGCAAAAATCGATGATTATTTGACAAATTGATTTCACTGGAATTATATATGGACCTAAATTATTGTTAGTAAGATGGCAAGAGAGACTTTAGAAGTTCCTATGATGCTATTTTATCGATACATTATAGCGGTGGAACCTTTTTGTCATAGAAATATCGATATTTTCCATAAGGGTCAATAGAATCCATAGAATTTCCCATAACTCTCCTAAGACCAAAGTTATTCTCTACTTTACTATATTTTTTTATATTTGCCCTTCCAGAATATTTTTTTGATGAAACAATATAGAAGACTGCTTTGAATGGGTGTTGACAATCGAATTCACGTCAAAGGCAAGATTTGAAACTTGTTAGAGCTTTTCCCACTTTCTTAGTATGACTGAGCTTGATTTCATTTTCCTTCTTAAAATCATTTTTGAAATTGTTAAACATGTCTACTCATTGTTTTCAAATCCGTCCTATCTAATGATTGTCAGATGATTAAATGATTGAATGATGAAAGCACTGCACTAACTGTGAAAATTTTGTGGAATTTCGAAAAGAAAAAACGAAGTTAGCATCATTAGTAATATAAGATTAATTTTTTGACTAAAAGCTCCAAATAGAGCTTTTGGCAATTTGTTTATTAGTTAAAGAGCCATTCCGTACAACATCAAACAACAGCTCTTAGAGAATGTTGACGGCTTTTTATGGACATTAAGAAGAAATAAAAAAAAAATTCAAAAAAATCAAATACTTAAAAATAACATTTTCGATTAAAAAGCGTTGTTTCAAGTCATCTCAAGAACATGTTGGCAACACTGAGAACTAAGTTGATTGATTAGCTAAATCATTTATTAGGTTATTTTAATATATTCTAACATAAAAAAGGGTGTTTTTTATAGCAAACAGGAACATGCTACTAAACAACAACGAATCAGTTGCTCGTAATACTATTTATCTAAGTCTATTTAATCAAATCTTCAAACATGCAACGATGATTGATTGATTGATTAGATTATAAATGATCTCAGACATAAAAGGAGGCTGTCCACGGAGTGCTTGAGCAATCATGATGAGCCTATGCTATGTAGATACTAAGTTGGTGGTCAGTAAATGATGAAGCGGCTCAGAAAATCACTAAAACTAATAATTAAAACCATCCTATTATTAATAACAAGCAATCGAGACCAGAAAAAATTATTGCATTTTAAGAACTAATTTTAAGTTTATTGGAATTAAAACAGGTTTAATATTAACGAAATATATACTTAGTTATGCTTGATTGTCACTTAAGAGCTTTTATTTTGAGCTTTGGAACTCTGATGTTCAAATCTGCTTGCTTTGTTTTATTTTTACCACTCAGCTATATCCACTCAAGCAATCAGTATGAAAATAAATTGATTGCATTACTCAACAGAATTGTAGATACATATCTATATTTAACAAAAGCATAAACAACAACACAAAATGCGGCTTAAAACGGCAACTCAACTAATTGAGCCATAAACTCAAGCTGGCCGTAAACAGTCAACGAATGCAATATCGGCATTTATTGTACCTCATACATTTACGTGTTTATTTATTGAGCATGTATCTGCCTATAAATTGTGGCACACACGCATGCATACAGTCCAATGGATAGGCAAGAGTGCAAGTTCCAATACCAACAACAACAACTACCACACGAAAAACATATTTAATTTTATTTTTTATGTATAGATATGCATGCATGTTCATCGAGAAAGGCTTTTAAGAAGTTAGACATAACAAGAAATACGACGAACCTGAGATAAGAAAGGAAATTAAAATAAAAATAATTATTAACCATTAAAAATTTCTAAGGTTCTCTCCATATTTAATGAGCTGCAGTCCGTAGGTGCAGCCAGCAACAGGTTGAAAAAGTCACGAAAACCTATAAAGCTTGGGATGATTACATTTGATTGGGGTCAATCTTGGAGAAGTTCTTAAGTTTAACTCTCAAAATTATGTTTTCTATTCAACGATAAGCGCATTAAATTTAAATATGAAAAGTTTTAAATATCCGAATAATATTATGGGTCATTTTAAGTATGGTTAGAAAATTTGTGTAAAATACAACAATGATTTTAATGGGATTAAATGGAAAAGCTTTTTTTTAACAAAAATTTTTTTTGAAAATTGCAACATAAATTTTATGTGTCCAATAACACTGTACATTAGACCTCCTATGCAAAAAAAGTACGCCGTATACCAGCAAATATGACGCATTTTTGCAAGACAATTACGAAAAAAACATGGAGAGGTCAAAGACTTCTATAGAGGTCATATTATCTCCTTGAGACAAAAACATTGATATTCCAAACTTCGAAATCCGACTGTAAACATCAGAGATATGAAGAAATATGTCAGTGCGCGACCCCTACGTTCGGTCAAAAAAAAATAAAAATGTCTTTTATTGTGAGTGTGAAATTACCAACGGAGCATGATGTTATAAATTTCAATTATAAAATTAATAAAGGGGTTAGAATTGATATGCCGGTGCGTTGCCACAAAACGATTTCATTTCTAACAGCTTCATGTTTAAAAACATCAAATTTTCGACTTTTGTCACTGTTATGCCGCAGAAAAAAATGTATAACATCATGCTCCGTTTGCAATTAGGTATTATTTAAGTCACTCGCAATAAAAGACATTGTTTTAAATATTTTATTGGTCGATTTTTATTGAAAATTATCAAAACTCTATAAAACTCGAGTTTGATATAAATATTAGACGGACGTAATTTTCAACTGTTTTTCACAGGTAAAACGGAATATTTTTTTTTTATTTTGGAGAAAAATAATTGGTCTCCTTCAGGCAAAAATATCGATATGTCATTCAATACGATCAGACTTTTAATACCGAAGATATGATGAAAATGAAAAAAAAGGGAGCCCTACGTTCGGCAAAAAATTTTCAAAAATTTTTAAAAATAGTTCTGCTGGAAATATCGATATACTTTCTGAGCAAAAGATTAATGATATTTTAAGAGCTTTATTTTTTTTTATATTAGGGTGGCACATTAGGATGGTAGGAACAGAGATCTGGAGGGTAAGTATTAGAACGGTACACCTGAGGTAAATGACTTCTATATAGGTCATATTGGTCTTCTTGAGGCTAAAACATTGATATACCAAACTTTGAAATACGACTATAAACACCAGAGATATGAAGAAATATGTCAATGCGCGACCCCTACGTTCGGTCAAAAAACGAAATTTTATTTTTTTTCGTAATAGTCTCGTAAAAATGCGTCATATTCGCTGGTATACAGCGCACTTTTTTTTTAGGTACGGTCTACTGTACATAGTACCCAGCCAGTGGCTTAGTTAACTTAATTGACTCAGTTGGCTCGATAGGTACGATTTTTGCCAATTTTTGTTAAATTTTTATTCGTCGTGTTTTTGTTCGTCAAGTTAAACAAAAACTTCTGGCAAATCAAAAGTGTACAAGAAGTGGCTCAATTGGCTTTATTGGCTCAGTCTACTCAGTTGGCCCAATTAGAACGCACACACAAAAAATTTGCATATTCAAGCTAGTTGGCCAGTTGTCTCAGTTGTTCAGTTGACACTATTGGCTCAATTGGCTCAACGAGGAAAGTTGTTTGTTCAAATTTTTTTTTATTCTATTATAAAATAGTATGTTTATGTAATGATTTAGCTTGTGGTTTAGATGGCTTAAGTGGCTCAATTGGTTCAGTCGACTTAATTTGCTCCGTTGGTACAACTGGTTCAATTAGCTTAATTGGCTATATCAGCTATTTTCTATATCGATTAAATATTTTATCATTCTACCATTAAAATTACATGCTAGTTCACACATTTCTACAGCTTTCCACCACACATAGAACGTTCTAGACATGTCCTTTCCTTTCCACTAATCTGTCACCCCATTTCTACCCAAGACCGGCTTAACTGAATAGGTATAACATCTGCAGCCATCTAGTGGCGACCGTGGCGTAGTTGGTTAAGGTGCGTGGCCGCTATGTCATCAAACTTGGAGACCCAGGTTCGAACCCCAGCAGCGACAGAAAATTATTTGAATTAAAATAATTTTTCTGTACGGCCACCACCTCTCTGCAGACAATGGCAAACCTCAGAGGGTAATCAAAA
Organism: Pherbina coryleti; assembly: GCA_943735915.1. Taxonomy (NCBI): domain Eukaryota; kingdom Metazoa; phylum Arthropoda; class Insecta; order Diptera; family Sciomyzidae; genus Pherbina; species Pherbina coryleti. Next base: position 30,496,321 of record OX030951.1, read on the forward strand.
TGCCATGTTAAGCTTCTTGAGAATAAGAACAATTCCGTTCATCGCCGTTCGGAGTCGGCGTTAAGCCTGTAGGTCCATTTCTCGGTCAATTGTGTACAATCTTAATAACACGCACAACACAATTGATCATAAGAAGCTAGGTCAAAGTCCTTTCAAGGGCTGAAATGGCCAGTTATTTATTTTTTTATTTTTTTTTATAACATCTGGAATGCTTGTTAAAAAAACTAAAAAAAAAAATATATTCTTGCCTTGGTTTTTTGCCAATTTTTGCTTAATTTTTTTTAATCTGTCATAATCAGCTATTGGTAGAGAGCGCTCTGAGAGCGTTGAGAGCATGAATTGAGAGCAAAGGCTTATGTAGCAACACAAAACGCAACAACTAATCAAATACAAAAGACAAACACAGAAACAACACAGAAGCTTTAAATGTAGTGGTGTCCATAACCGGTAATAATTGTGCAGCCAGTGGTTCAGTTGGCTCAACTGGCTTTACTGGCTCCATTGGCTTCACTGTCTGAATTGGCTCAGTCGACTCAGTTAGCCCAATCAGCTTATTTCTTCGTTAAAATTTATTTAAACTCTATTATTCAGAAATAAGCAAATCAAAAGAGTTCAACTTATGGCTCAATAGTCCTTATTAATTGGCTCAATTGGCTCAAATTGCTTAATTTTTGTACAATTTTATTTATTCTATCATTAATTAGCATACATATACATATATATTTGGTGTACACCCCGTTTTGGGTGTACGACCAAAATTATATGAATTTTATTTTATTTTACTTTCTATTTTTATTTACACAACTTATTTGAACAAATTAATTTTCACAACTGAAATACATTTTTATAAATTTTGATTACTTAAAACTAAGGAACTTAAATTTGAATATTAATTTAAAAGTGAAGTGTTTTTGTGTAAAGTGTTTAATATATGTTTTATGTGTAACTCTGTGGGCACCACATTATTCCCCCTCCTCAAAAAATTGTATCGTGTTTCGGTGTAAATTAAAGCGTACTTATTGTTTAGGTCTTTAAGTTAAAGGTTCTGTTTGTTGATTGGTGTAAAAAAAAATGCACTGATAGTGTTAGATGCATCCACAGCGATAGAAAGGTTTGGTTGCTATTAAACCTATTTAAGTAGCATTTTCGTAGTAAAACTTTCTATTAACGTTGTGGATGTTTCTGTAGTGTTTTTTGTTATGCATTCACAGCAATAGAAAATTTTACTTTGCTATTAAACCTATTAAGTAGCATTTTCGTAGTAAAACATCCTATTAACGTTGTGAATGGTTGTGTAGTGTTTACTGTCCATGTAGTACTTCGTGTATGGATCTTTGACATCTGACGGTAGGTATCTAATTCGAATTGGTATCTGATAGGTGATCTGACATTGACCAAATTAAGATTTGAGTAAATGTTTGTGTTGTGTTGTGTAGTGTAGTGTGAGTGCCTCGGGAAAACCTAAAATAAAAACAACCAGTCAAAAAAACTTTTTATTAACTGTCAAACAAATAAAAAAAATACAAAATTTAACATTTTTTTTTTAAATCCAAAAAATGAATATTCAGATATCAGGAGAATGTTGTTGTTGTTACTGCTGCTGCTTCTTGTTGTTGTTTTTGTTGTAGTTGTTGTTGTTAATGCTGATGTTATTATTGTTGTTGTGGTGGCTGTTGCTTTTGGTGTTACGGTTGTTCTGATTGCGAGCTTGATGCTGTTGTTGCTGTTTATGTTACTGCCAATGTGAGTGTTGTTTGCTGCTGTTGCTGATGTTGATGCTATTACCGTTGTTGTTTTAATTGTTGTTGATGATTCTGCTGTTGTTGTCGTTGTTAATGTTGCTGCTGTTATTACTTTTCTTGCTGTTTACATTAAATGTTGCTGTTGCCTGTGTCACCTTACCGGCAGGTGTAGGGTTTTGCAACAACTGTTGTTGGTCGATGGTGTTGTTGTTGCTACTGTGGTGGCAGCGGTATATGTAGCAGCGTTTGTGCTTTCGCTTTTGGTCTAATGTTGTTGGTAATGATGATGCTGCAGCTGCTCGCGTTGGTAGTGCCGCTGGTGTGTAGTTATTGTTTCTTGGTTTTGGCGGTAACGGTGGCAGCGGCGCCTTTCGCATTGGCTTTGTTGGTTTTATGCGACTTGCACTGAATACCCCACCCTAGACCAGGACTAGCTGATGTATCGTCGGTGAAACTCTTTTGACTATTGCTGCCAGCGTTACTAGACGAAGGCGAGACAAGACAATCGCGCGTGTATGGCGGCTCCGGTTGAACGTTGATAACTGATCGATGTCGTATTGGCGACTTTAGCTGATGGAGCTTGTAGAAGGTTTAGATTTAAAGTAGTTGGGCGCGCACGTTGAGGTGGTTGTTGTTGTTCCCGTTCGTCGATTAGGCAGGATCGCCAGTTTTTGGTGTACACCCGATTTTGGGTGTACAACCAAAAAATAATCAATTTTTATTTTATTTGAATTTTTATATACACAACTTATTTGAACAAATTAATTTTCACAACTGAAATACATTTTTATAAATTTTGATTACTTAAAACTAAGGAACTTAAATTTGAATATTAATTTAAAAGTGAAGTGTTTTTGTGTAAAGTGTTTAATATATGTTTTATGTGTAACTCTGTGGGCACCACATATACATGTATACACAAAAAGCAATAGCATACAAAAGATTCCAGCTTGTGGCTCAGTTGGCTTAACTGGCTCAATTGGTACAGTGAACTCAGTTCGCTCAATTAGCTCAATTCTTCGTTAGTTTTTTATTACATTCTATTATAAAATTATAAACATATCAAAAGAGTATATTAAATGACTCAATTGGACCAATTGTCAAGACAGACTCAATTGGCACAACTGGCTAAATGAGCTTAGTTGACTATAACAACTTTTTTCGGTAAAATGCTTTAAATATTTATCATAAAAATCATGAAAAAAAATAAAACGCATATGAAATATCAAAACAAGTGGCTCAATTGGCTTGATTGGCTCAGTTGACACAGTTGGATCAATAACTTTAATTTTACGTAAAAATCTTTTATTATTCTGCCTTAACCCTTTGACGACCATTGGGACACCGGTGACCCTTTTACTTTCGATTTTTTCCTGGAAAAACTATGCAAACGATTTTTCTTTACAAGGTATCATTCAACAGGGAATGAATGTGGCTTCCAGAAAGTATTTAATTTTCAAGGGTAGATTGCCTACCGGACCACCCCAAAGTCGAAAAATCTTTACTTTTTCTCCCCCTTCTTCTTGCTGCAATATTTTGCGGGTAAGAGGAGATATAGGTAAAAAATTTTTGGGGAAGTTGCGGGCAACCGTCCACTTTTTAACAAAACACAGCAAAAAAGATAGTCCACTTGGGCTATCCACGCGACCACCAAATCTGATGGGACCTATATGTCCCATTGGTCGTCAACGGTAAAAATCTAAGACATATTTACTTTTGTTGAAAAGTTAATATATTTGAAATAAAAATAAATTTGTTTGTATTTTTGCTCAATGCATTGAATTTTCAATTTCTTATGATGAAATTTTAAGTTATTTCGATCATTGGTGAAGCAAAATGGTTTTTTGCAAAATGCACAAATAGTATTTTTTCGATGGCCTTTGTGTTGTTTTGAGCAGAAAATACATCCTTGCATGCTGTTTCACTTTTGCAGAAGTATCGGACAGGGAAGTGATATCCGCAAGTTTAAATCTCTTACAACTTCGCGGTTGGTGACCGTATTGATCATTTGAGTAGTCATTTGAGTGTGGAAAAAAAAATTGAAAAAGCGCTAAAAGCCGTTTCAGCCTCCACCTTGGACTTTAAAAATGTTAGCTCAGTCCTTCCCCCCTCTGGTGAATCCTAGATCCGCAACTGATTGTGCACACTCAAATCAAAGATCGCAGAAAAGACGCAAGTAGAATTTGGTCTTTGATTTGCTATCGTGTTCGTAGTAATACTGAAATAAAAACACAAACCAAAAGTGTAATTTTCTTACTAATGGTGGTACTTTGGCCACTCTACGACTATTGGTCCAAAAGATATTTCCAAAATAGGTCAAAAATCCGTTTACAAAATCCCAACAATTTTTTTGTTACGGAGTTTTGTTTTGCATCAAATGAATGATCCGATTTTTTGGAAAATTTAACCTGTTTTGTGATATTTTGAATAGTCGTAAAGAGGTCAAAGTACCACCATTGGAAATGTTATTTTTCAACATTTCATTGGTTATCAAACATTACGTCGTAGCAAATATAGAAGGCCAGATATTTTGATAGAATTTTTGGGGTTTTTTAACAATCTTTTTAAATATTTTGAGAATATCTCCTCAACCAATAGTCATATAGAGGTCAAAGTACCATCATTACAAAGGTTATTTTATTATTTTTAATTAGTTAGATTTCAAAACAGATTAAAAACAACGAGTTCTCATAAAGTAAATCAAAATTCAACCTCAAACTTTTCGTGCGCATACTGTCAACGAGAGAAAATAGTGGTATACATTTCTACCGTTGACGACCATTGGGACATATAGGTCCCATGATTTTTCACACTTTTGCAGGCAAAAAAAAAATGTTTTTTGCTACACTTTTGTTTAATAATATGGAGTCGCTTAACACGAATCCGTTGTCGGATTAACGAATTTTCCAGCGGTTCAGGAGCGGTCGTCAAAGGGTTAAAATAAAAGATACGCATTTGAAAAGGTCGGAATTCATGTGGCTCATTTGGCTCAATTGCCCTAGCTGGTTCAATTGAATCCATTGGCTTAATAAGCTCAATGTTATGCTTGCTTTTTTACTATCAATTGATTGGGGACATTTTTTCTCTTAAGCACGAAATAAAATGTTTATAAAATGTTTAAAAGAGTCTAGTTAGGGACTCAATTGGATCAATTAGCTCAAATCTGCATTGATTTTTTTTATGACATTCTATCATACAAAACTATGCAACTCACAAGAGTCTCAGATAGTGGCTCAGTTGACTCGTTTAAATTGACTTGTTCCGTTGGCGCTATGGGCGAAGTAAGCTCAGTGGGCTGAATTAGTTTTATTTCTAGTTAACATTTTTTTTTTTAAATTACAAGTTTCAGCTTTGGCTCATTTGGGTTTAGTTGACTCGGTTGGTCCAATAATACTTATCATAATAATCATTCTATCATAAAGTGATGTCGAAACTAAGGCGCAATCGCACTATTTTTATGATTACTTGTGATGTTTCACAGGAAAAGCGACCTTATCTTCTCGGAATCAAGGTTCATTTTTTTTTTTTGCTTTTCCCTAAATTACATATTATTTTTAACAAAAACATACTGCAATCACAAAACAAAAATTAAAATATGAGCTTAGGTACTTTTAGAATTTTGAATTCTCAAATTTTTAGATATTGAGGTTCAAAAATTGACAATTAAAAGGGAGCTTAACTTCCCCATTAAAATAAATGGCGGAAGATAAGGTTTTCTATATTTTAGGAGGTAGAAGTTGAGGAAAATCTCCTTTTTTGCTATTTCTGATTAAGTAAAACCGATTGTAAAATGCTCAGAATATGTATGGACAGTATTACTAACCTTAACCTTAAATCCGATAAAATTTTCACAAACGTCTATTTTTAGCTCTCGTGAAAAATTTGGCCTGGGAAGATAAAGTCTCTTTTCCTGTGAAACATTACATTTTTGAAAAATTAAAATCACCAACGGAACAAAAGTTACCGTTGTTCTTCCAACAACTGACAAAAAACATAATCAACCAATATGGCTGAAAATTTATAGATACCAAAAAATCGTACCAATCGGACCAAAACAGCCAGCGAAATTTCCGTTCAGTTGACTCAGTTGACTTAATTGGCTCAATTGGCACAATTAACTCCATCAAATGGTTCATCTAATGGCTCACTTGGTTCGAATGGCTTAACTGACTTAATTGGCCTACGTTCCTATGTGTTGTAAATTTCATCTGGTCATTTTCTAAATCAGCAAAGTCTAACTCATTTAGGGTATTCTTACTCATTAGGGTAGCACACCTTGTGTGCTATCATGTCATATTATCATAATGCAATAAAATTTTACTCTATTTTAAAAATGTAGTTGTTGCCTTCCATAAAAAAATAGTACTAAAATATTACAACCCTAAAAGCTATGTTTATTGAGTGTCTTATTCAATTAGCTCTTTTTTAACATCAACTTATTCATCTTGAATAATTTAATTTGATTTCAGCGCTTGGTTGGAGCTTTCTTCAAATTAAAATTATTATATTTATTTTAATTTGTTTTACATCAGCTGATTGAGAGTTGAAATAGCACAATAAGTTATGAGAGGTTGTTCACACTAGTTGTAATTTTTTATGTTTTCAACTTAAGACATTTGCCTTTATGAGACCTTGTGAATACCCTAATTATTTATAAATACGATCGTAAGATAATCCGAGCATTCTTAAAAATTGCTTTGATTTCTCCGAGTGTTTTGTTTTTTTTTAGAATAAGTTTTTGAAAATCCATGAAATTTTTTCGTGTTTCAATTCATCGGCGAGTTATGTGGACTTTAGTTTTCTTATTTTCTTCACCATTTGACGCATTTCTTCAAAAAAACGTATTGTTTATAATTTAAAAGCAGTCGCAAATCTGTCTTTGGGAACGCGTTTTATTGTTGAAATAGACATTTAGTCGATAGTTTATTTGCTGCATTGATTCGAATGCTTCTTTATGGAATTTCGATCTTATCGGAAGCCAAACGTGTTTTGGCTCATTCATTTCTTTTTGTGGGCACTGCTGACATACGAGTCCTAAAAGCTTTATATTCTAAGCTCATTTTCTAAGAGTTCACAACACTCTGTTTGGATTTATAAAATTATATTTATGTAGTTTCTGTCAAAACCATTTAGCTACAATTTTAGCTCAGTATAACACCTCAATTTTAACAATGGCCTAATTTGCAAAGAAAACCACAAAAATATAAAAAAAATAAAAAAAAATGAAAATGCATGGCTTTGTATTTAACCGCAAGCTCTAAAGCTCTAGTGTCTAGCTGCTCGCACATTCTACAGCTGCAAAGCTTAAGCAGAAATTGTTCTGCTTTCTGCTGCTTATAGGAAACGAGCAATTATGTCGCCGTAGCTAAGCATACTATTGCACAAATAAATACTAACTTTTTGAAGTTGCTTGGCAATCAAAGTTGACCTCAAAAAATCGGCAGTCTACAAACTAGCCATTTAGCCACTCAATCAGACGAGGAGATAGTAAATGAAATGGTGAATAAAATGCTTTCGAAGATGAAGAGATATTCAACGAACATAACAAAAGATACAACATAAGAGATGCGAAAATGATGTAGTTGGCAATAAGACAAGCCGCAATTGTTGGTGTTGTTGTTGTAAATCTTTGTCAAAAACTCATTTACGCCTCATGTGCCTCATAGCGTACCGGCTAACTAGTAATAACAACAACTTTGGCCGTTAATGGCCCAAAAAGTAGCTTCTGCTTTCTTGAATTTTAGTTGTTTCTTGGAAACTTACCTTAAGGAATTTTCTGATTAAGTGTTGATTGATAGTGTGTTGGGTTTTTGTTGTTTTTGTTTTCTTAACTGCTGATCGATGCAAAGGTTAATTGTTTGTGGTTGAAGTTGAGATTGAGGTTGTATTGCTCAGATAAGGATGAAATAAATGTTAAAATCCTTTATATGCTCGCTATTTGTCTGTTAGCACTCGCAGATACTTTTTCGCACAATTTTTACTGGCTTAGATACACTATATAACTTTAGTATCTGCTCGATACTAGCATATGTACTTATTTAGCATAAATCTTCGTATTTTTATGCAAATTTTTTTTAATTCATATATTTTAAGTATTTTTTGCTTATTTAGATACTTTTTTTATCCGTGAGATACTTTGTATCTTTCAGATACTTTTGCGTAATTTTCTTCACAGACCGCTTACAACATCAAAAACTGCATAAAATTTATGTGCATGCGTTTATTATTTCCTCAGCTTTGTAATAATAAGATTTTTTTTATATAAATATCTTACAATTTTTTAAAATTTCTTCACACCGCACTTTCACTGCAAACACGCACTCGTTCACACTTTTTATGTTTTGCCTGAAGCTATGCGTGAACAATTTGTAAACAAACACGAAATTCACAAAAAGACTTGTTTCACTTTAATGCACTACTCAGTATTTATTTTCGCTTTGTTTTGTTTTTGTATGGTTGCTCTCTTTGATTGGCTGTTTTTTTTTTTTGCTTGATAGTTGATCAATAGAAAGTTTTTTACTGCTATTACTTAAAATGCACGCTAGTTTGCGACACAAAACCCAAAATATTAACTATCCACTAATTTTAACTGAAACTTATTCGTTTGTGTTCGTTCGACGTAGCTTCCAGCCGATTATGCTGTTTTCAGACTCTCAGACGATCGCGTACTGATCGGCTTCAAGTCACAAATGTAAACATTTGCCGCTGTAAAGACTAGGCGAGACTCGCTAAAGACTAGCCATTTAAACCGAAGGCCGAAGACACTTTACCGAAGATTTGGAGAGAATCTTAGTAATACGTTTAAAAATGCCTACATACACGATCGCCTTACGATTTTGTTTCTTAGAGCACAATATATAAAAAATATGGCATGCTACTTTTTTATTTGGTGTTGAAACTTTACTTATCATAATAGTGAAAACTTTATGAGCGCTTATAATTATGACTTACGCTTATATAGCAGACTATTATAATTTTGACTTGAAAATATTTTTAATTGAGAAGACTTTATAAGCCCTCATAATTATGACTCATAAGGAGTCTTAATTATGAAGAATTTTTTCAGTCATAATTATGACCCAAAAAAGAGTTTTTTATAATTCAAAATTATTTCTCTGAAAAAAGTTTACATTCTGAAGATTTTTTATAGGCTTAAGACTCTAAAAGATCTAACTGATGATATTCTGAGCACTCATAATTTTTGGTCAATAAATACTCTTTTGTTCTTACTTGGTCATAAGAGCTCCTAACACCTTATTTATTAGTCATAATTCTCAGTTTGATTCTCAGGAATCCGTAGAATCCACAGCTACTCTTCGGGAATCAAAGCTTTTGTGTGTTGCAAAATGTTTTGGAATATTTATTATAATACGACGTAGAAGGAACGCTGGCTTGAGATTTAAATTTCTTGTGAGTGATATTAATTTTGTGAGTTAAAACCTACGCGGAGAGAAAATTTATAAAAATTTAAAAGTAATGGTAAATAATGCTAATAAGCACTCATAATTATGAGATATAAAGTTATGACTGTAAAATTTTGCGCATTTTAGGAGTATTTTAAGAGAATTAGGCGTATTTTCGAATTCACAAAAGAGTTGTATTTTACTTTGTTCAGTGTAACCTTGCAGGAGATGAAACACGCTCATAGCGGACATGATAGAATAAACAAGGTAGACTCTTGGTGGCTGAGTGCCAAGAGTTAGAATTGTCAAAAAAACACGGAACAACGAACAACAGCAATTAAGAAGACGAAAATTGTTTTTATTGATTTTAAAGAACTAGATGTAATGAAATAAAATAGTCTTTAGAATCATAATCAATGACTTAAAGTCAAATTTTAAATACTAAAAATGTTGAACTCTATGTCAATAAATATTTAAAATACTGTTTTTTTTTAGAAGTAATATTCAGCTTTATGCTTAATAAAATGCAAAAACTCCGTCACCAATTTTCCCCCAAACTTTTTGGAAACACGTCTTCCCATAATTGCGCAAAAACAACTAAAAACTGAACCTTTAAATTTTGTATAATCTCAAGCTAAAATTTCACTCGAGTGAACTGACTCGCAAGCATGAATTAATGACGTGTCAAGCCACAGCCACCACGGGCTCTTAAGGGATTAGGTTACTCCAGAATTTTTGAAAAATCAATAATTTATTTTAAATGATCCCTTATGACCTCAGAATGAGACATCAAAAGATTATGGCCGGGAAAAATTTCTAAGAACTTGGTTTTTAATTTTAGTATAAGGTTGCCTAGTACAACTACTACTACTACTACTACTGCTATTACAGACGTACGGTTGCAAGTCCTCACTGATGCATTCGTATGGTCTCCTGGATAGTCTTGTTAGACTTATATGGGTGGTATAAACGACGAAATCAAGAGGTGTCAGATGGGTACTCCGAGTGTGAAAAGTTAAACTTAGTAGCCTCGGAGTACCAGATTCAAAAGGTGGTAATGTGGAGGTGTCATGCTGGTGCTTTGAGTCACTGGGTGTTCATCTTGGTAGCCTTGAGCACTAGACTAATGAGGTGTATTGAGGAGTTGGTGAGGTGTCCCAAGGTGTGATATATGAAGTGTATCAAGGAGTGTCATATTGAGTACTTCGAGTATGAAAAGGAACAAATAGTGGCGACCTTGTGTCTCACACAGTCAAATGCGATGTGGTCTACGCTGTAGCACGTCCATGTAGTGGTGGTTTTTCCACCACAGTCAAGAGTGATGAATGCAAATGTATTAGTGTTGTGATAAGTGCGTGTCGAAGTAAATCCCTTTTGCCCGGGGAGACTATCGCAGGGCTGGCCCTTCGGGGAGTATCGTGCTGACTGTGGTAGTTCAATGTCGAGAACAGGTCTGTGATCGGCGTGGAGTTGCGCTAAACAACCGGGTGGCAATGCCCTAAATTGCAAGAGATGTTAGATGGGTCTCGATTTCCACCAATAAATGTGGATGATGACCCAACTAATCATCCATAATTGGTACTGTTGCGTTCCAGCATTGGTTGCTATCCATACAGTATAGTTATTAATTTAAATAAACCCTTAAGTATGGTGTTCGACCGGTGTTGAAACTACTATGACAGGGTGATGGTCGCGCCTGGAGTCATGGAAGTGACGCCTAGGATAGATATGACGGACGTCGTATATACATTAGCATGGCACTGACGTCCTGAAAAATTTATCTCATAGGCATCAATTCCTTGAACCACGACCCCACTGCCATGGGGCAACGTAGAATTAAGCCGTATGGCAGGTATCTACGTTATATAAGACGTAAAATACTCGTATTCCTTCTGCTATTACTACTCATTATTCTCATTATATTATCTCAAAACTGCATTTTTTAAGTTGGGCGGAAATATATCTTCAATAACATATTGCGTATGGACAATAAGTAGAATTTGTTTTTTTTTATATTCATGATTTAATTTGTTATTAACAATAATCTGATGATTTAGGATAGGATAAATCAAATATATCCTACGCACTTCTATAACAGATATTATATGTAATCGAAAAAAATTCATTGGCTTTTTATAATTAAAAAATTACAGGAGCTGTTTGTTCGGCCGTAAACCCTGAAAAACAGAGATGTCATCGCAAAAACGCTGCACAACTGCAATTTTGAAATGAATCGCTTCAAAAAACATATTGTATATAGTCACTGAATTGTATAATAAACTCCCTTTTTTGGAATCACGAATTATTGTGTAGTATTTCTGAAAAAAAAAATCCAAAAAGAGCATCTTTTTCCGGAGTCTAGAGTGGCCTTACGCCTTAAACAAGTATTTTAAACTAAATACAAACAACTTCATTTCTTTTCTTTAGAGACTAATATTTTTATAATTTAATTATTTTTATAATATATCTTGCTTAATAACACAAAAATTCTTTAAGCAACCAATTGAGTGATGATTTTATAGTAGATCAACAGGTATTTATCGCATGCTTTTGAGCTACTAGCTTTTGCAACAACCTTTCAATCTAGTTTTCTTGCATGACATAAGTCAATCGCGCGCTCTTGTGCGCTCACACCAAATAATTATCTAGCGTGCTAGAAAAACTTGCGGAGCACGCAAAATTATGGATATAATTTGTCGCATGCTATAATAAAACCTGTTGCTCTCGTATTCAAGCATCTGACGGCAATATAAGCAACATGCCAAAGTTTTTGGTGGCCATCTTTGTTTACCATTATGTTGAAATGGTAACCTCTCACTTGAAATCACTCACTCTCTTACTTATTCTTCTTCTTCTATCACTCCTCGCTTCCACAAGAACTTGTGAAAGACCCATTAATTAGATATCTATCTATCTTATTAATCAACTCCAGTTTCTGCCAAATCAACAATTATTTAAAAAAAAAATAGGTTTGTTGCGAAAACATTTTGTGTTGTCAGCAAAAAAGTGCAGTATAAAGCTTTATATTGAAGTTTCTGTGGAATATACTGTTGAATATTTTTATATTTTTGCGCCTTCTTCAGATTTGAAGTAAAAATGCAGTTATAAGATATGATTTTTGTTAAATATATAAAAAAAATTTAATTTTTTTTACAAAATTTAGCGAAAGGCTGGAATGTTGATCATCTTATTTATAATATTTAACAGAATAAAAATATAGATTCTTCACAAGCTATATTTTTTATATTATTACTTTACTGAAATCATTCTCACATTTAAGAAAAATTATTCTTTTTTTTCATATCTAATTCTCTATTTTTGCATTGTTGCTATTATCAACCACTCACAGCAAATTTTCCAACTATTACGTCAAATGGCAATCGACAATTCCCCGACATGTTTTCCTTCATCCCAACCAGCTTAATTTTCCCCACTAATGACATCTTTTATTATCTTTTGACACACTTTCTAGCATTCGTAGCAAAGGAATGGAGTTGAATCAAATTTTATCGAGAGCAACAATATTGCTAGCTGCCCGTTAGCAATATGTTTCGCTGCAACAATCTTCTTTTCGTTGAGTTACTTAGACAGAAATTTACTCTAATTTGACCAATTCACTGGGAATACAAGTGAATTGCTTGCCACATAGTTGAATGTTGCATGTTGCAGTCTTGTTAAATTCTACAAGAGCAACAACAAAGCAGGCCAATTATATGTTGTTGTTGTTATTGATGTTGTTGCTTGTGTTAGAGATAATTACTTTAATTTGTCTTACAATAAAATCATAATGTTAAATAGCGTTCTTCAAATGTTGCTTGATCTATCAAAATTGGTTCGTTCCACTTGATTGGTCAGCAACTTATAAAGCAGCGGGTGGATATTTTCTGCTTGCAATAACGCAGCGCTAGGCATTAACAAGCTTCAGCAGCATGTTGCGCAAATTGATATTAATTGGTAGTATAATGGTTGTAGGCGAAAATTCTACAAGTTTTCGGAAGTTCAATTTACTGAAATTTTTATGCCCAAGGTTTTGGAGTAGAAGGTGAATTTTTATTGGAAGAAATTAAAAAATAAATTTAATTTCTATAACTTATAACAATACTTAATATACTAACAATATTTCTCGTAGCCCAATTGGCAATAGAACTTTCGATACACCATTCAATAATCAAGCAATATGTTCTCCATTAACATTATTTTGCTAGAATTGAGCAAAATTAAAACACATGATATTAACAAAAATATGCTTAAAGTAAAAAAAATTTGCTTGATTCAAGTAACAATTTGCTGAAAACTAGAATAATTTGCTTGATTTGAGAAATTGATTTTCTTTGAATTGAAAACAATTTGCTTGATTCAAGTAAAGAATTTACTGAAAACTTCTAGTTTTTGCTTGATGCAAGTAAACAATATTAGATGCAAGTAAACAAAATATATTTCTTAATACTAGAATGTTTTGCTTGATATTAGAAACTTAATTTTCTTATTATAATAAAAATCTTCGGCAAAGATGTAGGATAATCGATCATAAAAAAACTACTCGAATATACTAAATATATATTGTAGAAGCTTACATGTTTCGAAGTAAAGTAAAAGACACTGCGCCTTCCAACTATGCCATAGTTTGTCAATCCGCACCATTTTAAGCATGTTTTCATTTGAACATGTTGTGAATGATAATCATGCCAACGTAACATGAACCAAGAAATAAAGATCATGCAAAGAAAAGAGCCGCCATATTGAAAACAAAACAAAGCTGGTAGGTCTGACGTCATCGGTCACAAATTGTTTTGATTACGTGTAGCGATTATATGTGAAAAATTATTTCTTGAAGTTTTAAAGAATTATTAGTGTTTATAATTCAGTAATTTTTTGTGTTTTTTATAAAAATGAAGTGTGCTGTAGCGACGTGCAATAATTGCAACAGCAAAAAAAAATTACTTTAAATTTCGTTACTGCATGAAAATATAAACAAACAAAGTATTCAAACATTTTTTTCGAGGATTAAACTTGTTAATTTTATAATTTTCCACTTTTGTTTAAGTTTTCACATGTTTTGCATGAAAAACGTATGCAATATAGCTTTTTTTGTGACCGATGACGTGGCACGAAAAAATACTTTTTTCTCGCACTGCTGATTGCTTGATCTTGTATTGTTGGTTCATGCCAACGTAAGTTGAAATGAGAAAAATCAGAAACAAACAGAAAAACAATTTGCTGAAAACTAAAATAATTATCTGTGCTTTCTTAAATCATGAAAATATTTTCTTGATTTAAGTTTTGTTCCAGGTTCTACACTAAGGGAAATAATGCATATTAACATTATCCACGCCTGAGTATCAATTTTATTTAAATATTTACGTGGATAAATCAAATATTTTCCTTACAACTCGTTTTTTTCCCGTATTTGAATTTTATTTATACCACACACGTACACACATATTCCATACAAGCAAGCAGCAACAGCATCGCACACGTACACACATATTCCGACAAGCAGCAACAGCATCGCACTCTGTTCTCTTGCAGTTGCAACCTTAGTTCTTATAATTCTCATTTCGTTTTTGTTGCAAGAGTTGTATAAAAGGGATATTTGGCCGTACGTATCAGCGATTGCGTGCTGAAATAATGCAATTATATGTAGGGTGGAATGACAACTCGACATTTGCCACGAATGTGTCGTACCGATTGTCATTTGCCTGCATATTTTGCTTTATTAGTTTGCTTTATTATTGCCATTAGCCATGGTATAATAATACATGGTAGCATTGACAACTGCTTATTTTCTCTTCAACAGGAAAACATAAACTGTCCATGGTGTAATAATAATAAGGTGTTAGTGTATTGTTGACAACACCAAGAACATTTTGTGGAAATACATCAGCAGCCATGGTATAATAATACATGGTAGCATTGACAACTGCTTATTTTCTCTTCAACAGGAAAACATAAACTGTCAAAAACAGCTTTTTGTGGAAATACATCAGCAGCTGCTGTGGTTGTTGTTTTTTTTTTCACTTCAACGTTTTCAACATTGCTTGTGTTTTCAATGGCAGATTGTGAGCGCTCTCTTTTTGAGTATATTTTTTGACAGTATATGATTTCCCAAGCAACATGTATTATTATACCATGATCAGCAGCTGCTGTGGTTGTTGTTTTTTTTTTCACTTCAACGTTTTCAACATTGCTTGTGTTTTCAATGGCGGATTGTGAGCGCTCTCTTTTTGAGTATATTTTTTGACAGTAGATGATTTCCCAAGCAACTGTCAATGCTACCTTGTATTATTATACCATGGCCATTAGCATGGTTACTTTATTTTCTTTTTTCGTTCTTTAGTTTTATACTATTTTTGACATATGGTGTCATAATATTGCACCGACTGTCAAAAATAATATAATATTAAGGAACGAAAAAAGAAAATAAAGTAACCATGCTAATGGCATTAATGGACGCAGCTTGACGCAGAAATATTTGAATATATTGTTTTTTAATTTCAATATTTTTTATATAAATTTCCTTTAGATGTGATAGTTTTATTTTCAAATAGTAAATTTTTAAAAGATCTTTAAAAAATTCGTGCATAATTTTAATATATTTTTTTATTATTTCTGTTTAAATATTTTAATATTTTATTTAATTAAAAAAGTTTTTAAATGAATTTTAAATATTTACGTAGTCGATTTATGCAAATGCGTTATTGGTGCAAAAATGACTCGCTTTTTGGATAAATTAAAAAAGTTTTTGGATAAATTTAATATTTTTTTCCCTTAGTGTAGAATCAAGTATTTTATTCTTGCTTCAAGCCGTGAATAATCCGTGAATAAATTATAGAAAATTCGAAATTATAGAAGTATTAGGTTTATTTAAATCTGACGTTACATTGATTTATACTTAGTGTTGTTTTGAACGCGCTTGAATTCAGACTGAAATTCACACCCAGACGTTTAGGTAATCATGCAAATGAAAGCTTAAGGTCTTAGTATAGAAGAAATTTCTCATTTGAAAGAAATAGGTGTTCAATAAAGGTGGTATACAATGTATTCCGACATCTAGGAACTTAAAAAGTCACATAAAATGTAAAATAAGCTAATCGAGCGCTTAAAAGTACGCCAAAAGAAAATCAAATAATTCATCTTATTTATTTCAAGAATCCCTTTAAGAACTCTAGGGTCATTTCTGATAAAAAATATGAATGGAAACTTTAAAATATGCAGCAAAATCCAAAGCACACAATAACAACCGTTAAGCATGGTGGGGAAAACATGATGGTCTGGTGTGCCTTTTCTTGCTCCACTAAATAGTTAACCCCCAAATGAAATAGCCCCCAATGAAAAAAGACCCAACGAAAATAAAATAAACCCCATATTACTGAAATGAAATAATGCCCAAATGCAATGAAATAAAACCCAAATGGAAAATGAAATAAGTAACCAAAATTTGGGGCTTTTTTCATTATGAAATAACACCCAACGAAGAAATGAAATTAGCCCCAATAAAATATCCCCCAAAACGGTTTAATCTTAAAATATGCTCCTTTTACAGAATGACTAATTTGTAAATGGCGCATTTACTCATAAGCATTAATTAACCCTCAAATTTTTGGAATGAAACAATCCCCAAGCCGAATGAAATAAGCCCAAAAGAAAAACCAAAATGAAATAGTCCCCAAATAAAATTTGATTGGGGCTTATTCATAGTGAAATAAAACCCAAGAAAAAAATTAAATACCACCCGGAATTTGGGAAATAGTCTCCAAAAATTGGCTGTTATTTCATATGAAATGCTCATTTCATAAAAAATTTATGGACATTTTTGTAGGTTTATTTAATTTTTTTGTTAGGGTTTTTTCCATTAGGGGGCTATTTTGTGGAGCCGCCTTTTCCTGGCATGGTGTCGGCCCTATCATCAAAGTTGAAAGTAAAATGGACCAACATATTTATAAAAATATTATTCAGGGTCATATACATATATGTATATGATACCGATTGCTGAAGAGAGCTTGCCGCTTAGATAGAATCTCATGCATGACTGTGGCCCAAGCACCCACTTCACGGCTGGTGAAGTGTACCTTACCTTAGTCCATTAGAAGTGTCAGTTTTTTAAAATGGCCCGCGTAATTAAAAATTAAATAAAATAAAATAAACTGGCCATTTCAGCCCTTGAAAAGACTTTGACCGAACTTTTTAACCCTGCAGTAGTAGCGTAAGATCAAATTGTGTTGTGTGTATTATTAAATTTGTGTACAGAATTGATCGAGAACTGTACCTACTAGTTTTATGGCGACTCCGAACGGCTAATGTGCATGTTCTCACTCAAGAAGCTTTACATGAGATTATTTTACTCTCTGATGTTTGCCATTGTCTGCAGAGAGGTGACGGCCGAACAGAAAAATTAATTCAATTGAAAAAAGCTTTCTGTATCAGATGGAATTGAACCAGGGTTCTCTGACGTATGTCATGCACTCTACCCATTGCGCCATGGCCGCCGCGTAATTAATCGATTTAAATACCATTAAGAATCTGTGCAATGATTTTGAACACCACGTAAAGCAAAAAAAAGCGAACCCCATTAATTTATCAGAATTGTGCAAGGTTTTAATTGAAGGGCGGTTATAACTGTAAGTTTAGGCAGAAGATGTGCCTCTGTAAAAAAAAAACAAAGGTTTTCCTACTTAAAATTTAAAAAAGAACATTGATTTAAGTTCAGGCTAGTAGGGTCTTATTTTAATTTTTTATTTTTTTTAGAATAAATTCTATCAATTTGCGGTTTTCCAAATTCAATTTGGATTTTCTTGAATTTCAATTAGAAATCCATATTTTAGTTTATCTTCTGACAACAAATGAATTAAATAAGGAATTATTTTATGTTTTATATACGAAGGTTGCTTCATAGAAATCGGACAAATAGGTGCATAAAGACGGTAGTTTTTTTCATTTCGAAAACAAAAAAGACAAAAATGTCTTCAATTTTTGTCACGGTATCAATAGAGATACATAGAAAAATAATAATTATTCCGTGAAATAAGGAAATCAAACAAGCGCCGAAGAATAATTCCTCATCAATACAATGCGAGCTCCCACACATCATCTCAAACAAAGGCGTTTTTGAGCACTCAATACATCGATGACATTAATGGGTCATCCGCCGTATAGACCTGCCATTTGACACCTAATGACTTCTTTTTGTGTCAGCATATCAAGGACAAACTGCGTGTACAATGATTTTCGACGCCATAAGAAGCCGTTGATGAGTTCAAAAACTAATGGGATAGATGTTATGACAAATGGTACGAACGCATGTAAAAATATGATAATCATAAAGGAGAATGATTCGAAAAACAATAAAGAAAAAATGCAGTCTTTACATTTATTCCCGAAATATATGTAGCAACCCTGGTATAAGTGTGCTAAATTCGTGTGGCCATCACTGTGTATTGCTTCTTGACCAGAAGAGTTTATTGATTATATGTAGTATGTGGGAAATTCGAAAAAAATTAAGAACCTTATTTCAAGGCTATAAAAAGTGACCACCATTGTATATTGGTAACGTTTAATCTTACTATCAAGTTTATCATTTGTAAAAATAATTATTTTTAAATCTGATCTCTGGGAGCTCCGCCAAAAGAGGACATCTTATGATGAGCACAATATCCCACTGGATTATCTAAAAAGAAAAATAAAAATCATTAACATAAAATTTTCATTAACATAAAAAGTGACCACCGTTGTATATTGGTTCTTGTCCAGAAAAAAATAGTCTTATTGGACAAAAACAATTTTAAAAAACTTTAAAAACGAGTTATTCATTTCGAATTTTGGAAAGTGCAACCCTGGTGTTTGGCAGTTGTCAAATGTTCATTTTATCTAAAATGCTTTTTGCATAGAAAAAGGTTTTTCATTTTACATAATGGAACTTTTTTAATCATACAATGAACTAAAATTGATAAATTGTTCTAAAAAAAAATTACCGATTTTTCGAAGCACATTTTCTTCAGCCATGAGGCCCATTCCGCTCTAGGTGGATACGTGAATAGTCAAAATTGCAATATATGGGGCTCTTAAAGTTTCCAAGCGATTTTGAAGAAACCATTGCGTTCATAAAAAGAGGATTTTTGTGGATACAGGATGACTTTCTGATGTGCATTATGGGCTGGTGGTGTCATTGGTCAGGATTTTTTTGAAGTAGCAACCGTTGCATTCAATTCTGAGCGCTATAGATGTGTGTTAACCGATTGTTTTTCGACAAATAAAATATACGGATCTGAACGATATGTGGTTTCAACAAGATTTGGTCACAAGCCACGCAACAGCACCAATTAAGGCTTTGTTGCAACAGAAATTTCCAGGACGGCCTATTTCGAGATTTGGAGATGACAATTGGCCTGAGAGATCATGCGATTCTATACTTTATATTAATGAGACTACGCAAAAGATCGTGTTTACATATAAATTGATCAATTAAAAACCAACATTTGCCAAGTCATGGCCGAGCAAGTGCCCGAGTTCTTCACAAAAATCATCGAAAATTATCTCAAAAGGATTAAGTCGTGGAAAACTCCCCAGGATATTTAAAAGATATTATAACCGACTATATTGGCAAAGTCCAAACATTATAACAATATAAAAATTTTATCAAAATCTGCATTTTTAGTGTGTTTTTTTGACGTGACGAAGTTACGTTGTACTGCTCTTGTTTCCAAAAAAGTTGAAAAATTAATTTTTTAAAAATTCATCTGCGTTGCATTGAATTGTTACTCGCTGAGTATAAGAGCTATGATTACAAAAATGGTATGACCGTAAAGGTTAATTTTTTGACTTCATTATAAAAACAAAACAAAAATTCAAAACATTATCGGGTCGCAGGGAGAACTCTTTAAGCAACACAACTGAAAATTTGTTACATGGAATTATTACTGGCGTAAAAATACGATACGCCAATAAAGGCCTACTGTAAGCCCTCACAACAAAATTAGACAAAAAAATTTTTGTCGCCATGGGAATGCTGAGAGAGCCGCTCAAAGATTGATAACGCAATATTCATGCAGCGGCGTTGCATTGAATTTTTACTCAATGTGTGTATAACCTACGATAAAGGTTTAAAAAGGAAAATGAAGGTTTTATACATGGCTTTACGACAAAAATAAAAAAAAAAAAATTCCGGCGTCGTCAGGTCGTGAATATAGCAGCTTATGTAACAGAAATGTAATATCGTTGCATGGAATTATTACTCACTCAGGAGGAGTGCTACGGTATATTTTGTTTTACGAAAGCATGGATGTGTTATTACGCTTCACAACTAAATTACAAAAAAATTCTTTCTGTCATGATTTCAGGGATGCAATCACATAATGCAGTAAAAATGCTACAGCCATGAAAAAACGTTGCATGGATTTTTAACTCTGTGAGTACTGGTGCAACGGTAAATTTTAAGGAACGAAAACGAAGGTGAGGTCTTCGGGCATATGACAAAAATAAAAAAAAAATTGACGGCGTGTCAAAGACACTCAGGGAACTGCCTAATGTGATGCATATGCATCACTTTTGCTGGATTAATTGAAATTAGAGCACAACCAATGGGGAAGCAAGCAAAAAAGCTAAAAGAAAAGCACCAACTCCAAATCCAACAACAACTCCAACTCCAATACCAACACCAACACCAACACCAACACCAACACCAACACCAACACCAACACCAACACCAACAGCAACATCAACACTAATCTCAACACCAACACCAACCCCAACACCAACACCAACATCATCACCAACACCAACACCAACACCAACACCAACACCAACACCAACACCAACACCAACACCAACACCAACACCAACACCAACACCAACACCAACACCAACACCAACACCAACACCAACATCAACATCAACATCAACATCAATATCAACATTAACAACAACAACAAGAAACTTCGTCACGTCAAAATCTACGGGTGTGTCCATGGCACAGCCAACTCTTTTTTTTTTACTTTAAAATGGATAGTCCTTTACAACCCAAACCTTGCTTTTAAATCTATGTAAATCAACTGTTGATTATGTAAATATATAGGAAATTGATAAAAAAAGTGGTAGGACCTTATTTTGAGACTATAACAAAGTGAAATAACGATGAAAAAAAACATCGAAAAAACATTTCCAATGATAGATTATAACCTTAAGACTGACATTGTTAAAAATTTCAGATACGTCAGAAAAAAGTTGTGTGGAAAAAATTTCATCTGACTTGAAGGAATAAACTCTAAGCTATCCATAAATCTGAATAAGTGCGAATATCTATAAATAGATAATAATTGTGCGCAAATCTGCAACATAATGACACTAAGTAAGGCGTTAACGCTGCTTTAACTCAAACTTAACCAATCTAAATAAAAGCAATGAATAAATTGCATTAATTTGCATGGATGCAAAATAAATCACGTTTCACAAAACACCAAAAAAAAACACTGTAACAATTCGTTAAGAAAATTAAACGAGGCTTAAACGATGCAATTTAAAGCGTAGCTAGGCTCAAAGTCAGGGCGAAACAGAAAAATTGTCACACCTACGAGTGCCTGAAGTGTGTGATGCAAAAGTGTTAAGGGAAAAAATGAAAACAGCTACGAGCACGAACAAGCCAGCTTTAAAAAAAAAAAAAAAAAAATGATTTTTGCTTCAAGTAATAATAAAAACGCTTCGCACCATTAACAAAACCAAACACTAACAATATGCAACCAAATAAACTGTGCGGTCGCGGTGTTTATTGAAAGTGACGCACAAGAATTGCAGGGAGTTCCACATAAATGATTATTATATTTAATAGCAGTTTGAGCAGATATTAAAAAAAAATATATAAAAAACTTAGCTCGAACACAATCTCACACATACATTCAAGTTAAACTGGGTCAATTCTTGTAATAATAGTTTTAACGGGGCTGGCAAAAAATTTTGGCTCAATTAGTATGAAGCGAGCCAAACGTTGCTGGTTTTGTTTTTTTTTTTTTCATTGTCGAACATGATTCATGATCTATAAGATTTGACAAGCCTCGGATTTTGTTGTTAAGTATACAAAATAAATCGATAGCGTCTGTGAGCTGATTTATTGCCAAGATTTTGTTAGCAAAAGCTACTGAAGTTAGCAATAATAACAATATTTCGATAAACTTTGTTGCTTTCAGCTGGTTGTTTGTTGAAATAAGATCGCTTAAAACAATATTACACAAGATACATAATCCCCTTATTTTACCTTAAGCCAGATCCTACCCAAAATAGCTTGTTGCAAATGATCCATGGATATGCTTCACTAGTTATTCCCATCAGTATAATTCTTCAAATGCAAATCTTTGCTTTTAATCCCCAGGGAGATCATGCCATACATTTTGAAGCATCGTCATCCCTGATTGAACCCTTTCCGATAGAATTTACTTTCAACTGTATCTTAAAATTCCATCTAACGTTAGTTGTGTCCAAGTTCAATGAAGCTATCGACATGCCAAGTACCTTTTCATAGCATCTTTTTAAAGCCAAAAGTAATTCGATATCTCGATGTGTGTAGCTGAAGCTGCGGTTAACATGAAGTATGTTTTCGAACTCGCTGGGTGCTCATTCTAGAAGTGCACATCTGAGCGACAAACTGTCTTTGCAAGCAATAACTTTTTGCTGTTCTTTTTTTATTAATTTTTTTTTTCTTTTTGCTTTTTTGCATACATGATGGCAAAATTCCATGTGTCAAGCGAACTATTTCAGTAGATTATCCAGCTCATAATTATCGATTTTTACCAATCCTCAGAAATCAAGTTAGGAAGGTTTTTTTATGATAAAATTTTGGAACTGCCAATACAACTTTATAGATGAGAAACTCTGAATGACATGAGACTTTTTCCCATTTTTAGCACTCATTTGTTCATTTTTTAAAGGCTATAAGGTTAGGAGATTGCGTATAAAGTCGGGACGCCAAAAAAAAAGCAATTTTTCAAGAATTTTCCTGAGATGACACACTAATTAATTAACCCAAAAATGTTTAAATATATTGTGATAACGTTTAACCGTACTATCAAGTTTATTATTTGTAAAAATAATTATTTTTAAATCTGATCTCTGGGAACTCCGCCAAGAAAAGGGCATCTTGTGATGAGCACTATATCTCAAGACTGGATCATCTGAAATGAAAAAATAAAAAAAGTCATTAAAACAAGGTATTATCTAGTATTTATTCAAAGAAAGAAGCAAACTGTTGGTTTCTGATAAAATAGCTGCATCTCAATAAAAAAAAAATCAGGGATGGAAAATAACGAGTATGCTTTAATTTTTTTTTCGATCAGAAATGAAAATTATTTCTTGTCGATATTTTTTCAAGCAGAAATAAAAATCATTTTCTGATCGTTAGTTTTTTCGATCAGAATTAAAAATAAATTTGTGATCGTTATTTTTTCTATCAGAAATAAAAGGTTTTTTTTATCGACATTTTTCCGATTAGCAATAAAAATTATTTTTTGGATGAGAAATAGAAGTTATTCTTTAATCGTCATTTTTCGGTTAGAAAGAGATATGGATTTGGAAAAAGACTTCGGACAAGGATTTGAATAAGGATTTTTTCAAATTTTCACTTATAACTTCTTAAATCAAGTTGATTGGGAAATAATAATAATAATAATAATACACTAGCCATTTCAACTCTTGAAAGGACTTTGATCGAACTTCTTATGATCAAATTGTGCTGTGCGTGTTATTATTAAATGTTGGAACACAATTGATCGAGAACTGGACCTACTAGTTTTATGCCAACTCCGAACGACTAATGTGCATGTTCTCAAGAAGCTTTACATGGCATTATTTACTCTTTGAGGCTTGCCATTGTCTGATGAGAAGTGACGGTCGAACAGAAAAATTAATTCTATTGAAAAAACTTTCTGTGTCAGATGGAATTGAACCAAGGTTCTTTGGTGTATGGGTCACGCACTTTACCCACTGTGCCACGGCCGCTGATTTGGAAATATTGACACTTTTTCTGAGAAAAGTCAAAACCACTGTAATATTTTTCCTATCTTCTAATTATATTATAATTTATATCTTAAAACACATGTTGCTTTTTTGATCGATATAAATTTCGATCAAGAAGTAATATTTTTAAAATTATCGAAAAAAATATCGATCAAAAATAATTTTTATTTCTGATCGGAAATATAGATCAATTATTAATTTCTATTTCTCATCGAAAAAATACCAATCAAATAATAATTTTTTTGGTGATCAGAAACATATCTATAAAAAATAACTTTTAGTTCTGTTTTAAAAAATATCGATAAAGTTTAACTTTTATTTTTGATCGAAAAAATAACGACCACAAAATTATTGGTTTTTTCTGATAAAAAAAAATAACGATAAAAAAATACCTTTTATTTCTGGTTGGAAAATAACTATAAAAAATTATCAAAATTACGAAGAAATTACGATAAAAAAATAACACAGGCCGACAAAATTTGACAAACACTCTTGCCCAGAAACCAGACTATGTTTTTCCGAAGGATTTTGACGCCCTGAATTCAAATCTTGCCTCGAAATTGCTCTATCACGTCAGGGTTTCGAGATATCCTAGCCTAAAAGTGCAAAAAATACCGTTTTTTCTTATTTTTGAGGTTATATAGCACGGCCGACCCTAGCTATTTTCAAAAATTATTAATAGCATCTCAAAGGGCTAGTCTTCCTTTTTAAAATGACGTTGAGTTTACTCAAATATCTTTTTTTTTCGCTGAGATATAGCATTTTGAAATTTTCATATACGTGGATTTTATAGACAATAGACTGAGGTCAATGAATATGTCAAGGTATGTATGAATTCGCAAACGTAGAAAAATCCACGTATATGAAAATTTCAAAATGCGATATCTCAGCGAAAAAAAAAGATATTTGAGTAAACTCAACGTCATTTTAAAGAGGAAGACTAGCCCTTTGAGATGCTATCAATAATTTTTGAAAATAACTACGATCGGCAGTGCTATATAACCTCAAAAATGAGAAAAAAACTGTATTTTTTGCATTTTTAAGCTAGGATATCTCGAAACCCTGACGTGATAGAGCAATTTTGAGGCCAGATTCAAATTCAGCGCGTCAAAATCCTTCGGAGAAGTATAGTCTGGTTTCTGGATAAAAATTTTGTCGGCCTGTGTAATTGTTACAAAATGATTGAAACGATAATCGTTATTTGCGATCTCTGAAAAAATAATAAATTTTCAATATAAGTTAAGGCCTTAAATTGTTTATAAAATGGAAAATATTCATCGTTGGGTTACCAAAAAATATTCTAAAAAAATATACTACTAAAAACCTTTTGAAAAAAATTTGTGACTGATCGATTTGTCCATTTTCAAGACATCTTGCTCACCCACTTTGCATTTTTGGGAATTTTCGCATTTCTGGGAAGAACACTTCGAAACATCTTTACCATTATACGTGAGTTTCGGGAATTTTCGTTGGATTAACGTAAAGTTTTTGTGTATCTACCATAGTATGGATTCGTCTGCTCGCCTCGTGACTTCGCGTAACACCTTAAGGCCCCAAGTCGGTTCATCGCAAAAAAAAATTACTTTTTTAATAAGCAAATTTAAGGTACAAAAAAAAACTTATAGCATTTAAATTATAGCTTGCATTGAATTATCCATTAGTTGAAGAATTTAAAAATATATTTTTTTTTCAAAATGGAGGGTTGTCCGTCTGGCATCCTTAATTTAGGCCTAACTTTTGACCGCGTGCAAGATTGCGTCTGCTACATTAGTCCAATTGGCCTCATTTTTTTTAGATTTATTTAGACACCAATTATCTACAATATAAGTGAAATACTTTTTATATTTTTT
Source organism: Pherbina coryleti (assembly GCA_943735915.1). Taxonomy (NCBI): domain Eukaryota; kingdom Metazoa; phylum Arthropoda; class Insecta; order Diptera; family Sciomyzidae; genus Pherbina; species Pherbina coryleti. Next base: position 30,522,310 of record OX030951.1, read on the forward strand.
TTCTATAATATATTTGATTTTGTTTTTTTCTTTTATTAATTGCAGTTAGAAAGAAAAGTATTCCATTGATGAAATCAATAAATAAATAAATTTTAATTCAAAGTTCTCTTTAAAAAACACCTTATACTTCACCTCTTAAGAAAACACCTTATACTTCTTCGCTGGGTGGTGTGAATCCAAATAATAACAATTCTTCGAATGAGACCCAAGTCTACAATCTCTCTTTAATTGTAAACTCATCTAAGAACCGATGGTTATAAGTCCCCACTATTAACTTACAGAACTCACACACAGAGCTCGCTTATCAGTCAAGAACACAGCCTTTCAACGACATAACTCACCTTGAAGTGGTGAAAATATAGTGCAAGCAAATACAGCACTTACAAGTTGAATTTTTTACAATCTTAAAATGTTTGGAAAATGTTTATTTTTACATCTTTAAACATTACTAATTGGAGTGATTTTTATAATTTTATACACCGTTAACAAACTCCCCATGAGAATGATTATGGATTCGTTGTCCAATGATTCCACTCTTGAATCTCGTTGTATAGAGTCAGCCCGGGACTTTTTGTGCTATATATCTGCGATGCCGCAAGCATTAGATAATTTCTATCCAATTCACCTTTACGTACACCACAGCTGAGCAGTTTTTTGGCAGCATTCAAAGCTTCTTCAGAAGGTAATTTTTCTTATAATAGAGATAATGATGGAAAAGTATAAACAAATTAATGTTGAATTAGAATAGAAACTGAAGTAAAACCTACCAACAAAGTCGCCGATGAAAGCGATGCCGGTGCCATTCATGTTATAGCCATAAGTATGAGAGCCGCGTATACCCCAGCCAGTGCCTTCATAAACATTGCCATCGTTGCCAATGAGAAAACTGCAGATGGAAAAAATTGTATTATTTTTATATATGTAATTGTAAAAATAATGATATGATTACGATTTGACTTAAGTTCAATCAAATTGTTATATTTTTTATAAAACAAAAAATCTGCTGATAAAACATGCTAATCAAATATTTATAGTGTTTAATAATGAAGATTTATATTATTCGTTTTTTTTTTCTTTTTGAATCCACTCGGGGTTCCCCAAAATTAGTCAACTGATAACAGTTGTTGTTGTCTTCTACTTACTTGTACATAATGTCTTCGTTCCCAAGATCATTCATACTAAAATGCTGCATATTTTGCAATAATTCCGAACATTTGATGAAAGTTGAGCATTCCGGTGTAACGGTGTGATGTATGACGACATAACGTATGGGACGTACTTGATATGTTAACTCCGTTGCCGCTTTACCACCCCATTGACGTTTCAGCTTGATAGACGGACAATCGTCGCGAGCCAAAACTGCACTGATTGCGACCAAAACAAATACATATTTCAACATTTTAAATTTATGATCGCACAAAAATTCCAATAAGAACTTTTCACATCGAAGTCACATTCACAACTGAAGATTTTCAAGCATTTCAAACATTGAAAGCATCGAGCGCTCTATTATCAATTGCTACAAAAAAAAAAAAGAAGCAATGAGAAGAGAAGAGATGAATGCGGATAAGGCTTCAGTGGGAAATTGTAAAATGCATCATTGATTTCATTCAAAATTTCAAATTTTCAGAATCGAAACACATTAAATAGGAGGAATTTTTCCGTTACTTTTTATCTCGCAGATTTCCAAAAAAAATTAAAAAAGACATTTTTCCAAAATACATCAGCGTTATAAAGAATTGTTACTCCCTGAGTATACATAGGTGCTAAGAGAAAAGTACACGTTAATTCGTTGACATCATGACAAAAACAAAGACATAAATTAATAACGTCATCGTAATGCTGTGGGAGCTGTTCTTGGGATTATTATTACGTGCTATGTAAAGGATCTGTAGTAAAAATATTATACCCCAAGGCGCAGTGAAATAACTCCCAATGAAATAACTCCCAAATGAAAAAATGAAATAACTCCATGTGAAATAACTCCCAAGAGAAATAAAATAAGTCCCAAATCCAAAAAAATTAAATAACTCCCAAACCAAAAATGAAATAAGTCCCAATTAAATAAATCCCAATGAAATAGCTCTCAATAAAAATAAAATAAATTAAATAACTCCCATGAGAAATGAAATAACTCCCAAGAAAAATGAAATAACTCCCAAGATAAATGAAATAACTCCCAAGAGAAATGAAATAACTCCCAAAAGAAATGAAACAACTCCCAAAAGAAATGAAATAACTCCCAAATAAAATGAAATAACTCCCAACCAAATATTTTGGGACTTATTTCATTATCACATTTTTTTGGGAGTTATTACATTATTGGGAGCTTTTTCATAAAAAATGAAATTACTCCGAATAAAAATTAAATAACTCCCAATTTTTTGGGACAAAATTTATTGGGCTTACGACAAAATTTATTATTAAAAAAAAATATTAAAAATATATACTTTTTCAGGTCCCGAAAGAATCAGCTTACCTTCTGATCAAAGAATACCCAGAATTCTTCAATAAAACGAAATTGGTTCAATTTCATCGATATTCATCAATGTTCATTTAATTTCCTTCAAAGTAATCTCCAGTGCCAACAATACACATATTCCAACGCTTCCTCCAATCTTGAAAACACTTTTCATAGGCTATTCATTTTGGAGTCGCTTTTACTTTTGGAGTCGCTCCTTCTACGAATTCCCCTTAATCGCTTCGTCTCAATAGTCTCAAAACGCTTTCCGCGAAGTGGTAACTTGAGTCGTGGGAATAGGAAAAAGTCACAAAAGTCACCATATTGGGTGAATAGCGAGCTTCCGGAATTGTAAATGGTTGTTTTTGGTCAAATAGTCGCATACAAGATGACATGTAAAAACCGGTGCATTGTCGTGATGAAGAATCCAAAAATTGTTCCTCTACAATTCTGATATTTCTCCACAATTGTCCACATAATATATTGTTAGAAACACAAAATTTCAGACAAACTCTATTCAAAACTCGACATTGCTAAATACGCAAAACACAATAAATACTGACTTGTTTACAAAGCTATCACAAAGAATCTGCCGACAAATAGCGCTCAAACAGATATTTCAGGACCAGATGGCAGACCTAGAAATAAATAGATTTTGAGAATATCTTAAATGCGGTTTATTTGAATGGGAAATTCCGGGTATTTTTTATCAAAATGTATGCAACAAAAATGCAACATTGTTGCATAAAATTATTACTCGCGGAACAACAGCAAAGATATATAATAGAAATCCCAAAAGCAAAAGAAAAGGCAAAAGCAAAGCAAAAAAAAAATATGACAAAAATAAAAATCAAAATAAAATTAAAAATAAAATAAGGACAAGTTTCAGAACAAAGTCTAGAAGAAGGAATAGAATGAGAAAAAAGGGTCAGAAAAAGGGTGAGGAAAATGCTTAGTTCAAGAAAAAGAATGCAGCAAGAAAAAGTACAAGGATGACGAAAGGGATTCGGATAACGATAAGGTCAAAAACTTGGCAATAGGTTAAAACAAGAATTTTAACAAGATCAAGGACCAAGAATAGGACAAGTATGTAAATAAATATAATATTATCGAAAAGAATGAGAAAAAAGGGACGGCGGAAAGAAAAAGTTCATGAATAAATAATAAGGATATTGATTACGTCGTCAACTCATATTCCTACTGGTGTATCCTTGTTTGTTCCCTTAATTTTTAGTTCAACAACTGTTTAAACGCTCACGGTTTAAAGAAATTCTTAAATAAATAAATAACTGGCCATTTCAGCCCTTGAACCTAGCTTCTTCTGATCAATTGTGTTGTGCGTGATATTAAGTTTGTACACAATTGACCGAGAACCGGACCTATATGCTTAACGCCGACTCCGAACGGCTATGAACGGAATGTTCTCGTTCTCAAGAAGCTTTACATAGCATTTTGATTACTCTCTGAGGTTTGCCATTGTCTGCAGAGAGGTGGCGGCCGTACAGAAAAATTATTTTAATTCAAATAATTTTCTGTCGCTGCTGGGATTTGAACCTGGGTCTCCAGGTTCTTTGACATAGCGGCCACGCACTTTAACCAACTACGCCAAGGACGCCACAAAGAAATTTTTACAAAAACTAATATTTTTCCAAAATTTTTAATAAAATATTTCTTCTAATACTTTTAATATTGGGATGTTCACAAATAAACAAATAACTCTATCAAAGCCAGTTTGTAAAAGCTTCCTTTTAATGTTTTTATACATTTTTCTCTCCAAAATATTATTTTAGTTTGGAGTTTGGTCAATTGTAAAATATTCACTAATAAGATATCGAAATAATGTTTTCTGAGAAAAAAACATATCGAAATAATTTAAAATAGTTTTGTAAGGAAGACTTTATATACGATATCGGACACAAAAGGCTAAAAATTACCCTATCTTTAAATTAATTAAAATATTAAAACCGTGTTTTTTTAACTCTAAGGTTTGGATATCTCGATATCCTCTCGTGATAAAGTAGTTCTGCGACCGGATTCGGATTTGAAGATAACTATTCTTCAATGTTGAAATATTGGACTCTAAGCCTGGATATTGGAATATTGGACTTTAATGGAACTGAAATTTAAAAATGCTTTAACAAGAATAAATAAAATATCAATGTTGAAATATCAACTTCGGACAAAGCATTGTATCTTTTTAAAAATAACAATTATATTAGTGGATAGTATAAGAGTAGGTAATAAGAATATATTAACAATAGTGGGCTTGAAATGCAAAATTTATATATATTTTGCTCTGTTTAAGCTGGTTAGATGAAATTTGGTTTTTACTATAAATCTTTAAATAAAGGGAGCTCGAACGAAACTGAGTGTGACACGCCTATTCATACAAAAGTGGGAATACTACATATAAAGTTTTTAGATACAGGTTTTTCTAAGAAATAAGCTTTAGCCTAGTCAAAATGGCTATAGCTGTGGTATGATGAGGGGAATGGTATAATGGTTATGATTTAATAAGTATAGGAATGGTGTGATAGGTATTGTATGATGGTTATTGTATAATTGGGTGGGTATGATGAGTATGATAGGTATGGTATATTGGGTAAAGTATGATGTGTATTATGTGATGAGTATGGTATTAGTATACTATGGTATTAGTGGCGTCCGTGGCGTAGTTGGTTAAAGTGCGTGGCCGCTATGTCAAAGAACTTTGGAAACCCAGGTTCGAACCCCAGCAGCGACAGAAAATTATCTGAATTAAAATAATTTTTCTGTACGGCCGCCACTTCTCTGCAGACAATGGTAAACCTTAGAGAGTAATCAAAATCCCATGTAGAGCTTCTTGAGAACGAGAACTTTCCGTTCATCGCCGTTCGGAGTCGGCGTTAAGCATGTAGGTCCGGTTCTCGGTCAATTGTGTACAAACTTAATATCACGCACAACACAATTGATCATAAGAAGCTAGGTCAAAGTCCTTTCAAGGGCTGAAATGGCCAGTAATTTATTTTTTATTTTTATGGTATTAGTATAACCGATATGTTATGATGGTTATGACATGAGAGATACGGTATAATAACTGAGGTATAATGTTTGTGATATAATAGTATGGCATGAAGAGTGTGGTGTGATGGTATGGTATGATGGTTTTGGTATAATAGGTATCATATGATGAATACGATATGGGGAGTATGGTATCATGAGCATCAAATGATGGTGTGGTATGATGGGTACGATAAGTATGGTATGATGGGTGTGGTATGATGGGTATGGTATTGTACGATGAATATGGTAGGGTGGGACATCGTATGCTTATGGTATGTTAGTATATTATGAAAATTACGGTATGTTTGATGTAGTATGATGGAATGACATAATGGTATGATGGATGTGGTTTGATGATGTAGTGTAGGTAGTGTAGAAGATGTGATGTAGTAGGTAGTGTAGTTGGTGTAGATGTTCCACATGTTTGGTACGATGGGTTCATTGTGGTGAGCATAGGCGGCCGCAGAAATTTTTCAGGGGGGGTAGGGGGCAAAGACATGCATTGGTGTGCACGTAAATATATGAAAATTATTATATGAAAATGTAACACATACACATAGGAAATAAATATATCGCTCATTCCAAACGACATTTGGAGTACATAACTTGCAAATGGAAATACATTTAAGATCAGAAATATTTTTGGAATATTTTTTTAAATTTTTTTCTACAATAGAACTACTTATGTCCTTACCAAATACATTTATATTAATACTAAGGGCCAGTTTTTCAGTGCGAGTTTAAACTCTAGTGAAGTTAAACCGAGGTTAACTCACCAAAATTGGACGTTTAAACTCGGTTTAAGCAAAAAAAAAACACATAATGTGATAATTTAAGTCAATTCAACTTAAACGAATGCTACAATATCTAGTTAAACCGAGTTTTAACGTCCCTTTTTGGTGAGTTAATCTCGGTTTAATTTGACTAGAGTTTAAACCCGCACTGAAAAACTGGCCCTAAATGTGCAAGAGTTTTTAAAAATCATGCATTCAGAAAACATCAGGCATCGGGATACGGAGAATTTTTTTGTGAAATGACATTTTGTAACAAATATATCTGCGTTTTGGATACATTAACAAAGAAAAGTTTTTTCACGAATTTTGTGTAAAGCATTACCCCTGCATAATATAGCTTTATAATCTTTATAGGTCAGATCAATGAAAAAATATCTCCTATTTATCTCGTATGGCATCGGGACACAAATTGTTAGGCAGTGGGACTTTTCCGTTTTTTCATGAATAATTTCATATTGAACCGACACACACAAAAAAAAAGTTTGAGTGCGAGAAGATAAACCCACATATTCCCATGTATTTTGACCCGCTGAACACGAATCTGGCACCCATTTTTACTATTTGACTCTTGGGTATCTTCAAAATAATTTAATTTTTTTTTTGGAATGAGCGATATGTATAATTTTTTCAGTTCAGGTGGCCAAGTGCCCCCTCTCCTTTCCTATGTGGAGGCCCTTGGTGGTGAGGTAATGGGTTTGGAATCATGACATAATATGATGGGTATGATGTAATGGGTTAAGAATCATGGCATGGTGTGATGGAGTAATAGACTGCATTGCCCAGAACTTTTTTTCCAACGCTTAAAATGTGTTTTTTCACAGATTCGTATATTCATAGGAAAAACTTAATTCCGTGAAATTCAGAATAAAGTTTAGATATGACTTCAATATTTCAAACAAGGTTAAAAGAAAAAACTTTCAAAACACAAAAATTTAAATTTAAAAAATGAATTTTTAAAAAAATGTATACCAGGAAAAATCAACATAACTAATGACAATAAAAATGCATATAACTTTGATTGGCGACCGTGGCGTAGTTGGTTAAAGTGCGTGGCCGCTATGTCAACGAACCTAGAGAGCCGGGTTCGAATCCCAGCAGCGACAGAAAATTATTTGTATTAAAATAATTTTTCTGTACGGCCGCCACCTCTCTGCAGGCAATGGCAAACCTCAGAGAGTAATCAAAATGCCATGTAAAGCTTCTTGAGAACAAGAACATTCCGTTCATCGCCGTTCGGAGTCGGCGTTAACCTGTAGGTCCAGTTCTCGGTCAATTGTGTACTAACTTAATAACGCGCACAACTCAATTGATCATAAGAAGCTAGGTCGAAGTCCTTTCAAGGGCTGAAATGACCAGTTATTTAGTTTTTATTTATTTATTTATAACTTTGATTAAATTTTTGTATTCAACATCAAATCAATTAGACCAAATAAAGAGAATATCTGAAGATATTTAAAACATTATAAGACCAAATCAAATTTTATTTCGTAGCGGCCGTGACATTTTTAAGACTACAAAATTGTTCATTTTCATAAAATTAATTTTTTTTTTTAAATATATGCATGTATCTAGAAAAATTTAGATGAAGATATCGTTCATACGTATATGATCATGAAATGAATATACAATGTGAAGTAATTTAAATTAAAAAAATGTATATAACAAAATATCGTCCATACACGTATGATCATGAAATTAAAATAATATGTGACTTAATTTAAATTAAAACTACGAAACAAAAAATTATCAGTTATTCAATTCCCCGAAAAGTTTTAAAATGAGGCATAACACAGGAGTACAAAGTTATGGATGCATAGTCCAATGATCCCACTCTTGAATTTCATTATACAACGTCAGTCCGGGACTTTGAGTGTTGGCGACCTGCGATGCAGCAATAAGGCTATAATCTTTATCCAACTCGCCCTTTTGAACGCCGCAATTGAGCAGTTTTTTGGCCGCATTCAAGGCGTCATCGGATGGTAATTTTTCTAAAAATGTAAAAATCATAAAAATACAAAAATGAAATTCAACTAATTTTCAACATACCAACAAAGTTGCCGATGAAAGCAATGCCGGTGCCATTCATGTTATAGCCATAGGTATGAGCGCCACGCAAACCCCAGCCGGTTCCTTCATACACAATGCCATCGTTAGCAATGAGAAAGCTGCAAAAAAGAAGAAAATATATTTAAAAAAGAAATATAATCTCTAAATTCCATCTTATACACTTTCAAAAATTTTAAAGTTTTAAAATTTTTAGGTAAATTTTAATCATCTTATTTAACTTACTTGTAACCAATATCATTGAATTTAAGAGTGTTCATATGAAAATGTTGCATATTCTGCAATAACTGTGAACATTTGATGAAACTTGTGCATTCCGCTGTCACTGTGTGGTGTATGACGACATAATTTATGGGACGTATCTGGTACGTTAGTTCTTTTGCCACCTTACCGCCCCATTGACGCTTTAGCTTTATTGTAGGACAATCGTAATGAGCCATAACAGTAACAAATGTTGCAAAAACCAAGATTATTCTTAACATTCCGCTTCAACAAAAATTTGATCACTTCACTCTAAAACCACTTTTTCAACTGAATCTCTTGCAGCACGAATTCTCCATTTTTATTATCAGTTGCTATAAAAATAAAAATCAACCATGCCAACTTGAGCTTGGCTCAATTCAGCAGTTCCAAGTTTTGCGTATTCATCCCAAAAAATTAATTGTTGATTAATCATTTGCGGTTTTACTCACACATCAACTTAACATGCAAATTCTCTCTTATGTCTACTGACTGCTACTACAGAAACAGGTTTTAAGTGATGCTTATTCACGCGGAACATTAAATAAAGTGTTAGTATTGCCTTGAAGAGGGATTCCCCTGTTAGTGGTGGTGATAAGTTTTTTCCTATTTTTAGCTTTCAAAATATTTTCTATTTACTGCAGTCATTAATGTACATTGACCACCACACCTTTGCTCCCATAAAATAAAAAAAAATATTCCCTCTATAAATGCAGATTATCATGCTCTTCAGTTTTTAGATACACCGAGAAAAAAGCTTGGGAAAAGTTATCAAAAAACCCAGTATAATTTATAAGATGTCTTTTGCAGTCAAAATCAAATCAATATCAAAATCAAAATCAAAATTAAAATCAAAAATTCAAAATCAAAATAAAAACAAAAATCAAAGTCAAAATCAAAATCCAAATCAAAATCCAAATCAAAATTAAAATTAAAATCAAAACAAAAATCAAAATCAAAATCAAAATCAAAATCAAAATCCAAATCAAAATCAAAATCAAAATCAAATTCAAATTCAAATTCTAATTCAAATTCAAATTCAAATTCAAATTCAAATTCAAAATCAAAATCAAAATTAAAATCAAAAATTCAAAATCAAAATCAAAAAAAAATCAAAGTCACAATCAAAATCAAAATCCAAATCAAAATCCAAATCAAAATTAAAATTAAAATCAAAACAAAAATCAAAATCAAAATCAAAATTAAAATCAAAAATTCAAAATTAAAATCAAAATCAAAAAAAAAAATCAAAGTCAAAACCAAAATCAAAATCAAACTCAAAATCAAAATCAAAATTTAAATCAAAATCAAATCAAAATCCAAATCAGAATCCAAATCAAAATCAAAATCAAAATCAAAATCAAAATCAAAATCAAAATCAAAATCAAAATCAAAATCAAAATCAAAATCAAAATCAAAATCAAAAAATCAAAATCAAAATCAAAATCAAAATCGAAATCAAAACTAAAATCAAAATAAAAATCAAAATCAAAATCAAAACCAAAATCAAATCAAGTCAAAAATGGACTGACTTGACTGATATAGACATCGATAGGGATAAGGACAAGGATAAAGATAAGAATTGGGATAAGCATGAGGATATGGAAAAGCATAAGGATTAGGATTAGTATAACATCAGGAAAGGAATGAGGATAGTTGCCCATTTAAGAAGAGATTTCCTATTTTATGTGTCTATATTAGTTTTGCAAATAGTCCTATTATAATATTCAGTCTTTATATCAGTATCCTAATCTTTTAAACATGATCTTCAACTTGATAAATTTATTTCCCTACCTCATAAATGATAGATAATTTTGAAAATGTTTTCTTTGTATATCGATAAAAGGGTTAACGTCCATGATTTCCTGGAGCCAAACTGCTTTTTGCATTTTATGGGTTCCTTCTGAAGTTTTGGGTGTATTTTTTGCATATTGATTTGTTAAGGAATCCAACCAAAATATTCAAAGCTACTTTTGGGTAAATGCTCTTCACACTCTCCCAACTTTTAAACACTCTATACTCCTTTTTTTTGTATAACTTCATCGTTTCATCCTATACCCTATAACTTCCATTCCTGAAATATTACTTTTCCATTTGTTGAATTTATAAAACGCGCTAAATTCTTCAATGGCCATAGCTAAGGATTTTTAACACAATTTATATGAACAAATATTTTGTCAATCTTCTGTTACACCCTTAAGTCTTTCAAATTTTATACGTATCTATTCAAGTTTTTAAAGAAACCTACAAATTTTTTTAAATATTGTCATTTTATGCAAGAGGTAAAAATGCATAATGTAGGAACATTTTTAAAAACCACGTTTCAATGTATTCAGTCCTTTAAGATGGACAAAGGATAAGGATAAGAATAATAAATAGTTTTTAACGATTGTTACCAAATTCGGCAGTAGATGCTTAATTGTTAAAGTATCTCTTTAAAAATAAAAAATAAATAACTGGCCATTTCAGCCCTTGAAAGGACTTTGACCTAGCTTCTTATGATCAATTGTGTTGTGCGTGTTATTAAGTTTGTACACAATTGACCGAGAACCGGACCTACATGCTTAACGCCGACTCCGAACGGCGATGAACGGAATGTTCTCGTTCTCAAGAAGCTTTACATGGCATTTTGATTACTCTCTGAGGTTTGCCATTGTCTGCAGAGAGGTGGCGGCCGTACAGAAAAATTATTTTAATTCAAATAATTTTCTGTCGCTGCTGGGGTTCGAACCTGGGTCTCCAGGTTCTTTGACATAGCGGCCACGCACTTTAACCAACTACGCCACGGACGCCAAGTATCTCCTTAGCATTCAATTTATTTCATTTCATTTTAATTTGCGAAAGTATTAAAACCAGGGTACGGAAAGGTCCGCTCACAAACGTAAACGAGCCGGTATATACATGTATATACATGTATGTAGGTCATTTTGGTACACGTTCGAGAGCAATAAAATTTTTTGTAGGGTACGCGTAAATAAGCACGTACTGAGCATAATACTTGTGTACCTTTTGGAACGGTATGCTCACAAAGACACGCGAGCGAACAATTCCGTACTCTGATTAAAAAATACATTTAAGAGTTTTTAGAATTTTATTTATGGAGCATAGACCTATTGTATATCCTGAACACATTAGCGACGACAGAAAGATATGACACTTCGTTAAGGAAGAAATTTATTCATATTATAGGACACTTAAATAGTATTAAAAGTAAGGAAATCACAACTCTTCTCCAAAAAAATGCGTTTAAGAAAAATTTTACAGATATTTCATAAATTTTTTGGTGTTATTTTGTTTTTATGAAATGATATCTTAGATTTATACGAAAAAATAAAACCAACCATCTTGGCTCACTATGACATCAGTTTGTAAATCCCCAAATGTAGGTCCAATTTGTGCAAATTAGCATTGATTATATTTATTTGGTTCTATTTTAATATCTTGAAATTTAAGGCACTTAGCTTTTTATAAGAAAAAAAAACTTTGATACAATCAGAGAACTTTCTTTCCAACAATCTAAAATGATTGTCAAAGTTCTGGAGACTTTTTCAGTGCAAAAGAAAGAAAACGTTGAAAAGTTTTATTGACGAGAATTTTTGTTAATTGTGGTCACTATTGGTAACGTATAAAAAAAAGTTGTTTATAATAGAATCCTGCGCAAGTGGAACAGGTGGAACAACGAAGTTGTCATATTTTCGAAGTAGAAGTAGACTTCAATGAAAACAAGCTTTTCCAGGATTCGAAAACGAAAAGTGAAGCTACAGTAAATGCGTCAGGTAGATAATGCATTGAAGGATTCTATTTGAATTGCTGGTAAATCTCGATATACAGGGTGGTGAGTACTTGTTAACAGGTTACTTTGATGAGATACCGAGCTTGTAAAGAGTGTAAAGCGAAAACTTTTCGGCTTCAAGTATTGGAATAGCAGAAGTGAACGTCACAACTGCACACCCTGTACGAACACATGTTCCTCATGAGCAAATTGATGATTAAACTGCCAGAAAGCGACCAACCAGAACAATTGAACTCTGATACAAGCTACTAACTCATGCTGTCCCTCTTTGACCTGCAACCTGATGGGCACAAATCGGCGATGTCAAAGTTAATGGAAATTTTGGAATAAAATATATATGAAAATGCAAATGTTTGTAAAATATGCCAAATCGAACTTACTCAGAAAATTGTTTTTTTTTTATCTGCTTGACTGCGCAAGGGTACAAAAGGAGCGCAATACTCCTTTTTAACGAAAATTGTTAAGACAACGAACTGAACTGTTCAGTTGGAGTTTGGCGAGAGCAATGTAACGGTCGCGTTAACGGAAATACACGGAAATAAGAAAACAAAAAAAAAATTTAAAAAAAAATTAAAAACTTAGTTCATAAAAAAAATTATGATTGCATCTAGCAATATTGTGTTTGGCACAAACTAAAATGCATTCTTAATGAAAATAAATATTTCATACAAGGAAATATAAAAATAAAATTTTCAAATATAACAAAATTATTCATTAATTTGTGCTTGAAATGCTCGCCAACATGCCAGCAACAACGAGCATTGCCAACATTAACCCACTATCTAGCATGGAGCATGGACAGTGCATTCAATATAATTTTCTGAAGCGGAAACTTAATGTCGAGGACACTCAACAACAGCAACAGCAGCAGGAACAAATCAATAATTCTTCGAATGGCGCCTATCAAGATTCCACCAATATTGATGGCAATACTTGGAAGAAACGTCATACGGAGGAGATGGCAACTACAGCAAAAACATCAACTTGTTTTGACGTAAATTCGCTGGATGAGGCATTTATTAGCATCAATAGTCATAAAAATAACATCATTAACAGCAACAACAACAATAATAACAGTAATATGCTATGTCATAATAACAACAACAATAATAATTTAACGATTCAAAACAACAACAACAACAACAATGATCTGCAATTTAGTCTCTCAAGTAGCGCTTTCATCAACGATCTTTTTAGCTACGATAACAATTTGATCGTGCCAGTGTCAATTAGCGCTTCAATTGATACGAATGCCACCATAGTAGCGCCCACAATTGCAGCACCTGCCGGTGGCAACATAGAGCCACACTATGTCACAAATGATGATGCCAATTGGCAGGCTACTGATTTGCTTGAGCTGGATCACCGTTATAATTCGGCGCTTCAAGCAGTTGAGAATACGGTAGCACCAACCCCAGCGCCAACAACAACAGCAACCACAACAGCAACAACCTTGACTTCACCAACGATTCACCAACTGAATCCAACTTTGCCGCCACAGCAAAATCAACAACAGGCACAGCAACATTTTCTGATTCCTCAGAAGCAAATCGCCAGATCGCAACATATGCTCAACAAATATCGGCAACATTATCAGCAGCAGCATCAGCAACAACAACAGCAGCAACAACAACAACAACAACAACATCTACCACAACAACATCCACAGCAGCAGCAACAAGAGCATTATTCCAGCTCCCAGTCGCAACAGCAACAATCCAGCGACTCCGAATCAGATTTTGAAGATAAAAATCTTTCTTGGTTGTTGAATTTTAAATTTGACGAGCTACCACATCTATCGCCCGATATTGGTAGTGCGGCAAATCGTCAAAATTCTATTGCGACTGGTGAATCTGTTGTGGCGGCAACATCACAAGCACGTGCTGTAAAGGGCAATGCCAATTCGCCAGCCTCATCTTCGTCACAAAATTCTTCTTCTTCGGAACGTTCACGTTCTAAATCACCAAAAACCTCTTCGAAGGCCAGCAAGAAGTTCGAAGAATTGGTCATGGAAGTCACTGCAGAATGTGATGGCAATGATTTGATTGTTGGCGATAATGTTGTGATCGAGGATTACTCACCGAAAACGTAAGTGAAAAATAAAGATTCTTAACAACCTAGAATAGCGTAAAAATACGAGAATTTTACTTTTTAACAAAAGCAGATAAAATTTAACGTTCTTTTCACCCCCGGTATTTTATTAAGAGAACTGTTAAAAAATGTTCAACAAATTAAAACAATATTTTGACGTATGTACGTCAAAATAAGTGGAACAAATATTAAAGAGCACAAACGTTGTAGATGAATCGTCAGGGAATGTTCATAGATTGAATTTACGGATAAGTCTTCTTTCCATCAAGTCCTTCCGATTATTTGTGGGTAAAGAATTTCAGAACTATAGCTTGTGGAAAACACTATATATCAGAAAAATTGAGGCAATGAAAACAAAATTAAGTACAGTTATAATTGAGATCAATTCCAGAACATTTGCTAAAAGTGGGCGTAATGGAAGGTACATATATAAATATTTAAAACGGGCAAAACACTTAAATTAAAGTCCCATTAACATAAGAAGATTGTATCTTAGAATCATTCAAAATCTAAAGTTACACACCTACTAAAGGGGTTATATAGTTTTGAAGGATAAAAAAGGTAAAATAGATTTCGAATCATAGTAAAAGAGCTTTTTTGTGTAAACTTTTAAGCATAAACGAGGTGTGTTCAATTAGTAACGGGCATTTTTAAATTTCGCGAGCTGTGTTGATCCGATTTGACCGGTTTTTTTTTTTTTTGTTGTTGTTGTGGTGTTGGGAAGCATGTCTTGAAAGTATATTAGACCAATCGACGATGGAACAATATGAAGAGTGTCAATTGGACCAACACAGCCCTCGAAATTTCAAATTTCCCATTACTTTCCGAAAACTCCTTAATTTGACAATATTTTGTTAAATTTTCATTTGAAAATTTGAGACCTGAATTTCGTAGACTCCTCAGAGAAAAATCAGGATGATGACATTTTTTATTGCAACCGCATATTAAAGAGTTGCACAAAAACTTCTATCTAAAGAACTTTACTAGTGTATTGTATCTAAGTGCAGTGTATTTCAGTCCATCCTTGGCATCGAATAGAAATGTTCTATTTAAAGCGAAGCCAACTTAACAAGCATTGCATATTTTGAAAGCTTTTCGTTAGTGTCAAAGCAGTGCTTGATTTTTAT
The DNA here is from genome assembly GCA_943735915.1 of Pherbina coryleti. Lineage (NCBI taxonomy): Eukaryota > Metazoa > Arthropoda > Insecta > Diptera > Sciomyzidae > Pherbina > Pherbina coryleti. The sequence continues at coordinate 30,537,922 of OX030951.1, forward strand.
TATGATCTTAAATATCAAGCGACAATGAAGTATAAGCAACGAGAAATCATAGTTAGCATACCGAGTGCACCATGCATCAGCATTAGAAAATTTGCATCAATCATTTTGACTTTTCTTATGGAACGCACAAGTAGAGGGGTTCTTCGATAAAATAATTTGACCTTAAAAAAAAGAAGTTGACTATATCGTGGACACAACCATAGACTTTGACGCGACTGCGTCTCTTAATCCTCGTTCTAGTCCCTAACCTTTCCTTTGTTTCCAAACTTGTCCTCATTCTTATCCTTATTCTTATATTTTATCTTGATCTATTTCTTGTACCAGTTTTTGTCCTTATCCTTTTGCTAATTTTATTATAAATATTTTTTTAGGTTTTTTTTTAATATTTGTCTTTATCCTTGCCCCAATACTTGTCCAAACTCATGCTCTAATCTTTGGCCAAGTCATTGTCCTACTTCTTATCTTATACCTAGCCCTAATCTTTGGCCAAATGCTTGCACCCATCCTTTTTCTAATCCTTGCCATTATCCATATCCGAATCATTTTCCTAACACTTATCCTTATTTGAATTTTAATTTTAATTATTTTCTTTTTTAATATTTTTGCTTTTGCTTTTTCATTTGGTGCATTAAGGTTACTCTAAGGCAGTGGTTCCCAAAGTGTGTTCCGTGGAACCCTGGGGGGTTATTAATTTAGGGGTTCCGATTGACAAATTTAGTGTCATTAAAAAAAAAATAAAAATGGTGTTTAATATATTCTTACTTTCGTCGGAAAGTTTAGAACATGGTTTGTATATGCTTAAAAATAAGCAACTCGTAAGTCAAGCAAGTTTTCGTGCTTATTAAATATGTTGCTCTGCATTCTAAGCAACAATGTTGCCTCAAACTTGTTGAATGTTTAGCTTACAACTTCAGAGCAGCTAGCCTGCTGAAAAATAAAGCAACTCAAAAATTGAGCTGATTACGCGGTAAGCATTAGATATATGCTGGTATAGGGTGTTTTTTAAGAGCTTGAGAACTTTAAGTAATAATACAAAACAGAAATATTGTTGGAATGAATTTTTTATTATTATAATCTGGTAGAAAAATTACGGCATAAATTTTTTAAATATGATTTCCGTTATATGTCCGCTGCGGCTACGAGTGGATACGAATGGATATTCGATCAGTTTAATTTTTCACTACTTTTTCCAATAAATCTGGCCGTATGGCGTCAATGGTGGCTTGAATATTGGCTTCCAATGCTTCAAGAGTTGCTTGTTTGTCGACATAAACAAATAACTTAACATAGCTCCATAAAAAGTAATCGAGAGGTGTTAAGTCTCACGAATGAGGGGCCCAGTTAACAGGACCACTTCTGGAAATAAAGTTGTCACTCTAACAGACAGCCCGTAAAAATTATCCGATCAAGCCAATATTTTTTTCCAAGTAGATGAAGTCAAAAGAACCTTAAGTTTTAATTTTCAGGTAAAAAAAGCTTTGTGAATGAACGCCAAGTGAAAAATAGTGAAGACCGTCTCTACACTAAGGGAAATAACGCATATTAGCATTATCCACGCCTGAGTATTAATTTTATTCAAATATTTACGTGGATAAATCAAATGTTTTCCTTACAACTCGTTTTTTTCCCGTATTTGAATTTTATTTATACCACACACGTACACACATATTTCATACAAGCAAGCAGCAACAGCATCGCACACTTACACACATACTCCGACAAGCAGCAACAGCATCGCACTTTGTTCCTGAGTTTATTTCTTGCATTTGCAGTTCTTACAGTTCTCATTTAGTTATTGTTGCAAGAGTAATAATATATTATGCATGTTTGGCAAAGAAATTAAATTATGTAGGGTGGAGTGGCAACTCGGTATTTTCAAGAATATCTTGGACCAGTTGTCATTTACCTGCATAATTTGCTTCTGCCTAAACATATTTTGTACATTACTTTTTCGTTCTGTAATTTATACTAAAGAGTGATTTTTTAAGTGCCTGATAACTTTTTTTTTAAAAAAAAACGCATAAAATTTGCAAAATCTCATCGGTTCTTTATTTGAAACGTTAGATTGGTCCATGACATTTACTTTTTGAAGATAATTTCATTTAAATGTTGACCGCGGCTGCGTCTTAGGTGGTCCATTCGGAAAGTCCAATTTTGGGCAACTTTTTCGAGCATTTCGGCCGGAATAGCCCGAATTTCTTCGGAAATGTTGTCTTCCAAAGCTGGAATAGTTGCTGGCTTATTTCTGTAGACTTTAGACTTGACGTAGCCCCACAAAAAATAGTCTAAAGGCGTCAAATCGCATGATCTTGGTGGCCAACTTACCGGTCCATTTCTTGAGATTAATTGTTCTCCGAAGTTTTCCCTCGAAATGGCCATAGAATCGCGAGATGTGTGGCATGTAGCGCCATCTTGTTGAAACCACATGTCAACCAAGTTCAGTTCTTCCATTTTTGGCAACAAAAAGTTTGTTAGCATCGAACGATAGCGATCACCATTCACCGTAACGTTGCGTCCAACAGCATCTTTGAAAAAATACGGTCCAATGATTCCACCAGCGTACAAACCACACCAAACAGTGCATTTTTCGGGATGCATGGCCAGTTCTTGAACGGCTTCTGGTTGCTCTTCACTCCAAATGCGGCAATTTTGCTTATTTACGTAGCCATTCAACCAGAAATGAGCCTCATCGCTGAACAAAATTTGTCGATAAAAAAGCGGATTTTCTGTCAACTTTTCTAGGGCCCATTCACTGAAAATTCGACGTTGTGGCAGATCGTTCGGCTTCAGTTCTTGCACGAGCTGTATTTTATACGGTTTTACACCAAGATCTTTGCGTAAAACCTTCCATGTGGTCGAATAACACAAACCCAATTGCTGCGAACGGCGACGAATCGACATTTCACGGTCTTCAGCAACACTCTCAGAAACAGACGCAATATTCTCTTCTGTACGCACTGTACGCATTCGTGTGGTTGGTTTAATGTCCAATAAAGTAAACTGAGTGCGAAACTTGGTCACAATCGCATTAATTGTTTGCTCACTTGGTCGATTATGTAGACCATAAATCGGACGTAAAGCGCGAAACACATTTCGAACCGAACACTGATTTTGGTAATAAAATTCAATGATTTGCAAGCGTTGCTCGTTAGTAAGTCTATTCATGATGAAATGTCAAAGCATACTGAGCATCTTTCTCTTTGACACCATGTCTGAAATCCCACGTGATCTGTCAAATACTAATGCATGAAAATCATAACCTCAAAAAAATCACCCTTTATGTTTGACAGTTGGTGCAATATTAGTGCACCAGACCGTCTTCACTATTTCATTTCCATGGTACAACTTATTTTTTTTTTCATTTCAAATCTATATCTATATCTATATCTTCTATACTATTATATAAAATGAAAGTGAACATTTTTTGTGTCCGCAAAACTCCAAAAGTACTGGTCGGATTTTTTTGAAATTAGTTTTAAAATATCACATTTGTGCTACAAAAGGTTCATTAATTATTTTCTTTATGAAATTTCAATAATAAGTATCTTTAATTAAAGTTTTAAGTTTTTTAAAAAAATCATCCACAATGCAATGAAGTACATTCTAATATGTTAACATTAGTTTTGATGTGGTGAATTAATCTAACACAGTTTTGTTAAACGGGGATTCACTGGCCGCCTTTAGCATGTTGAGGATTTTTTTGATGAGAATGAGAATCAATCCGACTTGATGTATGTATGTACGTTTGTTTATTTGTTTCGCTGCATGCAACTTTTCTACACATGTTTTGACGGTGGTTTTCCTGTAATTTATAAATGAACAAAGGAACAAACGACAAACGGCTTTTTACTTAATAGAATTGACATTGTGTGATTCAATAAGTTTTTTTATAAATAAACAAGAGAACTGGGACTGGCATAGGAAAAGGGGTTATGGCTTCGACCACACAATCAAATTTTTGATATTGAATATCTTTGGAACTAAACGTCGCATGGCAATAAAACTCAATATGGAGTTACTAATTGCCAAAGTCTTTCTACTGGAAAACTGGTATGTGCATTGGCAAAGGGGGTGTGGCCCGATTCTCTATACAGAATAGCTATGGAAGCTAAAATCATAAGACATTGAAACTCATAATGGAATTGTCACCTAGGAGAGATGTTCTGCTTCTGGGAAACTGTAACGGGCAGTGGAACATGAGCGTGGTGTCAGACTAAGGGACTAATAAAAGTTTTGAATTTACTTATTATTTCCAATATACTTGCCGGGTGCAGCAACGCGCGTCGGGTATCGCTAGTATATTATAAAACACAAGTATAACATGTCAACTACTTACCGCAAAATTTTGGAATTGATCATTCTAAATAATTTTCTTTTACAATAAACAAAAAGGAAATTTGCAAAATAATTTATGATGCTGATTTTATGACTTTTCACACTTGACTGATGCAAGCTCACGAACGGCTTGTCCGAGGACGTTCGTTGATATACCAAAATGTCAAGCAAAGTTGTCTTTTTGAAGTTTTCACTAGCGTTAGGAAAAAATCTAAAATCACTCTAATTTTTTTTTTTTTTTCATTTTTAATATGAGGCCAGAAAAATTATTTTTTTAATTCCGTGCTACATTATTGCATTTTTATTGCATAAGGTGTTACCTACGTGACATGATGACTTTAAAAATTTTTTTATTTTTGTCGTAATGCCAGGTATCAAGCCTTAATTTCTAAATTTCGAATTAAGGTAGACCGGTCAGTAATCGGTACCACTACGTTGTATAAAAAATAATTGCAATTTTATGACCGCTTAGGTCATTGGGTGTTATGACCATTTTTAACGGATGATGTTTAAATAATGTTGATCAGTTTATGATCCAAGCAAACTTCATCGTTCACATCTAACACGAAAATAAAAAATCCCCCCTAACGTGTTCAAATACATAAATAAATAAAATAAATAACTGGCCATTTCAGCCCTTGAAAGGACTTTGACCTAGCTTCTTATGATCAACCTAGCTTCTTATGTGTTCAAATACAATAGCGTGAATTATGGCAGATGAGTCATATACCGATATGAAAAAATAGTTTTTTTATTTAAACAATAAAACGATATAAGAAAATTGTAGGTACAATAAAAGCTATAAATAAATTATACGAAAGCTTTTTTAGTAGATTTTAGAATTTTTTAGAGATTTATGGATACGTGCTGAAAAAGATAGTGAAGCTTAATTTTAAGCTATTGCAAAATAATAAAGTTTGTCTTTTGGGGATTTAAAAAATTTTGTTATAGTAAAAGTTGTTTTTGTAGTTCTATGAAACATATTGATTAACATTTTAAATTGATATACTGTTTGATACAGTGTTTCTTACAATTAAGAATTTGTAAAGTACCATACCATCATACCATTACTTTATGTAAATTTTGATTTATATTTAAAGTTACATAAGACATTTTCTTTAATATAATAAGCATAGCTCATTTATTTTTTTTTTCTCTTCTTATTTTCCCCTTAAACACCTCACACATTGGAAATCAAACCAAAAACAAATAGGCAAAAGAAACCACCATTTACATACACCGAGCTCATCGAATACGCCCTCGAAGATAAGGGTGAACTAACTGTGTCCGGAATCTACCAATGGATATCGTAAGTATTTTGCAAATATTGTCTTATCTATCTTGTAAACAACAAATCAAACACCATTTTGTTTGCAAACGGAAACCGGATACAATTAAACAAATCCTTGACGTGCATTTAGCAAAGGAATTCAGGAAGTTTTATTCTGAATTTGAAAATAAAACAAAAAAAAATTGTTACCAATTGTTGTCATAAGATTTATAACCTTAAAGTTGGCAACAAATCCAACAAGTTGCTAGCGACAAGATCTCAACTAATTGTAAGTCAGTGCAAAAAAAAAATAATATAATAATAATAATGAGGGAACAAAACCCATTGTTGATATATGTTGCCAAGTTAAAAACAAACTAACTTACTTTTAGCAAAACAATTGTATGTGCAGGTGTAAAAGCACATGTGTGTATTCGTACGTATAGAGGTTTATTTCGGTCTTGCATTTATTCTTATGGAAATTTTACCTCAAGTTCAAAATCGTAAGAATTCTAAGGATAAAATTATTAAGGGCTTACATATCTCTGCGCTTACTGAAAGACAAGAAAATTAGAAAAATTATTCTAAGGGCTATATACCAAAAAAAAAAAATTGTTAATTTCACATTCTTTATTAAGGTAATCTTTACTTTCTAAATCGTACAAAATGAAGGTTTTTAAATTTAATATTGTGATAAAAGTATTATATTCATTCAAAAAAGCTTTTCTGTACATTTTTAAGTAAGTATCAAATATTAAAAATAAAAAATAAAGTTTGACCACTTTTGGTTCCTCTTGGCGTCACAAGAAGGCGTCTTCTAAAAATTGATTTTAAGGTCATCCATGATTTTCCGGAAAAACTGAAAATGATAAAGCAAAATTTCAAAATGGGATCATTTCATTAGAGGCATGGGTACCAACCGAACCTAAAAACACATGCACTATCAAAAAAAATTTTTTTTTTTTGTATAATTGAGAAGTAATGGTTTGACGGTAACAATTATTAAATGAACAATTATTAAATTAACACTTATTAATTATATAAAATAAAGTAATTACAGTACTTCATAATTTTGTTTGCAATTTAAAAAAATACTCCTTGATAATTTGTAAAAAATTCTCCAACAACAAAATTTTAAAATGACTCGTCAGACTAAATAAAAAATATTTAATTAATCATCAGAGAAAATAAATAAAATAAATAAATAACTGGTCATTTCAGCCCTTGAAAGGACTTTGACCTAGCTTCTTATGATCAATTGTGTTGTGCGTGTTATTAATTTTGTACACAATTGACCGAGAAATGGACCTACAGGCTTAACGCCGACTCCGAACGGCGATGAACGAAATGTTCTTATTCTCAAGAAGCTTTACGTGGCATTTTTATTATTCTCTGAGGTTTGCCATTGTCTGCAGAGAGGTGGCGGCCGTACAGAAAAATTATTTTAATTCAAATAATTTTCTGTCGCTGCTGGGGTTCGAACCTGGGTCTCCAGGTTCGTTGACATAGCGGCCACGCAATTTAACCAACTACGCCACGGACGCCACCTTCTTTTTTTCTATAAACCTTTATTTGCAATGTATCTTACGACAATAGAGAGATTGCTAAGGGACTAGTAGGTGCATCATTGGAAGTATTTCTGGCTGCATAATTTGATTTTTTCTTTAATGGTGGGGACTCGAAGTTCTTTATGAATGTCATCATTTTAAACCAAGGAGCTCTCGCTATCAGCCATAAAGTTTCGATTGGTAACGCTATAGGATTTCGATATAAGAGTTACCCCAAAGTTGAATGGCATAGGTCCAAACCGGGTTTAAAATCGCTTTGTATAGTAGCACTTTATTTTCTAAACTTAATTCAGATTTTGGGCCAATCGGCGATTAGATTCTTCTGGTCTTTATGTTTAAATGCTCTCATTTCGCCTTGATATGCTGTTTCCAGGTTTGTCTTCTGTCCATATGTACTCCAAAATACATAAAGACATTACTCTGTGGTATTACTGAACTCTGGATATGAACACTTGGACAATCACATTTTCTTATAGAAAATATAACATGCAAAGATTTGGTTGCATTCACTGCAATGTTCAATTTCTTAAGCCATGTATCTGTTTCATTTAACTGTATTTGCACCAAGCGGGATGCTTCTACAACTGACTCATTGGATGCAATAATTGCAGTGTCATCTGTTGCAGTGCCACCAATTTTATAGCTTTTTGGGGATTCTTTTTGGTTTTTGAAGAAATAAAAAGCGGTTATGGTGTTATGCAAAGTGGTTATCTAACGCGGTACATCAAGAAACTTTAAGATTTCTTTAATGTCGCCATTGCTATTTAATGCAAAAGGCTGAAAGGCTTTAGCGTAGATGCTGCCCAAATGCTTCTGCCTTCTAATAATCACGTTTACACTAAACACTACTGCACGTTTTAGATATTTAGTTACTCTCCAAAGGTTATTTTAATATTTTTAAGAAGTATGTAAGTTTTGAAGCATGTAAGATGCTTCAAAAGACATGTATAACATCGTGGCAGGTGACGAATCATGGATATATGCGTATGAGCCGGACACAAAACAGCAATCGACCGTGTGGGTTTTCCAAGACGAGGCAAATCCAACAAAAGTTGTTTGCGCTCGAAGCACTGCGAAGCAAATGGTCGATTGTTTCTTCTACCGAATGGGTCATGTGGCCACTGTTCCGCTTGAGCAAGGTAGGACGGTCAATTCTGAATGGTACACGACCATTTGTTTGCCGGAAGTTTTCGGAGAAATTCACAAAACCAACCGCCAAAGACGAATTATTCTCATGACAATGCGAGCTCTCACACATCTCGTCAAACATGTACATTTTTGAGCAGTCAAAACGTCGACTCATTCTCCATACAGTCCTGATTTTGCACCCAATGACTTCTTCTTGTTCCTGAATATCAAAGGTAAGCCTGCGTGGTCAATGATTTACGAGCGCCCCAGAAGCGTTCAAAAACCATGTTTTGGAGGTGTCTCAAGAGGAATGGAAAAACTGCTATGACAAATGGTTTGAACGAATGCAAAAGATCAATACGATCACCAAGGGGAATATTTTGAAAAACAATAAAGCCATTTTCATATAAAAATGTTCGTTATTATTTGCTATTCCCGAAATATAAGTAGTACCCCTTACTCCATTGTTTTCGTAATTCTCTTTGCGTTGCGTTGCATAAGCAGCTCTCTCTGTGTGCTGATTGGGTCTTAAATTTTTTTTTTTTTTCTTTTTTCATAAAGTTAAAGAACTAACCTTAACTTTCATCACTTTTCTCTCGGCCCCAATACTCGATGCATTTTAAAAAAATTTTTTTTCTAATTTTTTGAAAACCTGCGCGGAAAAACTTACCGCCTTTACATCAAAAAACTTTCCAAGTAAAAGGAAAATCTAGTCATGAACAAAATTAGTTGGGTTTTCCCAGAATTTTTTTTAACTCTGATCTCCAAATCAACTCCGATTTCACTAAGATATAGAGAAGAAATTCGTTTCTGTATTTTTTTTTTTTAAATGCATGCATATCGCATTAATTAATCTCTAGATCATTGAGGTCGATCATGCATGATCATCACCCAATGAACTGTCATGCATACGCAAGCGAGCACAACCGGAAGCGTACGTTCAACGCTTTTCACATGCTGCTAATCGTGAAGGTGTTCTGTAATGTTATTCTTATTATTGTTGTTGTTGTTTTTGTTCTTTTTTTCTCCTTATTCTCAGTAAATTTGTAGTGATCAGTAAGGCATGCTGTTCGCTCTGTGCTACCAACCCGCCAAGCCACCTGATGAAATGCAATCAAGCGTATAAAAGGTGTAAAACTTGCCTACATGCCAAGTTCACAAACGCGTCACGTGGCTAATAGTTTTTTTACTTTTTTTTTCCAACTTTTCTGGCCAACTCTCTACTGCTTGTTGTTCACTGCCAACCTGTTTCAACCCCTATTCAAGACCTCTTTTTTTTTTGTTTTTGGCCGACTGTAATGCTTAAACACAAGTTAAACGTTTTATTCTGATGACGCTACGAACAATTAATAATTATTATGAATAATGAACGAACTACGACGAATGCTAAAGCCTATAAATTTCATGGGCAATTTCAAAAATCATTCGCTTAGGGTTGCGAGCTACCGAACGTGGATGAATGGATGGATGGATGGGGTGGCAGGCAACATTTGCCGCAAGGTAAATTTGTGAATGGTTAATGAACAAGTTGGAAAAGTACACATTAAGTTTTTTTTACTTTTCGGCATTTAGTTTTGCTTGTTTTTCCATTTTCTTTTTTTTTTATTGACTTCAAGGAACAGGTTGTGTGGGTGGGTGAATGGGTTAGCGAAAGAAATGGTGGGAGCATGTTTACTACACTAATATGAGATATGAGCACGCAGTTAAAGCTTATAATATACAAACATCCCAAATGTGCAAGAGTGGCAGTCAACAAAATGGACGATTTTTCATGTGTTCCATTGTAACGATTACAATCCAGACAAGAATGACTTGACTATTATTTAAAATTTAATTGGCTCAATACTTTAGAATTTTTCAACGGAAATAAATGTATATCTTTTTCGTACTAATTCTTAGTGTATTTTTATCTCTTTACCACGATTTCATGGTATTTTTGCTCTATTTTGAGAAATAAGGGTAGGGAAAAATTCCTTAGCACTATTTTTCTTTGCATGAAACTTGGGATAATCACCTTTGAATTTTGTGAATTTTTTATTTAGGAATTTTTGACGGTAAATTTTTGTATAAAAACGTATAAAAGTTGGACCGTTTTTAGGTTAAATCGGATACGAGGATTTTATTTCTGGCATCAGTTCTGCTCTAGCTGTGCACGTTTTTATGCAAAAGTTTTTTAAAAAATAAAAAAACAAAATTGAATTGAAAACCCATGCTTCGGTTTGTTTTTGTTTATCTTAAGACCCCCTAGGTGGCGTTAAATTCACTTTTCTCGAAAATTCCAGAGAACTAAGATATAAGGAAGTGATGTTATTGCAAAAAAGTGTGGTATTTTTCTTATTCGTGTTGGTTGACACAAATACATAAACATTCTCAAAGGGCCGAATTCGGTTACGTCGAAAAAGAAGGCTCAAAGTGTGTTGGTTAGAATTACATATAAAACCGGTATTTAGAGTAATACGTTATTAGAAAATGTTTGATAATTAAAGACCTACAGCCTATGAATACGGCTTATTCATGAACAATATCTTATTCATAAAAATTCTAACTCATAGACCGTATTCATAAAAATGTGATTTTTCTTTCAGTAACTTGTATGAATAATATTTTTAATTTTTTTTCGATTTTTTTCTTATGAAGGCTTTATAAGAGGTTCAAAATATTTCATGAATACAGCCACTAATATGTTAAAAGAAAATTGTATTGTATTTCCACACCACCCTTGAGGCATACAATTTGGTGCGTTACCGATTTTTGTTTATTTTTGGTGTTCGGTTCCCCTGTAGGCCTATATAACCCCTAAAAAAGAAAAATCACTAATAAAGAATATATAAAAAAAATTTTTTCAAATAACATGGAAATAAGTTTATATATTTCTTATTCTACATGGGTATAATCTGTCGTAGGACGGGCTTTTATACAAATATTCATATACAACGCATGAAAAATGAAAAATTTTGTTTTTACACATTTTGAAATGTATAGTTTTATACAATTTTTGACGAATAGTCAGTTTAAGGTCCCGAATATGCGGAAATCTGAAAAGAAATGAACAAAATGTATTACATCTGATTAACTATGCTGAACACAGAAGCGCCCCAAAAATGTATTCAGCTGTGAAAAATTAATGCGCCTCTGAAGCATTTTGACAGATGTGAGTGCACCAAATTGGTTCGAAATCAACTGGCTCTAATTTACATTTTTAGCAATTTCTAATCAGAAATATATAAATTATTAATACAATTTAATTTTAATCTCTAAAATAACATAGTTTTCAGCAGTAAAAAACGCTTTTAATTTAATTATTTCACTGCACAAACTTTCAATTATATTTAAGTGATCTCAGAAATGTCAAAAAACACTCTCTATCTCGCTCGCTCAATTTAGAAAGCATACCACAGTTCACGTACACTGTGTGTGTGGCCAACACCATTTCCTTATATTTTATTTCTTTGGAAAATTCTTATTTATTTATCGATTTGGCACAAAGAACCATACAATATTTAAATAAAAATAAAGTCTTTGACAAACTTCGTAACCGTTAGGTGGCACTGGGGTGTAGATATTTATAACCTACATTGAATTTGGAAAAATAATAGGGGTATGCACTTCAATGCTGAAATTTCAAAAATCGGAAATTTCCAAAGACAGTTAAAGTGAGCGACAGTTTCTAACTTTTTGTTTTATTCACATGCATCAGTCACACTTAAAATCAACATCGCTTATTTCTATATAAATTTTACCAAACAAATAAAATTGTTAATATTCTATAAAAAAACTTGTGGTTCCTATCTTTTTATAAAAAATCAATGATAAAAAAGATTGCTCATTAGCTCATTAGAAGATTTCATTAGCTTTTTAGGCGAAATTTGACAGAATACTCTTCTTCTTATCGAAATTGTCATGTTCACAATGACTCCCACTTATTAAACAGTTTTGCTTATCCTTAGTAAACACATCTTTTCTTCGCAAATTTCCGACGATTATTTTCCATCAACTCAATAGATGATTAAATTAAAGCAATCTTCGGAAAACCAGAATAACAATAATTGCACTTAAATTTTCCTAAATTTCCAATTTTTGGAAAATTACGAGATGATGTGTATACCCTAAATATAAAATAAATCAAGTAACACGTCATTCAATAAGTCCGTAGGATAAGTAAGAAAAAAACAAAATTTTGATAAAACTCGATTATATTACACTGTGGAACAAATTCAGGTTAGCAAAAGTTAGGTCGATTCTGAGAGTGAGGGGTCAAAATAGAGGCTTAATTAGAAGACCCGTATCGCGGCGTTTGTTTATGTTAGTTCGAATTTTTTTTTTAATCGACCTTCGAACTTTGCAGAATGCCGATTTTCAGCATATTGTTTATATGGTTTTTTGGCTATAACTTGTCGACTAATTGATATTTTTTCAATCTGTAAAAGCCAAATTATTGCTAGAGACCTGTGCAACAATTAAAATTTTTTAAACAATTTATTTAGAAAATTTTTGTGGTGCTTATGAAGCAAAATGTTGGAAAAATTATTTTTTTTCATGCTTTTTGAAAATATTTTCCACAAAACTTAGTCTTTTTTGCTTTCTGTTTGATCTATAACAGAGGTGGGGAACCCTTTTACCCTGAGAGGCCACATTAAAAATAGCAGCAACAAAGGAGGCCATATAAGTTTCAATACCAATAAATATAACTTTTGTAAAGTTATTGCTGTTCAAATAAATTTTTTTTTTTTTAATTTCAGTTTTTCATTAATAAAAATATTGACAATAAAGAGATAACAAAGTGTTCATACATGCTATTTTGTTATAAATTTATGAAATATTTTTATTTTTATGTATTTGAATATATTTCAATAATCGGCGAGGCCACATGAAAAATTCAAAAAGGCCACATGTGGCCTTAAAGCCGCAGGTTCCCCACCTCTGATCTATAATATGCTTCTCAGTTTCTTCAATAAATTTCATTTGAAAAGAAAACAATCATAATACAAAACTTGCGTTTTCCAGCTTAATATTAATTTACTTCTCATTTTTTGTGTACCAATTTTGTTCAGTGTTGATTTTGAAGAAATATTGAAAAAGAAATTATAAAAATATGGAAAAAAATATAATTTTAAAATGTTAGTTATGCAAAGTTTTAAGTAAAATAAATAAATAAATTAAATTAATGATTTGGCCAGTTGCCGTTTAGCAGGCGGATGTGGATCAACATCACTGCTCTCTCTAATATCTTGGTCATCGTCATCATCATCAGAAAGGTCGATAATTTCGTCCAACAGATATTCTGGAATTTCATCTTTGTCTTCCCCTTCTTTCTCTTTTTCCTCGTCTTCCTCTTGTTCAAAGGTGTGTTTATACCACCAACAAATTTCAGCGAGTATTGCATCTGGAGATTCCATTGCATAAGAGTTGAATAGCAATTAAAGCAAACTTTTTTAGGGGCATAGTTTACGTCAGTGATAAACTCTTGCGAGAAATATTGTTTATAGGCTTCCAAAAAAAAATCACTCGCATTGCTACATTTTTCATCGCTTGCTATGAAACGTCCACAAACATTACAAAAATGGTCCATTTTACATTTTGGTTCCGACATTTTTAATACAATATTTATTATACAATGTTTTCTTTGTTATTTTTATGAGACCGATGCACTTAACTTAAATCACTCACAAAATGAAATATGTTTCAAAAAAATTAATAGCGAATTTTATCACGACCGAGCGAAAATTAAAAGACACCAGCTTCGGCTGAGTTTCGAGTCTTAACTGAATCTTTATTTTTGAAATGAGTTCACTTGTACGAACCTAAATCGCTATTTATTTAATGGTTTTGGGATTTTTAACGCAAATTATCGACTAAGACCATTTTCTTTTCAAATGAATTTTATTGAAGAAACTGAGAAGCATATTATAGATCAAACAGAAAGCAAAAAAGACTAAGTTTTGTGGAAAACATTTTCAAAAAGCATGAAAAAAAAATAATTTTTCCAACATTTTGCTTCATAAGCACCACAAAAATTTTCTTAATAAATTTTTTAAAAAATTTTAATTGTTGCACAGGTCTCTAGCAATAATTTGGCTTTTACAGATTGAAAAAATATAAATTAGTCGACGAGTTATAGCCAAAAAACCATATGAACAATCTGCTGAAAATCGGCATTTGACTGCAAAGTTCGAAGGTCGATTAAAAAAAAAATTCGAACTAACATAAACAAACGCCGCGATACGGATCTTCTAATTTAGCCTCTATTTTGATCCCTCACTCACAGAATCAACCTAACTTTTGCTAACCTGAATTTGGTCCACAGTGTTATTCAACATAATTGCCTTCGAGAGCGAAACAACGAGTATAGCGATTTTCCAACTTTTCGATACCACTTTTATATTACGATTTCTCTTTCTCGTCAAAATAGGCCTCAGTTTCAGCGATTACTTCATCATTGGACTTGAATTTCTTTCCAGAAAGCATTCTCTTGAGATCTAAAAATAGGAAAAAGTCGCTGGGGGCTAAATCTGGAGAATACGGTGGGTGGGTAAGCAATTCGAAACCCAATTCATTCAATTTTGCAATCATTTTCATCGATTTGTGACACGGTGCATTGTCTTGACGAGACAACACTTATTTCTTTTGCAAATGTGGCCGTTTCTTTGCGATTTCAGCCTTCAATCGATCCATAACTGCACAGTAATAGTCGCTGTTGATGATGGTTCCTTTTTAGAGATAGTCGATGAATATTATTCCTTTCGCAACCCAAAATACAGACGCCATCACCTCGCTTGGATTCGGTTCATCGACTGTTGTCCACTCAGCTGACTATCTTTTGGATTCTGGTGTGTAATAGTGAAGCCATTTTTCATTCATTGTCCCATATCGACGATAGAATTCGATTTTATTGCGGTTTAACAGCCCCAAACACTACTCTGAAGCATCAATTCGTTGTTGTTTTTGGTCGACTGTGAACTCACACGGCACCCACTTTGCACAGAGCTTTCGCATACCCATATTTTCGTATAAAATGGTAAAAACAGTACCATCTGATATTTTTACAATGTCCGCGAGCTCATGCACCTTCAATTTGCGATCGTGTATAACCAATTTGTGGAATTTTTTTCATGTTTTCTAGAATAACAGGCTCATTTGGGCATCCACTGTGCTCTGCATCATTTGTGCTGGTACGACCACGTTTAAATTCAGCAATCCACTTTTCTACCATTTGTCTCGATGGAGCAGAGTCCGGATAATGTTTATCAAGCCATTGTTTGGTTCCCACTGTATTTTTTTTTTTTTTTTTCATTAAAAATAAATGCGTTATCAAAACTCGAAATTCACTTTTTTCCATTTTTGTTTTTTCAATAACAAAAGTTGCACACAAAATGCTATAACTCACAATAAATAGTGAAATTTATATATGTATGTACGTAACATTTAAAGGTTAGTACTAAATATAAATCATATGGAAAAAATCTGGTAACACCATCTATGTGTCAACCTATGGACTTTTTGAACGGAAAATAAAGCCCCGAGTAACACCGAAAATATCAGCTAGAAAATAAATAAAATGAAAAAAAAATTTGATGTCATCATCAACTTATTTCAAAATAAGTTGATTGTATTTTCATGGAACAAAATCTGAACAGTAAAAAATTCGTAATTGTCTTTCAAAAGTACATTAAAAACTTTCCAAAACTTCAGTTTCGTGGAATTACATTTCTTTCTTTTTTTTCGACTCAGCTTGTCCGAATAGAAAAAGAAAGCAATTTGCAAAAAAAAAAAAAATATCTCAATAACTTATTGCAACAACAAGGATGCCATAAGAAGCCATTTTTTTTTTCTTACATTGCATTGCATTGCATTTAATTTAAAAACGCTAGCCTCTGGTGCACCGAGTCAAAAACTCAAGAGGAAGGAGAAATAAAAAAGAATACCCTTTATATATAATTTATGAACTGACTTAATGCACAGAAGCTGAACGTAGAAACGATATCCTTAGGCGCTGCATTACGAACACTTTAGTTGTTGGCCGTGCTTGGGCGTGCCTAGCACGAACGCCAGTCAGTCAGTCAGCCAACCAACCAACCAACCAGTCAGTCAGTACTTTATAGTCTCCAATGTCTAGATAGCGGCAGCGGTAGCAACAGAGACGTCAATGCTTGGCCATTCAAAGCTCTCAACTTAGGCACATGGACATTGACAGAGGGCAAAACTCTGCCCATGCCATCAGCCACAGTGTACTCAGTTGATGGGTGGGTGTTTAGATATCTAACAGCATTTCTAGCCAAGTATATTTTTCCTTCAGTACACATCTATTTATGTTAACTGCATCATAGTTTTCTAGCATAACACAACAATTTTCGATATCTAACTAATTCCGCTTCGAATTTATTATATTTCATGGTTGTTTGTTTGCTTTTTATTGGATTGATTTTAGTGGTTGTCACAAGCACGTAGATATTATTGCATATCCTTCTTCTCGGCACATCCTGCACCTTCAACTTGGTTTGAGTGGTATTGAAATGCAATTGCAAAAGTTTTTTTTTCTCGAGCTTAAATAGTTGTACAGCTATGTGTCTAAGCTGTTGATATTTAAATTGTGGGTTGTTGTTGCTGTATTTGTTGGGTATTTATGTATATCGATTTAGTGTCTTTAAGTCCTTCTATGCTGCTAATTTTACATATGATATATTGTAATTGAAAAGTGTTAAACAGGGTAAAAAAACTGAAATTAAGAATATATAAATGTAGTCGAAATTGTGGAATTGAAAAGTGTTTCATTTTTACCCTACATCGTACCTGCAAACACTGTCTTTTTCGTCTGTAAATGAACGAATTCTCCCAAGCAAGGAATTCCTCAAAATAGTTTAAGCTTTTTTAACACGTTTTTATCTCCACTTCATTTGTCTGTCCCGTTCAAATCTTGGAATCCATTTTTAACCAACTTTCCAATGAGCGTAAGGCGGTTGCTTTATAACCGTAAGGTAGTGATTTCGAGCCTAAAAAATGAGAAATTTTTTGGTTTTTTTTTTTTATGAAACAAATTCAAATTTTTGAAAATTCACCAGAGAAGGTGGAAACAAAAAAATTGTAAAAAAGTACATAGTTTGTTTGATTTACGAGGGGTACTATTTATATTTCGGGAACTGGCAACACTAATGTCAATAGCTAAAATCTGGCATCACTATAATAAATTTTGGCATTTGTTAGCATAAATGTACTCACAATATTTTGATGTACAAGTGCTATTTGTTTTGTTTAAGTGAGTTAAGAAAATCAATTTGTTAAAAAAATTAAAATTTCAAGAGAAGGTTTTCATTGGATTATTTTTTACAACTTTCGACGTGGATTATCTCAACAAGAATGTGTCGATGAACTCAGTTCTTTGTATAACGATAAAGCACCATAAAAAACCACAGTATATCGCTGGTATAGTGAATTCAATCGTGGTCGTAGTTCAGTCGCCGACGAATTCCGTGAAGGACGTCCAAAATCGGTTGTTGTGCAACAAAACATCGATGCAGTACGTGAACTAATAATGCAAGATCGTCATGTGACATATCATGAGATAGAGGCATCATTGCATATAATTTCCACTTCAATACATTCGATTTTGCATGAACACTTATCTGTAAAAAAAATATGCTCTCGTTGTATACCCCATAATTTATCAATCGCTCAAAAAAAGTCTCGCGTCGATTGCTTCAAAAGACGTGTATAAAATCGTGACAGGTGAAGAATCATGGATATATGCGTATGAGCCGCAAGCAAAAGAGCAATCGACCGTGTGGGTATTCAAAGACGAGGCAATGACAATGCGAGCTTTCACACATCTCGTCAAACATGTGCATTTTTGGGCAGTCAAAACGTCGAATTGATGAATCAGCCTCCATACAGTCCTGATATGGCACCCAACGACTTCTTCTTGTTCCCAAATATCGAAGGTAAACTGCGTGGTCAACGATTTACGAGAGCCCCAGAAGCGTTCAAAAACCATGTTTTGGAGGTGTCTCAAGAGGAATGGAAAAACTGCTATGACAAATGGTTGGAACGAGCAGCTAAATTTCGATAAACAATAAAATAAACTTTAGAAGAAAGCCCCAAATAATCAATTTTAAAACAATTTTAAAACATTCAATAACAAAAATCAAACACAAATTCTTACATTAAGGTGGAATATATATCTAGAGGCCGAAAAAAAGGTCATGTTTGTGAAATTTTTTTAAGGAAACCTACACTAAGGGAAATAACGCATATTAGCATTATCCACGCCTGAGTATAAATTTTATTCAAATATTTACGTGGATAAATCAAATGTTTTCCTTACAACTCGTTTTTATCCCGTATTTGAATTTTATTTATACCACACACGTACACACATATTTCATACAAGCAAGCAGCAACAGCATCGCACACTTACACACATACTCCGACAAGCAGCAACAGCATCGCACTCTGTTCCTGAGTTTATTTCTTGCATTTGCAGTTCTTGTAGTTCTCATTTAGTTATTGTTACAAGAGCAATATATTATGCATGTTTGGCAACGAAATTAAATTATGTAGGGTGGAGTGACAACTCGGTATTTTCAAGAATATCTTGTACCGATTGTCATTTACCTGCATAATTGCTTCTGCCTAAACATGTTTTGTACATTACTTTTTCGTTCTGTAATTTATACTATGTTTGACAGTTGGTGCAATATTAGTGCACCAACTGTCAAAAATAGTATAAATTAGAGAACGAAAAAAGTGAAGCGATAATAAATTATACAGGCAATGGCATTTGATGAACGCAATATGAAGAAAATAATATCATAAAACCATTAATAACATATGCAATTTAAATATGTTTTTTTTAATTTCAATATTTTTATTCAAATGTTCTTTAAATGCGACAGTTTATTTTCAAATAGTTAATATTTGAAAGATATTTTAAAAAAAATCGTGCATAATTTTAATATATTTTTTATTAATTCTGTTTAAATATTTAAATATTTAATTGAATTAAAAAAGTATTCAAATAAATTTTAAATATTTACGTAGTCGATTTATTCAAATGCGTTATTGGTGCAAAAATGACTCGCTTTTTGGATAAATTAAAAAAGTTTTTGGATAAATTTAATATTTTTTTCCCTTAGTGTAAGGGATATTTTTAAATGAAGATTTGTTATACCTAAAAATATACACATTGTTATGTTAAGTTTTATTTTATTAAAAAAAAAAATTAATATTAAGGTAGATACTCCTTTTTAGTTTCCATTTTATAGAGCGCTGTGAAAAGCGGTGACCAAGGTTGCTCCTCCTAAATTCATCTGAAACAAAAACGATAAATATTATTACACTAGATACTTAAAACTCGTACTTGTCATAGCCGATTTTTAAAATATTGATTTTTCCCAAAATGGCGGACTTCCGAACGTAAATGACGATTTTCGACCAAAAATTCGTTATTGTTTTGCCTATGAACGAAGCTACGAAAAAAATTTCCTATGACAACTACGAGATTATTATGAATTAAATAAGCCTGAAAAAAAATCAAAAAGATCGGTTCACTGAGTTTCGAGAAATTTTGGTCACCGATTTTGAAATGGTTTCACTCATAAGCTATTACTTTGTTATTTTTTGAAATATCGACTTGAAATTTTAACCACGTCTTCGTGAGACTTCTTGAAGCTTTAAGAAAATGCAAAAAAATTTTGAAAATAAGTTCTAGGTATTAATCCCCCTTAAATAAAAATTTGCTTGGGCATGCTCCGTCCGCGGACATATTTTGTTGGGTTTTGGACTTTGAAAGACCCAAAACGTGGATTGCTTTTTTTTTTTAGGCTTTGAACCAAGGATTTCAGGTGTAATACCTATTCAATCAAGTCTGCCTTGGTTCGAAATGGGGAGATAGATTAGTGGGAGGGAAAGGGTAATCAAGGGAAACATGTGTAGGATGTTCTAAGCGTGGCGGAAAGCTGTAAAAAGATGTGAATTTCAAGCACGCTACCTACTCGACTACCGAGGCCGAGTTTTAGATGTGTTTCGAACCACCCCCGCTACATTTTTTTAGAATTTCTTTACACCATTCGACATGAGCATTTTTGTAAGCAACCGTCAAATAATGGGGTATCCAACGGGGATAAATCTGACTACCGCCTACACGCCCATGTAAAATCAAATGTATGCTAGTGCCACTTATGACCAAGGATGACTCAATCTCAGGGTATGCCGCCGGTCTGCTTCCAACAGTTCAGGCACAGCACCTATGTTTTCTGCCATAACAGCCATTCTTGGGCGACCTTTACGAAATTTGTCTTAGAGAGAATGACGACCACGGTCGAACTCGTTGAACTAACGTTTTAAAGTCGCTGAGTGTGGTGCTTCATCACCAAAAGTCGAACTAAGTTGATCGATACATTCTGTTCTGTCCAATCCACGTCAAATATCGTAAAAAAATCATCACTCAAAAATTTTCACTTTTTAATTCCATTTTTTGCTAAAATACAGTTTTCAAATAGCACAATAAGCGCTCATACATTTATGCTAGAAAATGTCAAATTTTCGAATGGAACTGTTAAAATTCATCTGGCAATGATAGGTGTTGCCAAGGCGCAAGACATAAAAAGCAATCCTTCCATGACCAAAACACTCATGAACAATTTTAAGAAATTGTATCAGATTGTTAATTAAAAATTTTTCCCATACTTCTTGTAAAATAAAACGACCCTGTAAAATCAAAAATAAACTCCCAAAAAATAAAAAACTTCTCAAAGAAAAACCACTCGCCAACTTTCGCAGCGGAAAGCACTACAAAAATCTGGAAAAAAGAAGTTCCTTTCGGCCTTTTACTCTAGTACCGGCTGACTATATGTATGCATGTGTATGATAAATATGCAGCAACAAATGTAATAATATTTCGTCTCACCAATAAAACACCAACAACACTAACAACAACAACAATTATAATTAAGTGCACGCAAGCCGTATTTTGCGTTGTAATGTTTTTCTAAAAAGCAAAAAAAAAAAAAGAAACAAAAAATCCCCGTACAAATTTTAAGACCAACAAAAAAAAACGCTTACTTCCCCACTGAGAGCAGCCCGAAGTAGGCGCCATTTTCATTTTTATTTTTTTACGTGGAACTTTTTACGAGTGCACCATCATGACAAACTCCACTAAACTCCAGCACAACCCCCCAAAACAAAGTTGGTTTGGGGAAACTTCTAAGCGGAAGGGTCATTAAAAATATTGCAGAGCTTTGTCGGGGGATATTTTATGGCAGCTACATAGTTTATAGCATTGTGTAGGCATATTTCATGTACTCTATACTCTACAATTCGTATTTATGAGTCGTCATTTTTTCGTCTTCTCGGTATATATTACCTGTGTGAAGGGGAGCTGTTTGTGGATTTTCCAATTTCTACTTTTTCTGTCGCGTGCTTAAATTGGAACTGTACAGTGAGGGATTTCTTATGAAAGTTAAGTAATAAGAAGGTTAAATGGCTGGGCGGTAGCGGGACAAAAGCATAAACACACACACACACACACACACATCTACACACATACACAAATATCCAGCTAGGTAAAAACACTACCAATAGTTGTGAGTTCCTGACAATGGTGTGAGAGATGGAGTGAGTTGAGCTGGGGTGATGGGATGGGGTTGGTCGAAATGCTAGAGCTTGCTTTGAGGGTGATTTGAAATAGTTTTTTTTGAGTGCGCATGGCACGCGATGTCCTTTCCGTTTATACGCGGTGATGAAGTTGATGTTGTGGGAGCTCCTTGTTGTTGTAGGGTTGGTCTACATTGAGCTATGCATAGCGTGCTTGTAAAAGGTTAAAAGTTTTTGTAATGGAAAAAGTTTTATTGCTACTGGTCAGATTGGGCCATTGGTAAATGGCCAATAGCTGATGTGCTTGATGGACGAACCAAAAGCGATGTTAATTTGATTCTGATTCGTCCTATTAAAAATAAATATGTATGTTTGGCCGACATGCAAGGTATACGCAGAAGTGCTACTTATTTTCCCTGAAATAGTGAAGATATGAATATATGTCCAAAAAAAAAAAAATTAAAAATTTCTTAAATTAAGTACGAATGTTTTTTCATTTTATAATCATTTTTGGCCTCATTTTCAATTATTCAATCTCAAAAAATGAGTCCGACGACGAAAAATTTCCATATAATTTATTGATAAAATCAGTCTTAATTATTGTTTAAATACAATTTCCCAACATTTTCTCTTTAATTTTATTACGCACCTCTGGACCAAACTGAATTTTCCAGCGGGGGTATGTTCAACGGCTGCCCAGGGGCGAAGTACAAGAACTTGTATAATAGGTTATATTAGTTAAAGATATTTTCTTCTATTTGCAAAGTTTGCTGACTTATTTCTACCAACATCCTGATCTTTTAACTGCATGTACATAAGTGTTCACAGATCATAAAAAGTTATTAAAAGGGTTATTGGTCAATAGAGTCTAGCGGTGAAAACAAAGAGAAGGTTTATAAGAGACTTGGTAGTCACGGGAGGATGGACTAAGACCCAGCCTGTCACACGTGATCCAAAGTCTTCTAAGCGACAAAAAAATAAAGATGTTAAGGAGGATTGAGAGAGATCTGGCATTTATAAAATTATACAAGAAGTAGCAAGACGCAACCTGTCAATTCGTGAGTCGAAGTCTAGCTACTAGGTAAAGAAACAAGTTTTGGGGAGGAGTGGCAATCACGTGAGAATGGAACTAGACACAACCTGCCTCCATATGTGCCAAAGTCTAACGTCACTAAAAAAGAAAAGAAGATTTGTGAGAAGCGTGGAAATCACGGGAGGATGGAATAGGAATCAACATGCCAACACGTGAGCCTGTATTAAGATCTATTTGAGAGGTTAGACATGTAGAAATCTGCCAAGAATATTTATGAATAACACATGGTCCATTAAGTCCCGAGACTAAGTAATAAAAAACTTTTTTTTGCAAATATTCTTCTTTATTCATCAACATAGGTTCCTTCAAGAGCAAAACATTCATTCCACCGCTTTTCTAACTTTTCAATACCGGTTTTGTAGAACGATTTGTGCTTCGCCTCAAAATACGCTTCAGTTTCAGCCATCATCTCTTCATTGGGGCCAAATCTCTTGCCAGAAAGCATTTTTTTGAGGTCAAATATGGCGAATACGGTGGATGAGGAAGCAATTCGAAGCCCAATTCGTGGATTTTCGCCATCGTTTTCATCGATTTGTGACACGATGCATTATCTTGATGAACAAGAATTTTTTTCTACTTCAAATGGGGCCGATTTTTCGCGAGTTCATCCTTCAAAGGCTCCAACAACGCTATTTAATAATCGCTGTTGATTGTTTTTGCCTTTTCGAGATAGTCGATGAACAAAATTCCATACGCATCTCAAAATAAAGATGCCATAACTTTTCCAGCCGACTGTTGTATTTTTGGTCGCTTTGGCCTGCTTTCATCGGTTGCTCTCTACTCAGCTGGCGACCGTTTTGATTCCGGTGTGTAATGGTGGATCCATGTTTCATCCATTTTCACATACCGACGCAAAAATGCATGTTTATTCTTTGCACGTTTTTGTTTTTGGTCCGGTGTGAGAAAACGCGGCACCCATTTGAAAAGCAGCTTTCTTATCGACAAATGTTCATGTAATATTGTTCCCACAATGCCTTCCGACAGGGGCGAACACAGGTAGGGGTTTTGGGGGTTAAAACCCCCCCCCAAATGAACGAATAAAAATAAAATTAAATGTATAAAGTAAAACAATTACAAATTATAAAGCATTATTTATTTAAGTTGGAATGTTTAAAGCTACTTTCATGGTGTTATTTATTGTTTTTATGAAATTATGCTCTGTATACGCAAAAGAGGCCTGCCAGAGTATGATTTTTTGCCTGAAATATCATTAAATACATGTATGTTTTGGTAATGTTTTAAATAATGTAGACAGTTATGCATTTTTAATTAGGAAAAGAATAACCTAAGAGGAAAAGATTACCTAAAACTTAAAATTAAAATTAAATAACTATTTATTAAAAATAAAATTAAATTTACATTTCATTAAAAGGTAAAGCAAAAAATGATTGTGCTATTTTTTATGTTACTTATTTCATCAATATCCAATTTGATTTAAAAATATTTTTTTTTATTTAAATTTAATTTAAAATCGCAATAATTTTGCTTTTCAATCAACTCATCAATCACCAACTCAAATTAAACACATTTCGCTAACAGTTAATCAGTGCACCATACTACATTGCTGAATGTTAGCATACTTTATCAAGTATTCGATTAAGAAACAAAAACAACACAACTCACAAATTCAGATCAGCGTGAGAAGTGTGTTGTGAGAGAACAGAGAACGAATTAGCAGTTATTCTCATGCGCTGATTTTCTCTTTACTACATGATCTGTTGTTTACATTTATTCGCTTGCAGTGTACTCCTACACTCAAAAAAAAAAACACTAACTTAAAGTGAAACACAATGTGTTCATAATTTGCCTTTTCTCACGTTTTTTAAAAGTTTGCTCTTACTTTGACGAAATTTGCTAGCTAGTTTTTAAACATAAAATTCATCAAATTAATAACAGTTGTCGTCAATTTTAAAACATTTTTTCAATGTACAACAGTTAAGCAGTGTATATTCGTTTAACGAATATATTCATGCAGGGCTCTAATACGCATACATGCTCTACTACGCTGTTGTTCTCTGTAAAGTCGAGTTCCGCTATCAATGTGATATGAAGTTAAAACTAGAACTAGATTTTCAAGCTTTTCGAGCACCCACGCTACCCGAGTATTTTCGAGTATTTCGAGCTACCCGAATTTTGAACTTTTGTTTTTTACAAAACTTAAGAATCTCAACGAAAAATTGAGATGCAGTTTAATTAGTAGTCGTTATTTAGTAAAAAAAAAAACAAAAAAACTTCTCTTAATCAGTCTACATCAAACATATCCACGGACTGCCAAAGCAATGTTCTTTTTTATTTAAATTTAGCCACACAGAGCCAAAACAACCTAATAAATAAGAAAAAAAATCAATAAAATTTTTCTATCGTTTTCATTCAAGAAGATTGTCTTATTAAAATCATTGAGAAAATCTTATTAAAACTTTGAGAATTTTTTATTGGGCAATCCACATAATTTTAAGAAGAATCCTATTATTTTTTTATGAGAAAACATTTAAAAACTATAAGGAAATCTTATCAAAAATATGTGATTTACTTATTGATCTAATCGTGGCGTCCGTGGCATAGTTGGTTAAAGTGCGTGGCGGCTATGTCAACGAACCTTGGAGACCCGGGTTCGAATCCCAGCAGCGACAGAAAATTATTTGTATTAAAATAAATTTTCTGTACGGCCGCCACCTCTCTGCAGACAATGGCAAACCTCAGAGAGTAATCAAAATGCCATGTAAAGCTTCTTGAGAATAAGAACATTCCGTTCATCGCCGTTCGGAGTCGGCGTTAAACCTGTAGGTCCGTTTCTCGGTCAATTGTGTACAAACTTAATAACACGCACAACACAATTGATCATAAGAAGCTAGGTCAAAGTCCTTTCAAGGGCTGAAATGACCAGTTATTTATTTTTTTATTTTTTACTTATTGATTTTAAAAGCTACCTTTTTGATTTTTAGGAAGAAATCTTATAGATTTAATAAGATTTATTCATGAAATTTAAAAAGGAAATTCTATTGATTTAATAAGATTTCTTTTAAAATTTTATAAAGGAAATCTTTTTAATCAATACGCAATCTTGCTAATCTTTAACCTAGAAATATATCTTTAACTGCCTATAATATTACATACAAATCTACACATTGTTAAGATTTTATTAAAATTTATGCATTATTAAATAAAGTTGTTATTTATGAATATTAAATACATATGTTAAAATTAAATTAACTTTGACTTTGTATCCAAAATACGCGGCGCTGTCGAGGCCTTCAAAGAAATTGGCGGCATCCTCAATATCCAACTTTTGTCAAGAACCTTACCATACATTTTTAATAAAGTCAAAATTGAGTCACTCAAGCCCACGACTGAAATAAGGCTTGAGTTTCGATTTTAGTCTCGTCGAAAACAAGTTCTGGAACACAAATATCATTCTCCATTATAACATTTTTCTTATTTTACTTTATTTAAATCGACGGATAACTTTTCGAATTCACTTCACAACTACGACTGAAAGCTAAAACAAAGAAAGCAAAAATAAGTAGCATTTTCACCATTACTATCTTTTTAAAAGGGTGTCTAATAAAAAAATTTTATAAAAGCAGATCAATAAGATTTTCTTATTAATTTTAACTCTTAAACTCTTCTCTTCTTAAACTTTGGAGAGCGAAAAAAGAGATTTTCTTATTAAAGTTAAGTGTTAATAAGATTTCCACATTATTTCATTCATTCAATAAGAAATTTTATTGAAAAATGTTTGATAGTAGTTGTTAATTTTTAGTAAGATTTTCTCTATGGAATTGAAAAGATTACTTTATGGAAAATTCTTATTATTTGGTAATATTAATAAGAAACCCTAATAAAATATCTCAATTTGGTGGTCTTATTGACTTTATGTGGTGGTTTTTGGCTCTGTGCAATCATATCGGCTTATTTCCGTCTATATGTCTGCATGTAATGACGATCACAGCAGAGATTTTGGGGCCATCGTTATGAATTTCGATATATTATAAGCTTGTATTTAAAATATAAAGATCATAATGCAAATTAGCGATCTCGTATGAAAATTACGCTAACCCCACATAGAAAGTAATATGAAATTGGAAGAATCTCTTAAAATTTCATAAAATTTCAATGCCTTAATTAATTTCAATTTTATTATTGAGGACATATTAAATTCAATGGCACAAAATAAAAGAATAATTGACTTTGTACTGTAAATATTATATATGAAATTTGAATAAGTCTATAAATTAAAATATAAAACACCCCCCAAAATTTTTTTCTGGGTGCGCCCCTGCCTTCCGATATCTTCAGAGCCTCAGCTAGTTCGCGCACCTTCACTTTACAGTCGGCCAATACCATTTTGTGTACTCTTTTTATGTTTTGTGGAACAACTGCCTCATTTGGGCGTCCTGAACGTTCAGCATCATTTGTGTCTGTACGACCAAGTTTAAACTCTGCATACCATCGGCAAATGGTTAGTTTTGACGGAGCAGAGTCCGAATTACACTTTCAAAGCCATTGCTCAGCTAGGACGGTATTTTTCCCCATAAAAAAACAGTGATAAATCAACACACGGAATTGCTTTGAATGCATTATTTTGAAAATATCAACAGTAGCGTCTCTTAAATCACTGCAACTTCTGAACTAAACGTTAGACTGTCATGAAATTTTTACGCGTATTGTTTGAAGGTTGGAACTATCGAAATATTATATCGATATTTCGTTAGAGGTGCCACCTAGTAGTTAGTTTCGGGACTTATTGGACCATGTGTTATCAGTGGCGGTTCTAGGATTCGCCAAAGGACTGAAACTACACTTTTGTATGCCAAGGGGGGACTCAAACGCCTTTTTGGACTTTTTTTCATTATTTTCCCATACAAAATATTCTCCAAGGGGGGGCTAAAGCCCTTTCAGCCCGTATGTAGATCCGCCACTGTGTGTTATGATAAGGAAGAGAAGAAATAAATAGAACAAATCGAAATGAATACGTACTCACGAGGTCTTAAGGTAACAATCAAACTCATACCTGTCATAAAATTACATCTTAACTACGTCAAACTTCAAAACAGAACAAATCGAAACAGTTTCTATAACTCTATCATATGTTAGGAATAGTTATAATCTTACTCATTCCGATCCTCATACCATGGACTTCATAACATATCCATCACAAGATTCCGCTCTTACCAAATCCATCATACTACACTTAATCTATCCATCGTACTCATCATATCATATCCATCATAGGATACCCATCATAATATACCATACATACATATCAAAGTTATTCATCATAGTTATAATCATATTACATCAGTAGTTGTGTCAAGTTTATGTCTGTTAGAAACCATTCTCAAAAAACTAAATGCAAAGATTTTCTTGTTAAAATCGTACAAAACGAATGATTAATTTCTATTGAAAAAATTTTCTGTGTCTGGTGGAAAAATTCGCACCGAGTGGTTCACGTACTTTAACGCACTCGGCCACAGCCGCCACTGGACTCTTAGTATTTACTTTTTAAAAAGTTGAATTTGATTTGTAAAAAATTTAATTTGCAGAGTTTAAGGTTAAATTTGAAGTAAAAACATCTTCATAGAATGTATTCGAATTAAGATCTGTAAGATCTGAAATTTTCAAATCCGGCTACTTTTTAGTTTCCCGTCTGTAATTCTGTATAGCTGTATTTCTGTATTATAAGAAACGCTTGCAATTATAATGGAAGGCGTGTCACTTGCAATATTTGATGCAACTCACAGATATCCTAGTTCCCTAACATTTTTTTGAACTTACATCCGAGACATAAGAAGTTTCACTTTAAAAAATGCATAAAAATAAAAATAAAAAATGCATAGTATTTATTTTTTCCTCTCTCTCTCTTTTCTTCACGCCCAACACAGCGATCGTTTTCCCTTCTACAAATCTAACGATGATCGCTGGAAGAATTCTGTGCGTCACAATCTTTCCATAAATCCACACTTTCGCAAAGGTGCCAAAGCGCCCCAAGGTGCCGGTCATCTGTGGACAATATCGAGTGGTGATTCAGCTGAAAACGTGCTAGCCTGGGAGCATGTAAGTTAAGCCTCCACATTTTAATCTAAGCAAATCAACTTAAATAAATCCCTTTTCTTTCCTCCCTTGCCATTTAGAAAAAACAGCGTCTCGATTTATTCTTCAAAATGGAATCCATGAACCGCGAACGCATTCAAGAGCACCAGCAAAAAATTCAGAAACAGCAACATCAGCAACAACAACAACAACAACAACAACAGCAGCAACTGCAGCAACATCAACTTTTAACCCATCATCAAAACCCAGAACAGCAGCAATGTTCCACCTTCTCACCGTTACATCAACAATGCCAACCGGGTCAATGTTTATACGATGAAGCCGCCGCGGCAGCAGCGGCGATCACCCAGGAAATGTTGCAGCAATCCTCAACTTCATCGACATCGCCAAATACATCATTATCCTTGACAAGCAGTGTCGAAAGCAATGTTCGCGAGCTGCGTCATGGTTTCCACGAGTTGCACGGCTTCAATGATCTCATGAGTGACGAAGAGCTACGCAAAACAGCTGGCCAGATACTGAACGGTATCCATCGTGAGGTAGAGGTGCAGTCTGTGAATTCGATCATCAGCACGTATCATGATGTCCTTTTGGATACAGGTGAGTTTGTGAACTGCTAAGGGGAATAATGTGGTGACTGCGGTGATTTAAACGATTTTACTTTATTTCAAAATTTTTTTTTAACAAACAGAAAATATATTCTAATATATTACCTCCTACTTTTGATTGTTCGGGGACTCTCACGAAGAGTACTTTTAGAGCCCGAATTGCGAGTGTAGGAAATCTCGATCTTTGACTAAGTGCGAAAAGGCCATCTTAAAAGGCTTAGGTTTTAAAAAATGAGTCTTCGAGACCTGTCTCTTTTTGTAGTGTGATCATATGATCTCGCCATAGAACTTCTAGTCCAATAACTTCCCTTTTGCAACCAATTTTCGATCACTCCAAGCTTAAAGCAACGTCTTCGACTTGTGTTTGTGTTGCGATGGTTCATTTCCTTTCTTTCTGCCTTTTACCTTTGATAGTTGACTTTTTTCATGGACTGAAATGTGTTTCCCCTTCCTCTTAAACACTTGCGCGAGGCTTCATCAAAGCTTCCCCGAAGCCCTTTAGAGGTTCACTCTCGTTTGAAACAGCCTCTCCCAAACAAATAGCCCAGAAGCTGTTTAAAATCTGCCTGATAACTCACTCTCGCATGAACATCCTCCCTTTTAAGTTTTTGTAATATATTTAGAAGTTTCCAAGAAGTTGACTGAGCTTCGATAATGTACTCTAAACGAAGTAAAAACGCATTAAGGTTTTGGTAAATTATTTAAGGTTTTGCTTTCTACGATGACCTCGACAAATAACGAACCTACTCGCAAAGTTTAAAATTTGCCTTCTCAAGTACTTTCCGAATATTATCCGGAAAAATGCGGTCGTTCACAAGTTCGGAGAGGCTTCTCATTTCAACTTCGATTCTGAAACATTTGCGAGATTTATAAACTCAAGACCTCGATAAATTACTTCGCCCGAGGTTATACTGATGCAAGCAAAACAGCTTCAATCAACCACATTCATCCAATCATCGAGGTGGAAACCAGAGAACAGCTTGATTGCATTCAAATGGCGTTTCGAATATATCCTCCATATACGATCAACGAATGTGAATTCTGCATTAAAATTAATGCGCGAATACATGCACCAATCGCTGCGGATACGAATACCATAGAGTACGATTGGTCGCGATTAGTATTGCCTACGACACAAGAATACCCAACGGAGCGAGACATGAGCAACTTTCGCCAAAAGCAAGGAAAATTCATGCTTTTATGTCCATTCGT
Source organism: Pherbina coryleti (assembly GCA_943735915.1). NCBI lineage: Eukaryota > Metazoa > Arthropoda > Insecta > Diptera > Sciomyzidae > Pherbina > Pherbina coryleti. The sequence continues at coordinate 30,568,771 of OX030951.1, forward strand.
ACCATGGAAAAAAAGTCAACCGCAGTCTGCAGTGTTGATTTTTCAATGATTCATGTGACAACACAGGGATTGCCAAAGAGTGATTTTTGAAGAGTGCAACAACAATTACAACAAAAAACCAACAACAACATCAAATCGTTGAATACCATGGTATAATAATACATGGTAGCATTGACAACTGCTTATTTTCTCTTCAACAGGAAAACATAAACTGCCAAAAACAGCTTTTTGTGGAAATACATCAGCAGCTGCTGTGGTTGTTGTTTTTTTTTTTCACGTCAACGTTTTCAACATTGCTTGTGTTTTCAATGGCGGATTGTGAGCGCTCTCTTTTTGAGTATATTTTTTGACAGTATATGATTTCCCAAGCAACTGTCAATGCTACCTTGTATTATCATACCATGGTTGAATACGTAGTACAATAAGGAATTATTTACATAAAAAACACCAACAAAAAGCAGTCGGTGACAAAACCGACGCAAAAATACCAACAAGAAACCTTCAGCGTAGCAAGCGCTATATTTACCAACAACGACAAGAATAAACAACAACACACACACGCTGTATTGTTGCGGAGTGGAAAAAGTTAGGCGATGGCAATCGCTGCAGCAACAGACACTCGAGTGTTAAGCGAAGCATCCGAATGTCTGCATTGTCTGGATGCTGCCTTTGTATATATTCGCAATCGTTACAAACTGTGCTTAGCACCAATCGTTATTTACGAACTCGAGCGGTATGCGTGCATTAATTTTTATGTGCGATTGTGGCTGACGACGATTGTTATTTGAGTGGCAAAAAATGACGATTGGGCTTGTGCAAACCTCTGGTGGAAACCTCTAAAAAAACTCAAAAGTAGAACCTGTTGGAGTTCAATTGTTAGTTGGGAGATATTCTATTACCAAAATAGATATTTTCACACAGAATCTTTCCTCGTCCCACAATATTCTTAACTCCCAGAAACATTTATCTTTTACCCAACAATCAAATCTAAAGAAGCAGCAATCTTTATCTTTCCATATCCTTTCCTTAAACTTGTCCCCATCCTGGTATGTTTCATCTTATACTTGTCGAATTCTTTCTCCTGATTCCTGTTTTTTCCAAATTCTTGTTTCAATCCTTTTCTAAATCCTTATCTGAAATTTTGTCTGAAGCCTTGTCCATATCATTGACTAAGCCTTTGTTATCATCCTTTTTATAATCCTTGTCTAAATCATTGCCGAAGCCCTTGTCTTAATCCTTATATTTATCCAGGTCTTAATCGTTGTACAAATCCTTCTTCTCATCCTTTTTCTAATCCTTGTTCTTATATCTGTCATGTTTTAGTTTTGATTTTTATTTTGTTTTTACTTTTAATTTTTTTTTTTCTTTTGTTGTATTTTTATCATGTGACCGATAATCTCACCTTTGTTGTCATATTATAAAATTTACCGTAACGCTTATGGTCACTTCCATAATTTATAATTCCATGCAACGTTTTTTCATTGGTGTTGCGTTCTTATATCATTAAACTGCTACCTCCATGTTGTCATGGCGCAAAAATTTCTGTTTTTTATTTCCTTATGAGATCAAAGAACCAATCTTTGCTGTCCTAAAATTAAATATGTACCCTAGCACCCATAATACGCGTGTTATAATTCCATGCAACAATATTGTATTTTTGTTACATAAGCCGCTACCTAGGCGCCATAACGACGTCATCATTTTTATACCCCACGGTTTAAGAAACGTAAAAGGGGTATATTAATTTATGTCACTCCATTTGTAACGCCCATAAGGAGGCGTGGTAAGAACATAAAAGTATATTTATATATTCTTGTTCAACATCACCACCCGAGTCGATTTAGTCATGTCCATCTGTCTGTGATCAAGATTACAGCCGTAATTTTCAAGCTATCATCACGAAATTCGATATTTAAGCTTGTATTTAAAAAATATAGATCAAGTTAGAAAATGAGCTAAATCGGATGAAAGCTACGAAGATTTTACTTTATCAAAACGGTAAAATCTCTAATAATTCCACAAAAATTAACATATCGACTTAACATTTGCACTCTTAGTATGAAATTCAACGAAATCGGGTGAAAACAACGCCTACCTCCCATATTAAACATTTTATTAACTACTTAAAACTTTGAATATACTTTGGTTCGGCCATGGGGGTATTTTAACTTCTGCCCAGTCGAAGATCATTATTTCTTACTAGTTTTTTGATAGTTTTGTCCTAAGGTCAAGTACAAATCCTTAATTTTTGTTTTATACCTTATTTACCGTAATGCATATACTTACCGAATAATAATTCAATGCAACGCTGTTGCATGAAATTTAATTTTCAATCTTGGAGCGGCTCTCATCGCTGCCTTATGACATCATGAACTTTTTGCCTTTTTTTTTTTTGTCGTAAGGGTTAAGAAGCAGCCTTACCTAGCGTGTAATCATTTCTTACAGTATTACTATATATAAGTAATAAACTGGCCATTTCAGCCCTTGAAAGGACTTTGACCGAACTTCTTATGATCAAATTGTGTTGTGCGTGTTATTAAATGTTTTTACACAATTGATCGAGAACTGGACCTACTAGTTTTATGCCGACTTTACTATACTATATATGTATATATAGCGTGTTATAATTTCATGTAACAAATTTTCAGTTGCGTTGCTCAAACAGGTCCCTCCACATTCCGAAGACATCTTGAATTGTTTTTTTTTTTGTCATTTGTCACAAAGAATTAACCTTAACTGTCGTACCATTATTTTTTCACTGCACCTTTACTCGGCGAGTAACAATTCCATGCAACGCCGATGCATTTTGAAAAAATGTCTTTTTCAATTTCTTTGGAAACCTGCGCGGTAATACGCAACGTTTTCACGTCAAAAATAAAAACGAAATATTTCTTCTCCAAGAAACGAAATTCTCCGCATCAATTTCTCATAAAGCATCAGAGCGGATAATTATTTATTTCTAATTCCCCTTTAACGAAAGTTAAGGAAAAGGATGCATTATGAACGGGTATGGGCACCACTACATTTAGAGCTTCTGTGTTGTTTCTGTGCTTGTCTTGTATATGTTGTGGCGTTTTGTATTGCTACATAAGCCTTTGCTCCCAGTTCTTACTCTAAACGCTCCCAGAGCGCTCTCTGACCATAGCTGATTAGGAAAGATTTTGGAGATGAACATTTTTGAAAACTTTAAACTGTCATTTTAAAAAATTGAAAACATTTTTTAACACATAATTTTTAATACTATCCCATAACAGATTATCTCAATCCAATACACAAGGATGTGGCTGTCAATGAAAGTGGGCTGCGCAACACCTGTCACAATCATCCAACATCGCAGTACTACATCACCGAAATAGATCCCATTGAGCTGGGCATACAGATGAGTCATCAGGTTGAGGAAGAGGTGCTATTTAGCGATGAATTTAATTTGAATTATTTTGGCTATAATGCTGGGAATGACATAGTGGCTTGACCGCGTCCTAGCAGCAATAATACAGCAATAGTATTCCAGCAGCAACAACAACAATTACTACTACAACAGCAACAGGTTCCAACTGTACCAAATACCAACTAAGTCAGCAATTAATACAAATCAAAACTTATCAATAAATTTATGCGCATGTATGTATGTTAAGCTCTTAATTTAAGGTCGTAGCATAAAAATGCAAAACTAGTCATTAAAATTAATCCAAATAAACTGTAAATCAATAGTTATTATTAATTTAGTGAATCACACATACAGACACACTCTAGTCGTAATTTTAAGTTTAATTTCAATAACGATAACAACGGGTTTTGTTTGTTTAAATATTACGGCTCTTTCTTTAAAAAATAATATCAATTTATTATGGAATGGTTGTTCAGGACTTGAATTATCAGAAAATATTGAATAAATTACTTAATTTATTAATATTATGTAGAATGCACTTTTATTCATACATATTTAATGTATTGTAATTGCAATTTAACTTATCTAATTATTGATGAAATAAACAATTTAATACACTAAAACGCCGTTTTATTTAAATGTTACACTTGTAACGAGGTTTTGTCTCGAATACTTCCGTATGAATAACATGTGAATATTTCCTCAATGCTAAGCGATCACAAATTGTTTTGTTTTTATTCAACGAGAATCCTAGCATGATTTATATAGAAAAAGAGAAAACATTTAAGGATTTTGGTGCTTAACTATGTGTCCTTTATTTATAATAGTTCATACAAATGTTTCCATTAAATACTAATAAAATTGAATGTTCGATCTTAAATGCTACATATTGTTAAGTTCCAATAATTCATTGCATGACAACAAATTGCTGACAATGTCTTTTAAAAAAATTATTGAATGCTCTTAATGCATATAATTAAATTTGTTCAATAATTCAAAGTCGAAACACTGTGTAAAAATTAACATTGTTCTTTGTCGCTTGCGTTTTAACGCCTTGCTTTAAAAAAAAAGTATTGATTAATTAAAGTATTTATGCAACTCTCAAGATACACTTAAGAACAAATTTTGTAAGAAGCTGAATTTACTCTCATGCAAACTGTAAACAAGATGAGTCTATTGTTTACTTTAACATTTTAATTGTTTTTATCTTTTTTTTTTTGTTTTTTTTTTTTAGAACTGGATTTCTTTGATTTTGAAACTAGAATTGTTGTTATCTAAAAACAGCAAAATTAATGATCAATTTGCTTAAATTGAGTATAAAAAAAAATCTTTCTGCGACATTTCAGAGTTGCTCCACACAATTTTAAGAAGGTCCCATCTCCCTTGCCATCGCCTACTCATCACTTTCTTCAAATGATGGACTACTTGGTGTATACGCTGGACTAGTTGGACTATACCCTTGCGATGGCGCCGTTGGTGAATACAACGGCGATGTTGGCGAATAGGTGCGCGAAGTTGGCGTGTAATTCGGGCTTGCCGGCGAATATTTCGTGCTGTTGGGCGAATAAGCCGATGTGTTGGGCGAATAACGTGGACTGGTTGTTGAATAATTCGAGCTAGTTGGGCTGTATTGATTAGCCGGCGAATGCTGGGGTGAACTTGGCGAATAGAGCGGTGAAGTTGGTGAGTACTTGGGCGAGGCTGGCGACGCAGGTGAATACTGTGGCGAGCCGGGTGTGTACTGGGGCGAACCATGAGATCCATCATAAGAGGGTGATGGCGGTGAGTAGGTTGGCGACGTTGGTGAGTACTTAACACCTGTTTGAGTGTACGCCGGCGAAGCTGGTGAATAATGCGGCGAGACAGAGTAATTAGGCGACGTTGGTGAATAGGATGGTGTTACAGGTGTATAATTCGGAGAAGACGGCGAATAGGATGGTGAAGTTGGAGAGTAGCAAGGCGAAGTAGGCGAATAAGATGGACTCGATGGTGAGTAAGATGGTGAAGTTGGTGAATAATTGGGAGAATTTGGCGAATAATGGGAAGAAGTTGGAGAATAGACACTGCCTGGAGAATACATGTTCGAACCGCTGCCAGAGAAAGGGCTCGTAGGTTGAAATTTGATAGTTGGTGAATAGACTGGTGAAGATGGTGAATACTGGCTTGTGCCTGGTGAGTAGCTCGTCGACTGGGAATTAAAGTTAGGTGTAGTTGAGGCAAATCGGGGACTAGTTGCCGTATACAAAGGACTTGTAGGTGAATAATTTGGACTGGATGGCGAATAGTTTGGCGAAACAGCGCCCGGTGAAGATGCCGTATAATTTGGACTGGTTGGTGAGTATGACGGCGAAGCGCTGGGCGACGGTGGATAGTAAGGTGACATCGCTGGACCAGGTGAGCTGGGCGAGGAGCCAGGATGTGCCGGAGACCAGCTAGGCGACATGCCTGAAGCATCGGAAGCGGCTGTTGGTGAGAAGCTGGGTCCACCAGGTGTCATACCGCTCACTGTAAACAATTAAGAGTAAGTTAATCGATCACTCAATTTAAAAATGTGTACAAAATATTGTCAACTTACTTGGTCCGGATGGCGATAAAAAGCGAGGCGTGCCGCATTGAGCCCATGGTGTCATAGGTGGTGTCATGCTGGGCGTAGAACCAGCGCCAAAGAACATTGCTGCACCACCCAACATGCTAGAGCCAAGATTACTTGGAATTTCAATGCCAAAACGACATTTCTCAGCATCGAGCAACAGATCAAAGCAACCTAAAATAAATAGGAAAAAGGATATTTACATAATATTCAGCTCAATAAGGAGTTTCGGGTAAATAAAATGTACCGAGGAAATATTTTTCTTATATATCGATAATTTAAAATTATTAACGTGAAACACTCCGCGGAATGTTTTCCATTGTTTTTAATTTTCTAGAACAATTATAATTTCGTTTTTAAAAAAGTTAACGCGAAACTCACGCCTTAACTTAAGCACATTGTTACAAACCTGTGCCCATTTTCGGCAATTGTCCCATAATAATATTCTCCGACACGCCTCTCATAGGATCTGTTTCGGCATGCGCTGAGGCATCCATCAACACATCGACTGTTTCTTCGAATGAGCATCTCATAAGCGCACCAGTATCCTGTCTATTGATTCCGTGACGTGTAATAGCCATCAAATGACCCTTGGCTGTCATGACGTCACACAACAAGGCCAAATGACGATAGTTTACGTACAATCCATAGAATTGCAGCACGGCGTTCATTTCTTTTTCCACCGACTTACGCACAGCCTCTATGCCCAGCACCTGGAAAATCTCACAAATATCATTGGATGATGTACGCACGGGATCAACGTCACGTTCAGATAGAACTTTCATCATGGAAGTACCATCAGTTTCCAACAACCACTCGCCAATGGCCTTAAATTCACCCGTCTCCGTAATAACAATGCGTTTCTTACTATCTGTCTGCGGTAAATGCATGTAAACCTTGCCGATAGCTTCAATGCCTTGTAGAGTCATGTCTGACAACATATTGGCTTCGATGCAACGCAAAAACATATCGTCCTCCATCTTATCAACAGCTTCTTCTTCATCCTGGAACTTATTGTCCTCATTGTTCATTATTCGTATGCGCAGCACCAACTTGTCCGCGTTGTCATCATTGAAGATGCAATTCAAATCGTCACCAAAACCAGCATTGATTTTCTCAGCAATCTGTTCCATAGTCAATTTTTTATCTGTCATACGTTTGCGATCTAGCTCAATACGAAGCAGCCAGGGTGAAATACGCGTTGGATCAAAGTCAGGCATTTCATAGTACACATTTACGAATTCTTGATCTTCAGAGATGACCGTTCGCTGTGGGTCCGGATCATAGTAAATGGCGGTGTTTGCCGTGACCTTGCGCAGCGTGGTGTGTTCCAAGCGACATAGGACATTTTTTGCTTTTTCAGCATCACGCGCAGCACCTCCAGTCAAAAAAACGGTTAGAGAAGGAGCTTTGGGCTTCTTGGAAATATTGATGATTTCCTTAAGACGCGGTACACCCAGGGTTACGTTCTTCGAAGACACACCAGCAAAATGGAAAGTGTTGAGTGTCATCTGTAGAGAAGTGGGGAAGAGAAATTTCAATAAAAAAATACATAAATTCAAATAAATAAAAGCAACGCACCTGTGTGGCCGGTTCACCCAAACTTTGAGCAGCCAAAGCGCCCACCATTTCGCCAGGATTAGCCTGAGCCTGTTGGAAACGCGTCTCGATTTCTCCAATTAACCATTCAAAAGCTTCGGCTGACAAGCGGAACTCTTCGGCTACATATTTTGTGCACAAGGTTGAGCGCACCAGACACTGGAACAGCAAAGTGGCGTTCTCATTGGCCTGCTTTGAGAGACGATCATTGCCCACGACAATAACGCAACGTTGTAGTAGATCGCGCACACCATGTATAACACGAAGCGGACTTAAATCTGTCGGCAGGCGTTTGTTTATGTGGAAAATCTTCTGCACATTCCAGATCATGCGCTGCAAGTTGCAAGGCAAGACAACCTATTCGAGAAACAAAAAAATTAAAGGCTATTGCTCCCTGAAGAGAGAGAAAGCAAGTGTCTGCCTTACCTTCGAATCGCCATTGGGGAAAATCTCACGCAGTGCCTCACGATCGCGACATAGTTGATCCCATTCAATTTCCAATTCGGGCAACGCATTGCCGCTTTCACTGAGTTCCTTGATGACTTCATCAGTAAAAACTTTACGCATGTAGCGCTCATTGGACCAGTCAAATTTGAAACGTTTCTCAAAAGCTTTATTCGAAAGCTTTACGGTTGGTAAATTCTGGAATTCTACGGTCTCTCCACACAGACCATCCTCGCCGTAACGCAACTGAATCAGTTGACCCACTGAGTTACGCACGGTACCATCGTAGTTAACCATCACAGACTCCATAGCCTTTATCAGACGACGCTGAATGTAACCAGTTTCAGCAGTTTTTACAGCAGTATCAATGAGACCTTCACGACCGCCCATAGCGTGAAAGTAAAATTCTGAAGGTGTCAAGCCAGCAAGATAGGAGTTTTCAACGAAGCCACGCGACTCAGGACCGTAATCGTCTTTGATGAAATGCGGTAGAGTGCGCTTGCGAAAACCGTAAGGTATACGTTTGCCTTCAACGTTCTGCTGACCTACACAAGCAATAACCTGGGAGATATTAATGTTGGAACCTTTGGAACCAGACACCACCATAGCTTTTAGATTGTTGTATTCAGTCAGAGATTTCTTGGCAGAGCCACCAGTTTTGTCACGAGCATCGTTAAGAATACGATTTACCTGATTTTCAAAAGTCTGACGTAGGGTGTTGCCTGAAATGTTTTTCGTTAATAGGGAGGGACTAAAATCTCTGCAAACTTGCGAATTTTACCTGGCGTTGGTTCAAGTTCCATGTTATGCGCTTTCTGAATAACGTTTATAACATCGTCTTTGGCTTTCTTGATGGCCATCTGAATCTCATTATAGGTCTGCGGATCAGCAATAGTATCACCAATACCAATACTGTGACCCTCTAGCAACAACCAGTTATTGATGACAGTCTGAATGTTACCATAAAAACGTCCAGCAATTTCATGACCCAATTCCAAGAAAACAATATGAAGCAGTGAACCAGCCGAAGTACCCAGGGTCTTTTTACACAAAATACCCATGATAAGTTCGCCATGTTCTACCATGACCTTGGTGTCACCGGGTGAAATCCACTTGTACGGACCATCATCTTCTTCGTCCGGATGTGTAGAATGTGTACGTATCATGTTGACATTGCCGGGTATAATCAGTGAGAATATCTGTTTACCAGTCCATAAAGGACGTGGCTTTAGTATACATGGTTGCGGCATTTTGCCATCCCAAGTGGGCAAAAACATTAGCAAATTCATCAGCTGTTCACGCGTTATGAAGACATCACGCTTGGTCATTTTACGCACAGCTGTTAGCGTATCCTGCACAATACCCATGACGGGTTTGTTGGCCTTGGTAAGCGAAATAGAGAATTTTTATTAAAATATTTACAATATTATTTGAGCTAGTCGTTGGAGCTAAGTTTGCTCGTAATGATTTTATTGAATTCTAATTTTGGATATCACAAAATTTATAAAACAAAGGTAACAATGTTATAAAAATTATAAAAGCAAGTAAATACATGTAAAGTAGATAACGATAGTAAAATTAGAAAGCGCCTCGCTACATACTCCCCCTCATAAAGTGTAAAACGTCTCGGAACACTTTATGCTCCTTCAAGCTTTCGTGGCCTCCCTATTTTTGAAATAGGATAAATAGGTTTGCTTGATTGAAGATCGTCGACATTGCTACGTGATAAAGCTGATGTGTGAAATACACCTACTGAGGACATGGGGTCTTGCGTTTTACCAACTTCGAAGGTATTCTCTCCAAGTTGTTTTAAAATGAAATACGGTCCATCGCGCCTTGGAACAAATTTTGCTGAAATGTCTTTTAAAGCGTCGCTTATTTTATGTGTAGTGATCCAAACAGCTTCACCAACTTTATAATTCATTCCCGATCTGCGTTTTTTATTTGCATAACAATTATTTCGTTCGTTTTCTTTGAGTTGGTGAACCTTTGATTCTTCCAAGATGTTAGAAAATATTTTTAGTTGTGGAGTAATTTCTTCCACAAAATTTTCGTTGTTAATAATAGATGTTAAATTGTGTGAAATATCTACTGGTGTTCTTAGTTCTCTTCCAAAGTTAAGGAAAGCTGCTGTGTGACCTGTATTTCGACAGACAACGGTGTTCATTGCAAAACGAATTGCAGGTAGATATTTATTCCACGTATTATGTTTATCTTCCACTAGCATAGATAATCTTATTTTTAAATCCAAATTTTTGCGTTCTACCATATTTGCTTGAGGATGATACAATGGAATCAGTTGTTGGTTAATTCCTAATGATTTAGTTAAGTATTGCATTACTGAAGATATAAATTGTGGACCATTATCACTAATGACTTTTCTTGGCAATCCATAACGCAGAAAAACTTCGTTTAATAGGGTTGTTGCACAATTAACCGCAGTGGATTCCTTCAGAGAGAAAATCTCAATCCAGCGAGTTTCTGTGTCTTCAACTATAAATATATATTTGAACTCATCGCTTGGCGGAAGTGGACCAAAAAGATCAATAGCTAATACTTCAAAACGTTGATTTATTGGGCTTGATTTTAAAAGGCCTGCTGGTTTTAAATTTGAAGGTTTATAACGTTGGCATTTTTCACAGCTCTTAATAAATTTTTCGATATCCTTCGCCATTCGTGGCCATGAAAAGTGTTCCATTATTTTTAACTTTGTCTTTTCGATACCATAATGTCCGGAATAATCTGCGCAGTGAAACTCTTCAATGATTTCTTTTCGTTTTTGCGTAGGTACGACTAATTGTGCGCTATCTTTTTCGGAACTAACATAACGATAAAGGACTCCATTATTCATTAAATAACCAACAGATGCAAACTTCTTGGCAAATTCTGAATTTTCAATATTCATGGATTCAAGGTTGTTTATGATTTTAGCAAGCTCTTTGTCTTTAAGTTGTTCCGCTCTTAATTCTTTTGCGGATTTTGTGGGCATGTTAACTTCAAACACAAACAGATGAGATGAAATCGGAGGTCTTGACAAATTATCGGCAACGTTATTGAGTTTTCCTTTTATGTATTTTATTTCTATGTCGAATGGTTGTAATTGTAAGGCCCATCTTGCTAATCGACCAGTAGGTGATTTTATGTTCATAAGCCATTTTAGCGGTTGATGATCCGTTAGCAATACAAGTTTGGATCCTTCAAAGTAACCACGGAATTTATTAACAGCCCAAACAATTGCAAGTGCCTCTCGTTCTATTGTTGAGTAGTTTTTTTCAGCGTCAGTTAATAAACGGCTCGCGTACTCAACTGGATGTTCGTCTGCTCCCTCCCCCTGGACAAGAACTGCACCGAGCGCATAACTGCTAGCATCTGTTTTTAATAAAAATGGTTCGTTCTCGTCAGCTTGTTTTAACACCGGAGGAGTAGAAAGAAGATATTTAAGCGTATTAAATGCTTGCTGTTGGTTTTCACTCCATTTCCACTGAACATTCTTTTTTGTTAAATAGCTTAATGATTTACTTACATTTGCAAAGTTGGGAATAAATCTGCGGTACCAAGAACAAGTTTGTAAGAATGAAAGAAGTTGCTTAACATTTTTTGGCTCAGGCAGTTTTAAAATTGCTTGTGTTTTCATTTCATCCACTTTTATGCCATCTTTTGTTAACACGTGTCCGAGATAAGTCACTTCTGGGCAAATAAATTTGCATTTGTCTCGATTGACACGAAATCCGAAATTGGAAAGGCGTTGAAATACATTTTTTAGATCCAGGATATGCTGGTTTAATGTTTCTGAGCATATTATAATATCATCCAGATAAACCAAAATAAGGATGTTAGGTAAGCCATTGCGAAATCTATCCATAGTTCGTTGAAACGTTGCAGGAGCATTGCGTAATCCAAACGGCATGCGTTTAAAACAGTATGTCCCAAAAGGAGTTATAAACCCCGTTTTCTCTATGTCTTCCTTTTTTATATTAATTTGCCAATATCCACTTTGTAAGTCCAACGTTGACATATACGGCGTGCTTTTTGCGGCGTGTAAAAGGTCATCGATGCGTGGTAAAGGATAACGATCGGGGACTGTTATCGAATTAAGTTGTCGATAATCAACACAGACCCGAACTTTACCATCCTTTTTGGGAACCATTATAACTGGTGATACCCATGGTGAATCGCTTTCAACAATAACTCCTTTTTCAATCATTTTTAATATTTCCTTCTTAAGTTCCAATTTTCTTGCTGATGAAAGCCGGTAAGCCCTTGCAACTATTGGTTCATCTGTTGTAGTGTGAATTGCATGATAAATGTTTGTATGTGATGTGCTGACATCGTCAAAAAGGTTTTGATACTCGTTAAAATATTATTTAGTTCTTTTCTTTGCAAATGGCTGAGTTCAATGGCTTCGTCAGAGCGCAATTTTACATTTATCATGTTTAAGTCAATTGTTCGATACGGAGGTGCAAATAGCCGGTCATCTTTTTGTGCATTATGTCCTCGAACTTGATTTAAAAATATGTTTGTTGTGCTGTGTTTTCTTGGACTCACCACATGCAAAGGAAGGGAATGACGACACAAGTCATAAAGTTCGCTAACTTCGCATGGCTGGTAGTGACTTAAGCATCTCTTTTTCGGGTCAACGACATTCAAGGTCTTCGTTGAGTTCAAGTTAAATTCTGCTACATTGTTGTCGAATTTTTCAACGTAATCGTTTTTTATGTTTGGTGTATCGACATAATACCATTCCATTTGAGCTGCATCAATTATTATCCTTGCTTTTTCCAAAAAATCAATACCCAGTAACGTATTATTCGATTTTGCATCTGGGAGAACCATAAAAAAGTTGTCACTTCTCTATTACCGAATTTTATGTTTACGACAGTGGTTAGCACGTCTTGTGCACGTATAATACCATCCGCTAGAGTTATTTCGGCTTGGACCCGATTAAAGACTTGATTGCGGTTTTTAAGGTATTGGTAGAATGCATAACTGGCAAGACTGGTTCTCGACGCTGTATCTATGCAAGCCATTTCATGAAAATTTTGAAATGTCATCATTCCTCTTGGAAGTCCATTATCATTTGATATATTGATAAAATTGCATGCGTTGGTAGTAGATGCAATGTTGGGTCTATATTGAGTGCAATTAGGACAATTAGACCTATAATAGCCTAATTTACCGCATTTGTGACACTTGACCGGTTCGATATTTATTACATCAGTACGGTGTGAATTTTCCTGGCTTAAAAAAGATAAACGTTTTCGGCAAGTATCAATGGTATGATTTCGTGCGCGACAAAATTTGCAACGATTGGATTTTTCGTCAGTTTCGTTTCTTTCGACCGAATCATTTTTGATAGGATCATATTCTTGTCTTTTTTCCATTTTAGCTTTTAGCTGTGATTCATAGATGCGAGCCTTGAGCGAAAGATCAGAGAATGTCTCAATATCTAAACGTCTAACGTTTTGTTGAATATCTAGTCTAAGCAGACCATATATCATGTCCATCTGGACAATTGTCGGAAAACGTGGAGGTGGAAGCTCAGCGAATAAGGCTCTTTTGCGACCAACAAACATATCTGTGGACTCATTTAATTTTTGCTTCTCTTGAAAAATGCAGTTATATATTTCATATGGTTGCTTTTTCGGAGCAAAATGATCGCGGAGTCGTTCAATAGCGGAGACCCAGCTATCGATTTCAAAGCGTACTCCGGTGAACCATAACGCTGCATACCCACGAAGTAGAAGGGGCAGCTCTTTGAGAGCGACTTCATCGGAAATTTTTTTTATGTCCTTAAAAATATTTAGATTCATTATAAACGAATCTATTCTGTCACGATCGTTTCCTCCTTCGAATCTTTCGGGAAAACTGCTCAACGTGTCCTGTGATGAGTTCCTTGAGTCTAGCAGCACTTTAAATTGAGCATCAGACAACACCATTGAAGGAACCTGCGCAGGCTGGACCCTGGATGGTGGATCCTCCAATAGTGCTTCCGTGCGCGGCAATGGGGATGTTGACCTCCGTGTTCTTGGCATGATGATGGATGATGATTATTTCCGGAATAAAGCTTATTTTTTTTTGAGAATCGTTTCTTATTCCGATACGTACGATTTCAATTCGAATAGAAAGAAAATTTTCGATGCATGAAAAATTAAAAATTTTGAAATTTTTTTTTTTTTTTTTTACGTTGGGCGCCAGTCGTTGGAGCTAGGTTTGCTCGTAATGATTTTATTGAATTCTAATTTTGGATATCACAAAATTTATAAAACAAAGGTAACTGAATGTTATAAAAATTATAAAAGCAAGTAAATACATGTAAAGTAGATAACGATAGTAAAATTAGAAAGCGCCTCGCTACAAGCTTTATATTAAATGGATCAAGGAAATAACGTCCAATAAAAGAAAATCCAAAGTACAATAACAAAAAAAAAAAATTTTATATATGATAAAAGTTCTTAAAAGTCCACATGAAGTAGCAATAAATCTGGAAGAATCATTGTTTTTCATTTAATTTTTTTTTCTTTTTTTTTCGCCTACATACCAAAATCTTTTAATACAATTTAAAGCATTGACTCACTATGTTCAAGCTAAGGTTTTTTATGGTTATTGTTAATAAAATAAAGATTTCTAAGAACGTCTGAACTGAATAAACACACAAAGACAATGAGCCGTCTTATTTTATGCTATTTATTTTACCCACCTGTGGCGTAATAATCTGCCTAGGAGTTATGTGAATATTCTCCACTTCGGCACGCGTCTCCATCGACTGTGGTACATGCAAGTTCATCTCGTCTCCATCAAAATCAGCGTTATAAGGTGAAGTACAAGACAAATTCATACGGAATGTAGACCACGGCAGCACTTTAACACGATGCCCCATCATACTCATCTTGTGAAGAGTAGGCTGGCGATTGAAAATAACCAAATCATCATCACGCAAATGACGCTCAACCTTGTAGCCACATTGCAAATGCAAATCAGATGGCTTGGGATGGAAACGCAAATCGATACGTTCCCCATTGTCACGCACGATATACTTAGCGCCTGGATATTGTGAGTTACCACGACGCACCAACTCCTGCATACGATCAATATTGAAGGGAGTGACCAACTCGGGGAAGGTTAAATTTTGAGCAATCGAACGTGGTACTCCAACCTGATCAATACGCAAGTTGGGATCAGGTGTGATGACAGTACGTGCTGAAAAATCCACACGTTTTCCCATCAAATTACCACGAATACGCCCTTCCTTGCCTTTTAAACGTGCCTTGAGCGCTTTTAGAGGTTTGCCTGATTTTTGCATAGCTCGTGGCATGCCGGGCATATCGTTGTCAACCAATGTCGCCACATGGAATTGCAGCATTTTAATATTTTCTTGTATGACATGAGCAGCAGCACCAGATGCTTCATTTTTCTTCAATTCGTTATTAGATTTAATGATATCAGCCAGTTTGTGTGTTAAATCGTCCTGATTCTTGGCGGCGCCAAACATAACGACTGCAGGGCGTACAGATAAAGGTGGTACGGGTAGCACAGTGACAATCATCCAATCGGGACGAGCAAATTTCGGGTCCATACCCAGAATAAAACATTCTTCATCGGTGATATGTTTGAGAATTTCCCAGACACGCTCCGCAGAAACCATTATTTTATTTTCCTATTGAAGCAAATTTATTAAAAAATAAAATGCTAACAGGACAACAACGTAACTTACCTGAGTGTCTTCGTTGGGATGTTTCCACTCAGCTGTCAACTCCAAACCGGTACGTCTTATAGAAGGTTGATAGTGACCGCAGCCGCCGTGTCCCTGCTTTTTATTAGGATCTGTTGGCTGACCATCCTTTGTCAAATCCATATCTTCGCCACCTTCGCAAACAGTTTTACCCTTGCATAAATCGTAAACATATGCTAGACGTTTGCGTGGCTGCCCCTTTGACTTCATAACAATTTCCTTTATTTTTGGATTGTGCGGGGAAACCAACATTTTGGAACAATAGAAACAAACACAACGTAGAATTTTGATAGTTTTTGTTATAAAACCAATGTGAAAGACTGGCTTGGACAAATCTATATGACCAAAGTGACCAGGACATTCTGTCATGTTGCCCGCACAGGTTTGACAACGTGATGTACGATCGATGACGCCCTGACGTGGGTCCATTAGACCACCTAACTTCGGGCGTCCTCCCTCCATGGTTTCCGCAAATTGCACACCACCCTCGGTAACCGACATACGACGCTTAAGCCATTCAAAAGAAATAAAAATAAATATCACTCAAGTTTAAGTATAAATTTACTCACAATTTCATCGGGCGATAAGATGCCAAACTGCACACGTCGCACCTGTCGTATTGGCGCTTTAGAATCGGTGGTAGACATTTTCCAATTAGCTTAGCCAACAATTCTTCCTTCTATAGAAAATGTGGACAGCTCTATCACTGTTTTCTTGTGTCTGAGTACTTTTTTTCACCTCACCGTACTACACTCCTTTCCAAAATAAATTTCACAATTTTTGCTGAACTAGCGCTCCGCTGTCTGAGACTTTACGAAGCGCTGCAGTCTTCGTACGCTTCGTGCGCGTACACTTCGTTTGTGCAAACGGCTGCAACGCACTCTACGTGAACAATTTTCAATCGTTATTTTAGCCTTAAAAAAACTCGAAAAAATTGAAATTTTTTATATTTACTTGTTTTCCAATAGTTAAATCACAATATTCAGCTGTTTTTCTGTATTTTTAAGATTTTTTAAACAGTTTTTTTTCAAAGATAAAGGAGCACAAAAATAAGTGTTAAGATAGGCAAACGAATAAGCGCTTTTTTACAATCGCCATCAGGGGTACGTTCACATAACGCTCGCACTTTCCGCATGTTTGTCAGTGATGTACACACTAGCGATACCAACTTGCGGTGATTTCCCCGTTTTGGGAAGTTTTACTTAATGCGGGAATCGGTGAATAAGCTGTTTTTACGGGGAATTTGGGACTTTTAAATTTTTGTGTCATAAAACAACATAATAGTATGTCCTCTCTGCAGGTTTTAGCTAGAGTTTTAGAGCTAAATCATTCCAAATTTGAAGTGTTTTACCTAACAAAATTAAAACATTCTTACGAAATTAAAACACTCGTTTTATAGTAAAACTTTGCTAAAAGTAGTGTGTACTGCTTAATCGATAAAAAATATCGAATATTTCCACCATCTCTAAATGTCAAATATTCAAATAATTAACACAATGGATGAAGAACACCAGGTTTGTGAAAAATGAATTAATTAATTAATCACCATTGCAACAAGACTCTTTAAACATGAAATGCTTGGCCTTTCCTCACTCATTTTTTAATGAAAATAAATATTCGAAAACAGCTGCTAAGCCTTAAAACTGGATTGCACCAATGTGGACAGTCTAGTTTTAGGGAGTAGGTTTATAAAACTTCAATAACTAAAACCGGCAGTGAGGACACGCTATTTCAAGTGTGCGGAATACTTTTTGTTGAATTTTATTTAATATCCACAAATGCAACTCTGGGAATTTTGCATTTGCGACACTGCATAATCATTAATTACTGCAACACTGTTTTGAGTTTTTTTTTTTTTAGAATGTTTTGAATCATACAGTCTTACCAATAAATCGCTTCCAACTTAGAAAACTCTGACTTTAACACTTAGGGCCAGTTTTTCAGTGCGGGTTTAAACTCTAGTCAAATTAAACCGAAGTTAACTCACCAAAATTTAACGTTTAAACTCGGTTTAAGCAAAAAAAAAGCACATCATATGATAATTTAAGTCAATTCAACTTAAACGAATGCTACAATATTTAGTTAAACCGACTTTTAACGTACCTTTTTGGTGAGTTAAGCTCAGTTTAATTTGACTAGAGTTTAAACCCGCACTGAAAAACTGGCCCTTAGAGTAGACTTTCTGTGTTTTTTCGTACTAATAAAAAAATATAAAGTCGACTTTTTGAAAAAGTAAACTCTAACCGAGCGTTTCCACCGCCCGAACGAACGAAGAAATCATCGCGAACAAATCGTCGCGATGAATTCTTCGTTCGGTCCAACTGTTTCCACCGCACGAACACAAGTTGCGAACATTGGTAAGTCGCCATCTTGTTCGTTCGTGCAGTGGAAACACTTAAATTCAATGCTTGCGAGCATCAGCGTTGATCAATATTTGTTTATGCAAACGTACTAAATTTGATTAATTTTTACTACTTTTATGCCTTTTAATTTAGGTTTTATGTAAGTATTTATATAAAGAATTTATTATATAAAGAATATTATATAAATAATTTGATTATATAAAGTGCTAATAATATAACAAAGTGAAATAAAGTTCTTTTGCGTTAAATTTTCAATATATTTTCTTTCTTTTTTTTTACCTACGTTATTAACTACCATTTCAACAAATCTACTACCTATGCGCAAATAAGCACTGGATTCGCCCAAAAAGATCGAGCGTCGGCCGATCAGAGCGAACGAAGAAATCTTCGTTCGTTCATGCTGGAAAAGTGTTTACACTGCGCGAATAGCGCTCGCGAGCATTTTGTAAAAACCAATGTTCCGAACCTTGGTTCGGACCAAACTGTTTACACCGCCTGAACGAACGAAGAAATCTTCGTTCGTTCGGGCGGTGGAAACGCTCGGTAATAGCATGTTTCCACGGCACTCTGAATCAAGTATTATGGCGGCCTCGGTAGTCGAGTTGGTAGCGTGCTCGACTGCCACCCCAGAGGTCACGGGTTCGATTCCCGGCCAGGCAATGGTCCTTCGCTTTAAACCTTTCTTAATTTTCTATCCTCATTTCTAATCAATTGAAATTGAAAATTCATCAATATTTACGACTTGAAGTTGTAGTTGATGGTAGAGAAATTTGTGGATGAGATTGCCTTATAACTTGAATTGACTGAGGTAAAGGCATAACACTTGCCTCTGATTCAAATTCACATGTTTCTTTGGCTTTCCACCACGCTTAGAACATCCTACACGTGTTTCACTTGATTGCCCTTTCCTTCCCACTAATCTATCACCCCTTTTTCGAACCAAGGCAGACTGAATAGGTATTCCACCTGAAATCCTTGGTTCAAAGCTAAAAAAAAAAAAAAAAAAAAAAAAAATTCAGGTTGACAGCTGAAACTATGTAGAGCTGAAAGCAATACTCACTTTGACAGCGGTCTTTGACTTTTTGTTTTGTTTGTCTTTCTTCCATTGCTGTTTTCGATCAATTTTCGATAAAAATTAGAGATAAAACCGATTTCTACTTGATTCGGATGTTAATTCAAACTGAATCAACTTCGAATGAGGTAATTCAGCTTGTCAAATGTTGTATGGCGAATTAGTTAATTCGGAACATAACTCAGCCTCGAATTACGAATGAGAGCCAAATTACGTGGAAACATGCTATAAAGAAGAAGACAGCTGCAGCTCGAACTAAAGTTCAAACTAATCAATAAAAGTAAATTTATTATTATCGTAATGGAAATGAATAATGCTAATTGAAAAATGTTTTTATAATATTATGAATAAGATAATGATTGAAGATATCGATTTCATGGAAGATTTTAACATTTTAAATATATCCTTTGGAGCAGTACAGTGAGGAAGATTTCATTGCATTCTATAGGTAAGTTGAAGTAGTACTTGGTACGTAACGGAAGCACCTTATATTTGTTTAATATATAGTTATGAGTTCAAAAGTTACGTTTTTATTATTTGACATCAGCTTAAAAACTAGCAATTTACATACTAGGTCACATCATAAATAGCAAGATAAGAAGTTAAAAACATTTAAAAAGAGCTTAAGACTAGGAATAAGAATGGATAGGAATAAGAATGAGCAATAATAATAAACAACTAAGAATACTTATAACTAAATAATTAAAGAGTAGTTCAATAAAGAAAGAGATTAATATTAAGAGAGAGTAAATATGTAAGAGAAAGTAAATATATAAGTAAGAATAGATAAGTTAAGATTAAGTAGAAGTCAATATGTGACTATATATTTAAAATTTGATAAACCATCTGCAAAATATATCATTGAGCTATTGCAATGTCAATTGAGTCTAATTAAATCGAAAACAAGACGTGAAAAAACTCGTAGCGCGGAGAGTAAAGTTTTGAAAGAATGATGTTGTAATCATGAATTACTAAATTTTAATAAATTATATACGCGCATTATCTTTTGTACCATTAATTCATTTTCCATTACTGTTTAAAGTGTTTTCAAGTTTCAGTTTTAATATTTGCTTACATTTTTGGTCTATGTTGCCAGTTTTTATAATTTTCCCTAAAAAAGTTGCATTTATGAAATTTAATACTAAAACTTTTTATTGGTACGACAAAATATTAAAGTCGACTCTAACTCCAACGTCGACTTTAATAAAAGTCGACATTTTTATTTGTCTATTAGTAAGAGCCTGAACAGAATCAAAAATCGTTGCGACCAACGACCCTCTCTGGTCGTCGAACGCAGAGAATGTGTCCAGAATGATGCGATTGCGATTAACGATTCAAAGTTGCTTTTATTTAGTATTTTTTATTTATTTTTTCTATTTCATTTCAATGTATTGGTCTCTTCAATTGTGTGAATACAACACACACAAACAAGAAATGTCAGAAGATAAAACAAAACTAAGCAAATTTCATGAAACACAGCCAATTCTTAGCAAAAATATGGCAACACTAATGGCACTCAGAGAGAGAATCGTCCGTCGCAAGAGAAGAAATAGAATAGATTCTAATTGTGCGATTTATCGTTGCGGAAAAAGAGCTGCGGTTTTTTCTACATTTTGCATGTATTTTACAACAACAAAGATCGGAGGCCGCAACGATTTTTGATTCTGTTCAGGCTCTTAGACTGATAGAGTTCTTTGCTTTCAGTTCTAAACAAAACTAAACTCTTATTTCCTCAATAAAAAACAAAACAAAAAGTAAATCTGGTGTTATGCTCAGTAAGTAAGTTACAAAAAACTATGGTTTATATATATATTGAATTAAATCGGATTTAAGAACATGTCAAAAGCAAGAAAACCAAGAAAAAAAGCATATCAACAAAAATGGAAATAAGATACCATGTTCAAAAAGTGAGTGGATGAGGCAAAATATGTAGCGAATACTACTACTACTGTGTTTCGAATGGGAGGTTCAATTCTCACGACGGATAAATAATTACTTTATATTTTAAATTTTCTTGTTGTAATATAGGCAAGCGAAAAGCAACAGGAGTTCTTAGAAAAATGATGTCAAAAATAGTATAGTTTTGAGATTTCCTCAAGCAAATCACAAAACGAGGCGTAAAATGCATCGCTTTAATAAGAAAACGATTCTCTGAAAATATGAAGAAATATTGAAAAATTGTAAAATTATTGATGTTCGAAATATAAATGTACAAAAGTCAGTGATGCATTTGCTTGTCAGTTTAAGGCATTGATATCCAAGGTATCAATATCCAAGGCATATTGAAAGTTATATTCAAGATACCACTGACTTTTATATTTAATATTAAGCAAAATTACTTTCCTGTTATGAATTTATATTCATAAAATATATTTTTAGAAATAGGCTTTCCACGAATACAATCGACCTTATTTTGCATTGCAAGTGTTTTTTCTTTAAACAAAAATCTCAACATCTTGTAATTATAAAATAATTACTTCATAGACTTAATCACTTAATATACAATCACAAGAACTTAAGTATAGACTTAAAAAATACAAATATATGAAACGTAAGTATATTTGGAAACTGGAAGGCATAAAGCCAACAATGCGTATTTTTATTAAGCTATATTAAGTTTTTTTCAAAAAATTGAAGAGAATTAACGTCTCGTATTGAATTTATTTTTTTAATGAATATTGTTTACCTTCTATTTTTTGTTCTTTAATGTCCATCTTTATTTTTAACCCTGGATCACTAACCTATTGCTCAGTTGTGCCACAACTAACTCTGGGTGTTTTCCACCCACATAATGAACTTTCAGCTATAAAGATATAAATGTTTAAACCTAATAAAAGTGTTAACTTACATAAATTCAAGATTATTTGTATCATTTTAAAATGTTTTTCATTAAAAGAATTGATTTGTTGAATGTAAAACAAAATATTAAGAATTAATATTGCATTAGAAATCTTGCATAGAAACAGTGAACGGGTGGATTCCACCCTAAGGTGATGCATTGTTAAAATAGTGTTTTTTAAGTATAACTTGTATGTATGTAATAGAATAACATCGGTATCTTAACCATTAATTGTATCTTAATAGTTATAGAAATATAGTAGTTATAGATAAGTCCATATCGCGCTATGCATAGTAATAAGTGCACAAATGATTTTATGTTTCTTTTTACTATTGTTCATAGTTCGGTGTTTTTTTGACAATTTTGACTCTTGGCTCTCAGCCGTGATTCTACCTTGTTTATTCTACCATGCTTCAGTGTATATTTATAAAAAGCAGACTTTTCTCTGAACATGTACCAATCAGCTGAAAGTCAAAAATTAAAGTATTTTCGACCTTCGAGAAAATGTAAATAAAAGCATATTAGAAATTTAATTAATTTTAAAATATTTAATAACATTATCGAAATATGACTGAAAATAATATGGCTATAGAAGGTTTAGAAGCTGAAAAAGCAAAACGACACAGAATGCAAGGTGAATTGAATAAATTATTTAGTAAAAAATAATTGGTCATCGTTTCGTAACATCGTGAAGGAGCGGCATTCCTTGGATTAGTGGGCGGCATCTCGGCGCTGTTTGGCTTTTCACGCACGTTGGGCAACGCCAAAAAATCGGAAAGCAAAATAATTGAAAAAGGCGGACGTGAAATGATGGTATTAATGGACGAAGGTTCTATGTTGGCATTGCGAGCACTGGGTTGGGGCACTCTTTATGCGGTTGTTGGAACGGGAGCATTATGCTACGGGATTTGGAAACTATCAGGAGCAAAAACCGTAAGTCAACGTTATAGGTTATGAGTTTAACAATCAAGATTTTTCTTGTATTTAGATGGATGAATTTCGGTACAAAATGGGAAGCGGCTTGCCTAAGCTAACGAAAGATGAGACACCACAGAGTCGAACAGATTTTGACGGTCTTACTGATCTCATGAAGTACTTAGCTGCCTGGGGCAGAGAATGAAGACAGTCCCAGTTTAAAGGGCAAATTGAGCAATAAGCAAACTTATCTCCGCTTTTCATGTTATGATCGAATTAGCTGTATTTTTAGTTATTTAAGAATTTCTTTGTTTATGAAAAAACCCACCTTTTTTTATTTTAATGTGAAAAATTGGGAATTAATAAAACCTAGTTTTTGCTACTGTTTCGGCAATTTCGACGATTTTATTACTGTCTCAATATTCGACAATAATTCCTTGATTTTATTTTCCTTAGTAAGGCCCAAACGATACTCGCAAATTTCCAAAAGGTTTTCCTCCATTTCAAGAGTTTCCGCCAAATCTACTCGCAAAAATAGATTCGCTTCTTTGCGAAATTCCAAAGAGTCGCGAATAAAACGTTGTAGATTTGGAGCCTGTTGTAGATAAGCACGTTTCTGAGCGGGTAATATGGATACATCCACAGTTTCTTTAGCATTTTGCATAGCTTTCAACTGCTGCTTAGCTTCCTTCCATATGTTCTTCCATTCGCGAATTTCAGCTTCAAGCTTACTCTCATGACTAAGTTTAGATTGTTTGATTAATGGGAATGTGTTTGACAAAAATTTATCACTAACTTACTCTCTGAAGTCTGCGCTTTCTTGGCTTTCTGTAACTGAAAAATTTCAATTTATGTGAGTGAAGAATAATGCTAAAATTAGTTGGTTGTTTACAATTGGTCAGCGTTATATTGAAAACACTTTTGGTGAAGTTAGCCTTTTGATTTTTCGTTATGTCCTTCAGAGAAGCGTCCATATCAACGCTGGTCTCCGCCTCGGTATCCGTATAAACTGGAGCTTGCATCTTAGCCATTAAACTTTATATATTTCTTGATTATTTAAACAATTCATATATTTATGTTGATTTTAGCGCGATAAAAATACTATTCCAAAAATTAAGCAGATAAAACATTAAAATGTGCTGAATATAACCGCTGAACTGTCAAAGCATAATGCCAAACAGGGCGCACCAGGAGTATTAAAATCATAACTTTTTAATAGTTCAAATATATTTGCTGGGCATCTCGAAAATTATAAAGTTGCATTTTGATAATTTGTAATTTTCAATCCCTCTGGCCGTGTGCTCTTCGGAAACTTTTCACTCATGGTAGAGAGAAATTTACTGATGTGAATTCAATTTCTGTCTGTTGAAATCAAATTGTAATTTTTACTGTGCCAAAAGGACGATCAAATTTTGACAACTAGAAATTTTGAACTTTTAGATATCGGTAGTGTATTAAGGCAAGAATTCAATTCAATTTGCAAAATTGTAAATGTATACGAAAAATTAACAGTATTTTACTCAAATATTTTCACTTCTGGTTGCTACGCTGTCGGAAGCACATAATATTGAACTTTTTTACGACTTACGAACTCACAAGTGTTTCGTTTTCTATTTTCAAAAATCAAAAATAGTATCAAAAATTCTCTTGCCGATCGTCAAAGTTTATACTACGCCCTGGGGCTACATGAATGTTTGGTAGTCATATTCTCATTCAGACTGTCAAAATTTCATCATCCCAGTAAAAAGTTTCCGAACAGCCTCTGTTAATAAAGCACTTTAAGTACGTCCTGAATTACAAACGTTGATATTGCGGCGATTTTGCACGTAAAAAAAAACAAATATAACTGGCCATTTCAGCCCTTGAAAGGACTTTGACCTAGCTTCTTATGATCAATTGTGTTGTGCGTGTTATTAAGTTTGTACACAATTGACCGAGAAACGGACCTACAGGTTTAACGCCGACTCCGAACGGCGATGAACAGAATGTTCTTGTTCTCAAGAAGCTTTACATGGCATTTTGATGACTCTCTGAGGTTTGCCATTGTCTGCAGAGAGGTGGCGGCCGTACAGACAAATTATTTAATTCAAACAATTTTCTGTCGCTGCTGGGGTTCGAGCCTGGGTCTCCAGGTTCGTTGACATAGCGGCCACGCACTTTAACCAACTACGCCACGGACGCCACAAAGATTTTGCAAGTAGTGTTTTTTTATATTTTCATTTGAAAAAAAAAAACGACTTGACATCGATATTCTTTTTCTTTAGTATTTTATAATTCGCTTTTTAAATTTTGCTAATTGTAAATGTAAGAAAATGTAGAAAACTCTGCAGATAATCGATGGTACTGGTGGCTGCGGTCTTATTTATCCCCCTCACCTATAAACAAAAATTGATGACAAAAATTACAGCAAAATTGACGCAATATCAACATATGAAAATTAGCACTAAATACTTCACAACCTTTGTATACGGATTTTAATTGTCAGCTTGTTTTTCAGGTTTTGCATTTTTATTAAAACTAAAAAAGTTAATTTGCTATAGCGAGTATTGAAGCCTCAGATCGTAGTTCTGCAATTTTTGAAGCGAAGCTTTTTACATCTCGTTCTGCGATTTGCTAGAGTGAAATCTGACAAAAAACGACACTTTTTTCCGACACCGTTTTTCTTAGAATTAATTTTGTTTTTTGCTTGCTGCAGACATATAATTTTTTTGTCTACTGCAGGAATTGAACTCACTCCCATCGACTGATAGTTTGACGCTCTAACTATCAAAACAAAAGCCCTCGTTGATTCAATGTTAAGTATTAACTAAAGCTATGTTGCAGTAAATCATTCATATCTTACAATAGCTATTAGCCAATACACAATATTCACTTAGGATTGTGTATTGGATGTTGTTTCTACTTACTACTAGAGGTCGTTATGCTTAAAAATAATACATGGTAGCATTGACAACTGCTTATTTTCTCTTCAACAGGAAAACATAAACTGTCAAAAACAGCGTTTTGTGGAAATACATCAGCAGCTGCTGTGGTTGTTGTTTTTTTTTTCACTTCAACGTTTTCAACATTGTTTGTGTTATCAATGGCGGATTGTGAGCGCTCTCTTTTTGAGTATATTTTTTGACAGTATATGATTTCCCAAGCAACTGTCAATGCTACCTTGTATTATTATACCATGAGTTGATGGTACATGATGTTTTATTTTTTGTTTTCTCATAGCGCGAAGGAAAAAAAAACAATTGACCAAAAGTGCGTTGACAAGTGCGTTTTTTAAGTAACAGAAAAAAATAATAATGAAATATAATAAAACCTACTGGTGTGAAAGTAAACGTGTGTTTTTTTAGCTTACTTTGTTATTTTAAAGTTTTAAATTTAAAAATGATTTTAATCGCAAAAAAAGCCATTAAATTATCAATTCTATGAAATTGCGAAAATGATTCGCTTCTCTCGTGTGTCCAGGGACGCACCTGTGTTTTTTACTGATACAAGACCATTTGGTTGATACAAGAGAGACGCCAAGACTTTGTAGAGCAACATAACGCCATCAGTCAACGTTTATTTACATGCATTTCTTCTTGCATTGAAGACTTTGAGGTAAAGTCGTAACGTCATAACTTCATTCCAACAATGTCGATGTCGTCAGTTCAAAACCATTCTAACTTGAAGGGCGACAGACAAAAATTACTCAAAAATTTTAACCATCTATATAATTTTGTATATTTTTTTATAAATATACAAACTGAAAATTTAATTTTTCTTGATTTTATTTATTTCAGTTAATAAATTTATTAATTAAGATTTTAATTATTGAATTCTTACAAGTAGCTTGTGATTAAAATGTGAAAGTTATATTGGAAACTGTTTCCGAGTACTTAGTTCAGAGCACCATTAATTGCCACAAGACATTGCACATAATTCGATTGTTGCAAATAAACTTTTTAATTTAAAAAAAATTTATTTGAAGTTCACAAAGGCTTATTTCAATGTAAACATTAATATCAACAACTAAACTATAATAATAATAAACTGGACATTTTCAGCCCTAGAAAGGACTTTGACCGTACTTCTTATGATCAAATTGTGTTGTACATGTTATTAAATGTTAAAGCACAATTGATCGAGAACTGGACCTACTAATTTTATGCCAACTCCGATCAGCTAATGTGCATGTCATGTTATAATAATTACAAGGTAGCGTTGACAGTTGCTTGGGAAACAATCTCCTGTCAAAATATATACTCAAAAAGAGAGCGTTCACAATCGGCCATTGAAAACACAAACAATGTTGAAAACCATGGTATAATAATACAAGGTAGCATTGACAGTTGCTTGGGAAAACATCTCCTGTCAAAAAATATACTAAAATAGAGTATATTGAAAACGCAAACAATATTGAAAACGACGAAGTGAAAAAAAAACAACAACCTCAGCAGCTGCAGATACATTTTCACAAACAGCTGATTTTGACAGGAGATGTTTTCTTGTAAAAGAGAAAATAAGCAGTTGTCAATGCTACCTTGTATTATTATACCATGGTTGAAAACATTGAAGCGAAAAAAAACAACTACCTCAGCAGCTGCAGATGCATTTTCACAAACAGCTGTTTTTGACAGAAGATCTTTTCTTGTAGAAGAGAAAATAAGCAGTTGTCAATGCTACCTTGTTTTATTATGCCATGAGTGCATGTTGTCAAGAAGTTTTATATGGCATTATTTACTCTCTGAGGTTTGCCATTGTCTGCAGAGTGGTGATGACCGAACAGAAAAATTAGTTCAATACGACTTTCTGTGTCGTATGGAAATTGAACCAGGATTCTCCGGCGTATGGGTCACGCACTCTACCCATTATGCCACGGCCGCCACACATTGGTTGAAGTTCATAGAACGAGCGGCTAAAAATAGAAGAAGTTGTCGAAGGACAATGAAACTTGGTACATAGGCATTTTTTGTTTGAATCAAGAAAAAAATGGAAAAATCAAAATGTTCCGCCCACTTTAACGCCCACCTCCCATACAAAGATCAAATTAAATTTTGACCTACGGCATTGTTTTTTGGCACATATCATTTTTAAACACTCAGAATCATTTGTGTGAAATTTGAAAAATATCCGCCCACTTCCCATACAACTTGTATTGAAAAAGTGGCATAACTCCCTTGATTTTTACTGTATCAACTCAATTTTCACAAAAAATATATATTATAATTGTAGAATGGGCTCCTAAAAATATATAACTGATCCGCCCACTTTTACGCCCACCTCCCATAGAAAAAAACAAATAGAACAAACATGAATAAGTAATTTAAGCATAGTCTTTTAATAATTTTTTAACATCATTATCGTACTCCAATTTTTTGATTTGCAAGTAGGAGCAGCTGAATTTTTTTTACTTTTAGCTGAGACTTCAAGCTGTAACTTGACATCTTTCGTTAAACAGTGCTCCACAGGGCTAAAAAGATGCAGTACACTGAAGTTGGTGAACATAGAAATTGTGATGTTGTTTATATTTCGTTCTACGAAATTTTTTATATGGCACTTTTTTCAACTTTTTTTAATGCAAATGTCATCTATGACAATTGTCACTTACAAAAATATACAACAAAGTCAAATGATAAGATTACTGTGACTGTACCAAAAGATTGAATATACAGTAAATTTGCATGCCATTTTAAACAAGCGAACATATATGAACTTCGAGCATGTCTGTCCAAACAAATAATGAATATATCAGCCTTCTTCAACCAATGTGCGCCACCATCAACTAAACTATGAGTATCATAAAGTCAGGTATCACTTGCAAAAAGTGTCACAAGTTATATAATAAGGTCTTAACTGCATAAGAAACGTAATTATTTTATTCTTGTCTTGGGGATGTATCTTACAATGTTTATAGCAAAAGATTTTATGGTAAATGGCCTAAAATATTAATTTTTAATAAAAAGATTGGATGATTTCATAAAAATAATTATTAAATGCAATTTTGGACTCAGTGTGAAAAATGAGTGCAAGTTTGACAAATTAATTTTAATTTTGGAATATCATTTTAAAATAATATAAAATATTCAAATAAAATAAATATTCTTTATATATAACAGTTAAATTCAAAAATAGAAAAAAAATTAAAAATATCCTAATTTGAACTTAAGATATTCACTGCAAATACTAATTACTAATAATGAAATTATAATATATTCAATAAATAAATTAAAGTTTTAGTGAATTGAACCCCTGTAGTTGATTGGTTCAAGTCTTACTCAAAATTCGACTTACGATTTTTTAGAAAACTTTTAAATATTTCACATTGAATATATTGATATTGAAAAGTTCATAATTTCATAAACTGTACAGCTTGCAATCAAATGTGTTTTAAAATTTTGAAGCTACAACCATCCACCGAATATTTAAATTCCCATGTGTAATGGATGAGGACTATTTTAATTTTGTCACCCTGTTTTTCATGCCCATAAGAAGCAGTGGTTGGTATTACAAGTATATAAAGTAATATGTTGAAATTTGATTTATAAGCTTATTTTTAAAAAAGGATGATCAGGTTCAAAAATGAGTCAAAAAGGATAAAATCATCGCCTACCTACTATTCAAAGTAACTATATTATAATGGTAAAATCTATAAAAAGTCCACAAAAAACTAATATAAAAACACGGTATTTTGCCCAAAAGCTTACATAATGCTTTGATTATACGCACTCTAAGATTAAAATTTGTTAAAATTCCTTAAGACGTTAAGTGACGTCTAATCAAAATAATGAAACTTTTATAAGTTCGGATATAATAGGATATTTTAACATTTGCCGCATAATACCTAAAGCATAATACTTAAAAGACTTGGCGTTATAATTTTCCAGGAAGAAAGTTTTCTAATGGTTTTTAAAAAGGTTATTAGTTTTTTTTTTTCAACTCAAGACATTTATCATTTTTTATTTAGTAAATAAATTTTCTGAATACATTTCAATATAAAGAATTAACCTCAATTAAAATAATTTATATCAAATATAATCCAAATTTTATTAAAAATATTTAGGAAAAGAGAAAGTTGTCATAGGAAAAAAAATTATTCTCAGTTTATAAAATGATTTATTTATAGTGGTTTCTATTAATATCGTTTTACAAAGCCGTTATTAGGGGTATGTTTTAATACTCCGATCATATACTTACTCTCATCATATACATATGCTTGTGCACGATTTACTTTGTATTTGTAAGACAATATCGAGTAATATTTCAACCGGTTATATCTATTAGTCTTAACGTTTAATTTATGTTCTTTGCTCGTTGATAGATTTTAATTGTTTCAATTTATTTTGTTTTTCA
This sequence comes from Pherbina coryleti, assembly GCA_943735915.1. Taxonomy (NCBI): domain Eukaryota; kingdom Metazoa; phylum Arthropoda; class Insecta; order Diptera; family Sciomyzidae; genus Pherbina; species Pherbina coryleti. The sequence continues at coordinate 30,599,036 of OX030951.1, forward strand.
ATACATGGTATGATGATATCCAGCGTTGTATCTCGCCTTGCTATTCTCAGTTTTGGCACTCTCTATCCCGCCTATGCATCATTCAAAGCAGTTCGCGCCAAAAATGTTACAGAATATGTGAAGTGGATGATGTACTGGATCGTGTTTGCAATATTTTCATGCATCGAAACTTTCACGGATCTATTCCTGCCATGGTTTCCCTTCTACTTTGAGATCAAAGTGGTGCTTGTCTTGTGGCTGCTCTCACCGGCAACTAATGGCAGTTCAATACTTTATCGCAAGTTTGTACATCCACTGCTGAAGCGTAAGGAGCCTGAAATCGATGGTTACATCGTGCGTTTACGTCAACAGGGCTACGCCACGTTTGTACAGCTGTTAACACAGGGCATTCAATATGTTCGCACATTTGTCTGGGATATAATACATCGTAATTTTACGAGTGGCGTTATTGTCATGGATGAAAATGTGTTGCGCTCTAGTGTATCGGATGGAAGCCTGAATGCGCGACACTTTTTTGGTGAAAACATTCAAGAGATGCCACATTCACAATCTCTACATTTTATGCACAGACAAGACCTTATCATCACCGAAGAAAGTACATGCGATGATTCTGCTATGTCAAGTAATATAGATAACTTGCTTGAAAGTCAGCAACCTTCTTGTAGCACACGCTCTAAGACTGCTAATAAGTCTAGAAAAGCTGCTGTAAATAAAAATGTTGGAATAGTAAGGCGTGGTCGTGCCCGTAAAGCAAAGGAAGTTTTAACAGATTCCGCTACCGAAGAAGAACATTAAGAAAATGGCGCTACGTGATATATTTTGTTTGTTATTTTTTAATTTTGTTAAAGTAAAAGTTGTATCGTTTTTAAGGAAAACTAATGTAATGGATGCTATGATGTTATTATTTAAAATAAACTGCTATAAAAATGAATCTTCTTCAACAATAAATAAATAAAATAAATAAAAAATATTAATATCGGATAAATAAAAAATATTAATATCGTATAATCAGAGTTTTTATTTAACGAAAATTCACATGTTTCTTTGGCTTTCCACCACACTTAGAACATCCTACATATGTTTCACTTGATTGCCCTTTCCTTCCCACTAATCTATCACCCCATTTCGAACCAAGGCAGACTTGACTGAATAGGTATTCCACCTGAAATCCTTGGTTCAAAGCTAAAAAAAAAAAATATTATTTGTATGGCCGTCTACAGGTTTATCCTAATAGGAAGAGAGACAAAGTTATGCATACTTACTGAAAAGGTAAGTGCAATTTTTAGTTTAAAATAAATAAAATAAATAACTGGCCATTTCAGCCCTTGAAAGGACTTTGACCTAGCTTCTTATGATCAATTGTGTTGTGCGTGTTATTAAGTTTGTACACAAATTGATCGAGAAATGGACCTACAGGCTTAACGCCGACTCCGAACGGCGATGAACGGAATGTTCTTCTTCTCAAGAAGCTTTACATGGCATTTTACTCTCTGAGGTTTGCCATTGTCTGCTGAGAGGTGGCGGCCGTACAGAAAAATTATTTTAATTCAAATAATTTTCTGTTGCTGCTGGGATTCGAACCCGGGTCTCCAGGTTCGTTGACATAGAGGCCACGCACTTTAACCAACTACGCCACGAACGCCACCATGCAAATTTTTAGTTTACTTTTTAAATTTGTTCGATTTAAAAATTTTAGATTCTTCAATAAAAAATTTTTAAGAAAATTTTATTTTAAACTTAATTACCCATCATGGCATTTTTATTACAATTTAACATTTTTGAAAGATTCTAATTTGTGTGTGTGTTTCTCCTTCCATTACTCCTCAAAACTTTAATTGTTTTCTAAACCTAAAAAATGGTTCGAATTTACATGTATTTGATTTGACAAAAAGGCGAATGTACCATTAAAAAATTTATTTATTCATTTTATCGGGATGAGTAGTAGTGGGAATTTTCTTTTAAAACTTTTAGCCCAACATATCCTTCGAGTCAAATTTCGTGTGAGTTACTTGGAATAATAGTTGTTTAAGCTAAAATATATATTATATATTTGTTGTGCTGAGATTTAAGTTTTTTTCAAACCCCATTTAGCTTCTGAATTAAAATTTATGTACAAAATATACTTTTTTCAAGGAAATTCGAAGTCTTGCACTGCCCCTTCTTTCTTTTTACAGCTTGTGAACTTAACTTTAGTCAATTAATCACCGATCATGCCTGTGAGTCTTTGACTAAATACTTCAAATAGTTTTTAAATAAAAAATCTGGCAGCGCTGACTGAAATCAAGAAATGCATAACAGGGTGGCGTGGGAGAATTTTTTTTTTATTTATCAAATTTTTCAAAATTAAATTAAATTCCATTCCAACTCAATTAAAGGCTAATGCTTTTCTTGCGTCGAACCTCTGGCAAAGTGGTCCATATATAGCCACCAGCTTTGGTCTCAAAGTCCATGGTATCGGGCAAGGGAAACGGTGTAGTGCGATCCAAATAATAATTGCTTGGTGCATGCATGACAAATTCTAGGCAGGAAAGCTTCCGAGACAAATCCTCATCGGGTCCTAGAACATATATATATTTAACATTTTAAATACACCAATTTTAAGTACCACAAAAGGTAACAACCTATTAAATAGGTTGCAGCATCGAAGCCCTCCTTGGGATCGGGACTAGCCTGAGTGGGTATCAGCCAGGTGAGGAACGCCGACTTTTCGCAATAGTTGTCCACGAGAAGACCTCGTATTTGCGCATAGTAAACATTGTGCTCACCATCAACCAGTGAAACTATGTCGCCCACTTGCAAATAGGAACCCTAGAGCAACAAAATATCACAGCAACTAATAATAATAATTAAACCATTTCTACTTACCTTGTGAAAAACACTGTCGACACTGTGCGTTGTTGCCTGTGCAGTGGGTGTTTTGAATGGTGTTCTCTTGAAAATATTTCGCCGATTGCGTCCTTTGTTCTGGGTCTTGCTAGCACAGCCAGCGTTATTTCCACTGCCACTAATAGCGCCACCATTTTGATGCCCATTTGCAGCATTTATTATCGTAGTGGCCGGTTTGTTTTTAAAACGAGTGGCGCGTGTACTCTTTCGCAACCGCTTCTCTTCACTGGCTGACTTATGTTCGTTACTTGTACCGCCACTGATATCTTGGTGTTCTTTATCCTTGGGATCTTTGAGCTTGTCGTCTTTAGATTTTTGTTGCTCCGCACCGCTTTCTGCGGCCAATCTTTCCTTCTCTTCAAAGCATTCCTGACAAATCTGGCCCTGGTCGACGTTGCGCCACAGCAAAGATTCAGTTTTTTGGCATTCAGTGCACTTTGGTGCTGCACGCGGCGTCATTGCTGTTATAGTAGAGTGATTTTTTTACTTCGACTTATCTGAAGTTCACTTTTTAAAGTTAAAGTTTAAGCAATTAATTTAAAGCGTACACTTTGTTGAATAAATAAACAAAATCGGAAAAACATTAAAACGGCACAGCTGTTGATACGCGGCGATTTGGCAGCACTGTGCCAGTTGTCAATCACCAAGTATGCTGAATGCACATCCCAGCTAGACACCTAACTGTTAGATATGCCATATATATGGCATACACATAACGCCTTTGACGTTATATTCATATAAAATGCTCCCAAAGAACTAAGATATAAGGAAGTGATGTTATTGCACAAAAGTGTGGTATTTTTCTTATTCGTGTTGGTTGACACAAATACATAAACATTCACAAAGGGCCGTATTCAGTTACGTCGAAAAAAAAGGCTCAAAGTGTGCTTGTTAGAATTACATATAAAACCGGTGTTTAGAGTAATACGTTATTAGTAAAAGTTTGACCTACAGCCGTATTCATAACAATATCTTATTCATAAAAATTCTTACTCATAGACCGTATTCATAAAAATATAGTGATTTTTCGTTTAATAACGTTTATGAATAATGTTTTTAATTCTTTCTCTGTTCTTCTCACTGATTTTCTGTTCTCTGCGATTTATTTTTCAAAACAGCTGATTTTGACAATGTGTCGATCATGACGTAGGCAGACATGCGCATGGCATAATCTTGTATTTATTATTTTTGGGTACAACCTGTCGTAGGATGGGATTTTTACTAATATTCATATAAAACGCATGAAAAAATAAATGAAAAATTTTGTTTTTACACATTTTGAAATGTATAGTTTTATACAGTTTTTGACGAATAGTCAGTTTAAGGTCCCGAATATGCGGAAATCTGAAAAGAAATCAATAAAATGTATTACATCTGATTAACTATGCTGAACACAGAAGCGCCCCAAAAATGTATTCAGCTGTGAAAAACTGATGCGCCCCTGAAGCATTTTGACAGATGTGGGTGCACCATTGTGAGTGCAAATTGGTGCGAAATCAACTGGCTCTAATTTGCATTGTAGCAAATTCTAACCACACAACGCATGTTATAATTATTTTTGGTCATATTTTTCTTTAAAATGACATAGTTTTCAGCAGTGAAAAACGCTTTTAATTTAATTATTTCACTGCACAAACTTTCAATTATATTCAAGTGAACTCAGAAATGTCAAAAAACACTCTCTATCTAGCTCGCTCAATTCAGAAATCATACCACAGTTCATGTACACTGTGTGTGTGGCTAACACCATTTCCTTATATTTTATTTCTTTGAATGCTCCATACAAATTACGTTATATTTGTTCTAGCGTCGTGCAAAATATAACGCCTTTTTGTCTATACGTGTGGTCTGGCATCTCTGTCTGCCTCACATGTTTTTATCTATTAAAAAAGCTATAGATGTTCTGCTCACACTAATAATAAATTCCATAAGGAATTAAAAAACAAATTCAGCTGTTTAATATCATCCGCAGTTAGCGTCCCGAAGAGCTCTTCGACCATAGTGTACTGGTTAGAGTTCTGGCTTTTAACGCGAACATGCGCGGGTTCATATCCTCCACAAATAAAACCAAATTTTGTTTTTCTTATAATTTTGTTTATAATTGTTTTTTTTTCTATTTTTATTATGGGTAAATTATAAATATTTGTATTTATAAAGTATAAATTAAAGAAAAAAATATTTAAAGAAAATAAAAAAACTAATTTCAAATATTGCAATAATTTTTTTAGATTAGCAAGTAAACTCTATACTTTTCTTTACATAGATCGTTTTTATTTGTTTATTTTAAGTCATCATCATTTTTAACTTATATATATTAATTGATTTACTATAAAGTTTACCTGAAAAACTCTCAAGTGCCAGACGGAATTTGAACCGTGGCTTCTGGCATACGGGACACGCATTCTACCCTCGGCGCCACGGGCACCATAGTTGTGTTTACTTATTTTAGGATAAAACACGCTTAAAGCTTTTGTTTGCTATTTTTTCATACCCTCAGCTTGTTTGCTGCGAAAAAGAGCAAGCTATGTAAACACATACAACTTTCTTTGTTTAGCATGACAACAAAATGTAAGGGTGTGTTAGTGAACACCAAATTTTGTTTCCTTGTGTGCGTAACTACGTTAGAGCTGTCTAGCTGGGATTTTAGTCAAGGTAAGCAGTATTCACACATCAAGTGCTGATTATAATAAATGAATGAACTAAACTTCTACTATCGGCGTTGCGATTCAAATAGCGGATCGGAAGAGCAGCAGTTTGTTTTTTATATAAAAGTGGCTTATTTCATAGAAAATTGTGTAATAACTGTGTTATTATTTTTAAATAGAAATTCAATAAAATTTTACAAAAAAAAAAACCGAAAATTAAACAAATACAAACTAAAAATTATAGCGGAAAAATAGTTTTTTTTTCGAAATATAATGGAACAGAGTAGAGAAATATTTAGACATAACGCCACGTACTGCAAAGTTTAAAAAGTTTATATTGAGTCCAAATTTAACATTCAGCAATACTTCGTAGTATTTTCATGGTTGTTGTGAGATATGATTTTTCAGTCAACCCTTCTTTAATTCATATTTCTAAGATATGCATTTGCTTTTACTTGATATTCAGCGTATTCATTGCGAAAAGATAATTAGGCAATTCACAAGATGTTCTAAAGTTGTATGTTGTAAGCAAAAGTTGTATAAAAATACAACTCTTGTGAACAGAATCTTGGAGTTGTATGTCGTATTATTTATAATTATTCAATATCTACCATTTTATTGCCACCTTCCTGTATTTTTAAATGTAATGCTCGATTTTAGCCGCACGAATATATAAAAAGGAGGAATAAAAATATAAACAAAATCAGCTGATAGAATAGCACACTCTTTAAACATACATCGCAATGTTGTATGTGTCTTATCGCAATTTTGCATGGGAAACGACAACAGTGTTGATACGACAGTTGTAAAAACATACAACAATAGAACGATACGCCACGATACAACACCTTGTGAATTGCCTAAATGTTTTTTCCATACATTTGGTAAGTCTAAAAATAATTTATAACCAGCACATTTAGTTAAAATAAGTTTTAAATGTGTTTAAAAAATAATAATTTTCACACCTAATAATTTTATTTGAAGTTTTTACGAGTTATAGCGAATTTCGCAAAATTTCCATTGGTGACTAAAGGTATAATATGCGTGTAAAATTTTTTTTTGCTTAAGGGGCATATAGGTTACAAATATTTAAAAAAATTTTATTCGGGAATTTTTTTTTCATAGAAAAAAAAGATATCGTTTTAAAATTTTGCACATATATTGACTAACATTTAAAGAATGTTAATGCTTAATATATCGTCATATGAAATAAAAAAGCCGTAAGTTACATTTGAAAAATTTTACAGGAGAAGCAAAAAATGCTTGGGCTTTGCTTTGCGCTTGCACTGAAAAGCTTATTGAATTTCGTATATAAACACGTCGTTTGTAGTAGTAGGAGTGTAAAATTGCATGCATGAACATGTATTTTGATACGGTGCTTCGTAATCAATCAAAAAGTCAAATTTGAATTTTTGGTAACTTACGCCTTTTTTGATTAAGGTCTATGCCTTAAAATGTCATTTGCTTTTTTTGTTTCTGATACGTGGGAAAGGCCATATCCATCGAACCGTTTTGGATGTCTTTTTTCAATGCCATTTTCAGCGCCCTCTATATAAAAGCCAGAAATGTATTTAAAAAAAATATTTTTATAAAGTATTTTTTATGTATAAATAACATGTATAAATTAGAAAAAAATAATAACTTCTTATATCAAAAAAATTTTTTAAAACAGCTCCTGTTTTTAGTTGTTACACGTATATTATGCCTTAAGGTACTTCTTACGGTATAGTTTTTGAAGCGAAGCTTTTATTCCTCGTTTTGTGATTTGTTGGAGTGAAATCTCAAAAACGACACTTTTTACGACACTTTTTTTTTAGAATTGATGTTGCTTTTTGCTTGCGTCTATTGCAACAACAAAATGTTAAATTGAAAATAATTGCGTGTCCACTTTGGGAATTAAATTCATCTCCAATCGATTGATGGTTCTACACTCTAACTAACAAACCAAAAGTCTTCGTTGCAAAATGTCGCTGATTCAATATTATTACCGAAAGCTATGTTTCAGCAGATCACAATAAACTATATCAATGTCGGACATTCTGTCGCTCGCGGGCAAAGAGCTATCTCTGCCGCCACACGTACGCTGCTAGAGCTTCACACGTACGCTGTTAGAGCTTTTTACACACTTTTTAACATTGGAAAGCTTTTGAATGCACAAATACACATTAACGCCAAGATTGCGGCTGTGTAAGAATGCCCACCAATGAACTATATAATGGATTGGCTATTCAACCAAGAGTAGCAAAAAAAAAATCCAAAAAATGTTGCTTCTACTTCCCAGATGAAATCTACTTCCCACGACTTTTTGAATTCAGCTACTTCAATATTTAAAATGATTGTTGTTATTTACTTTGTAGCTGCACCTATGTGGAATGGTCGTGACCGAGTGAGTTAAAGTGTAAGCTCTTGAGCAGCAAGGTTTGAAATTTTTTAATAATGCAGCATTAATGCCGTGAGATGCATGCACCATTACTACTATGGCAGTTCATTTGACAGACATGCATATAGAAAAAAGATATAAGTGGGTATGGAGGCCAGCATGTCTGCTTAACTTCTAAGGAATGTTACCGGAAGTCATACAGCAGGGCTCATTTTACAACTGAGTTACTACACGATCGTTAAGTAGGTTTCTTGTTTTGTTGATGTGAATATATTGGAGTTGTTGTTGGCACATGTTTTTTTTTTTTTATAGCCTGACCATAGCATTGCATGATCAAAAGTGCGTTGAAAAGAGCGTTTTCTAAGTAACAGAAAAAAAAGAATAATAAAATGTAATGAAATTAATCGTGTGAAGATTATTGTGTTTTTTAATCCACTTTGTTGTTTTAAAGTTTAAAATTGAAAAATTATTTTAATAAAAAAATGAAAAAATCTACGAAAATGCGAAAAGGCTTCCTTTTTCTCGTGAGTCTAATGATTCACCTGTGTTTTTATTCCTTTTTTTCACATCCAGGTTTTTTTATAGTCCCTGTAAATGCGAAAGAACCAACTCCCATTGTGTTGAGTAGAAAGAAAGGTTGATATATGGAGGAAGATTTGTTTTATGTTTACACCACAAAAATTCCCATTTTGCATCATGTACATTATTTAAAAAATTGTATTGTAACAACCTTAGACTAATCTGAATAAGACCTCAAAAGGTCTTTTATTTACCACAAACATAAATACTGCATAAGTTCCCTAGCAATATTTTTAAAATCCAATTTTTAATAAGTGATATGATATAAGAAATAACTTAATGGTCACTCTTAATAACCCTGTTTTTTATTCCAGCAATTCATACATTTGGAAAAAAAAAAATGTGAAACTTGGATGACGACATTTGAAAAAAGAATTGCCGGGCTTAACAGTTAGTTTTATTTATTTTGCTTATCAATTTTCAATTCCAGTGCTTTTTCAACGTGATAATAGTCTTCGTAGACATAACTTTGCAGCCTTGGTTCTTCGACTAGTTTGCTGAATACGTTCATATTACTCGTTGCTGAATGCACTTTCTCGGCAGCGAAAAAAAAACAGACACAAACGAGTGAAAACTAGTTGAATGTAAAAATGTAAGAATAGTTTAAAGTGTTCAAGTAAAATATTAAAAAATGTTAATTTAAAGTCCCTAAAAATACAATTAAATGCAAAACTTTCTGAATTTAATAACTCAACTCAATACTGAACTAAAAATGTTCTCAAAAACGAAGCAAAATCTTACAATTGGTAGGAATTCAATTTTAGTGATTTTTTTTTAATCGGTGATATTCGTTCGTGTGAGTGAGCGGGCGAGTGAGCATATTGGAAAAAAGTAATAAAGAAAGCGAACCAGCAAAACTTGTGACATTTCAAAGCGTACACGAAGTCATAACAAAAACAAAAAATTTTATAATTCTGTAACAAAGCAAAACTAATAAATAAATAAAATAAATTGCTGAGAGCGACGACAAAAACCGCAAACAGCAAAAAATTATTAGTAAATTAATAAGAAAAAAAAAAAACACCAGACAAAAGTTTTCTAAGAAGCTGCGCAAATAATGTAGAAAAATTGCTAAAAATAGCAACAAACCAAAAAAAAAAAGGAGAAACTAAACAGTTTTATTAACAATTTTAATATAAACTTAATTGCTAAGTAACAAAATTTGATAAAAAGAAAAATATTAAACATCAAGAATTGTGCAAATTGTTCTTTAAAATAAACAACGTGCTACGCAACAATTCATAAATCGTTTAAATATTTTGATTCCCTGAAAACTATAGTAAAAAACAAAAAAAACTTGATCGTTTATTTGCTGCTACAGCAAAACAATTCTAGTAAGAATAAGCAAGTAAAACAAAATGCTTTTAAAATTTACAAAAGCTTCGGGAGCTGGTTGTGGTTCCTCCAGTTCTTCTTTAACAACAACGTCATCATCAACTTTTGTTGCGCGTGGAACAGGTTTGTCAAATGATCATTCTTACTAATTAACATGAACGTAAATTTGCTCCCAATTAACATACAAATTAAGCCATTTAACATCGTTACAACAACTAGTTTAAAATCGTCAGAATTCTGTCAAAACTTAATTTATTAAATTTTTTACTCACATATCTGGGACTTTTAACTTACCATTAAATAGCAGCGTCCAACAAAAAAACAAAAACTTCATAACTAATCTATTGTATTCGAAATATTTACGGAAGTGGGATCATTGTCAGAGTGTGCTGCCGGCTGGTATTATGAAATTTAAGACAAAATGTTTGATTACGATACTGCCTGCTTAATGTGCTCTACACAGACATCTAACAAAACTTGAATTTTTTGGTTTTTCTGTGATTTAAAGAACTGAATCAGGGTGACACATATTCATTTATTTATATAAACGACTTCATTAAATGATTATCATTATAAACGACAGTCGCATTTGAAAACTCCGTCAACCAAAAGGACCTGTGTTAATAATTTTTATATGTTTCAGTCAAATTTTGAATCATTAATCTTTGGCATTGGAGTCTTGAAAATCCTCGAATAAAAACTGTTTCTTCGTTTTAATTTCGTTGGAAAATATCATAAATGCGCTTGAAACATAAACAAACCACCATGTGTTGTAAAAATATCTTCCGAAGCTATTTCCAGATTAAGATGTAAGAGGTATTCTGCGATTATTTTAACTGGTTTATATTCTAGAAAATTGAATCTTCAAAGAATTGTGCCATTCTTCAAAGAAGGAGGCAGATATAAAATACATATCCAAAATTATAGACCTATTGCGAATGTTCCAGTGCTGAATCTACTTGTGGGGAAATTAATAAAACAGCAACGCATTTCGAAGTAATTCAACTATTTTTCAATCTCTCAAATGGGTCATAGAAGTTTCCGTCACATAATCTGCATTAATTCTGGCGATCGCTGACATTTCTGCCTTCTTGAATCTTGGAACTGTCAAGAGAATGGCGGTCTTTTTTTTACTGGTTTGCAAAAGGCATTTGAATGTTTCTGTCCCAATACCCTTGCAGAAAAACTGCAATTTGCTGTATTCTCTGGAACAAGTCAGCAACTTATGCCATACTATTTGCGCCATAGACATAAAATTGTATTCAATAGAAAGAAAAGTAAACCAAAAAGTGTCGTATGGAGTGCAACGCAGGACAGTGTTCCTCATACTTTATTGTATCTTATAGTTATTACTGATATAAGAAATAAGAAATTTGGTAAAATAAATAACATTCTGGTTAAAAAATACCCGAAATTCTTCAATAAAACAAATTCATCAATTATTCATCGATATTAATTTTATTTTTTTCAAAGTAATCTCCATTGCAAGCAATATACATACATATTCCAACATATTCTCCAATCCTGACAACACTTTATAGGCCGATCTTGATTTCGCCAAAATAAGAAATATCACTAAATGGTAAAGTATTTATCTTTGCAAACGACATAGGTTTATGCTAACCATCTATATCACTTATAACTAACACTTATTAGCTTTTCAAAGTTAGTGGACTGCTAAAACCACAGAGACTACTGATGAGTCGGAGTAGCGTTCGAAGAAACCATGGTCTAGTCTGCTCGGTTTGTTCTGCAAAGAACTTTTGTTGTAGCAACCTGTTGCTTCGTGAATTATTTACCATAAAGCTCAAAATATAATTCTTAAAAAATATGTTTTTTAAGAATTATAAAATTAATTAAACATATTAAAATGCCACAATTTTATAACTTATAACTAACTATAAGAGTAAAACTAGAATACGTTCCATCACTTTTTAATAATATTACACTTAATGCCGAAAAACTTAGATCATAATTATATCTTCACAACATAAGGAACCTTAAATATTCATATTTATTGTCAATGAACCAGAAGTACAATAGTTGAGGAAGAATAAGTCAAGTTCTTTGCAATAACTTTGAAAAATAATCTATAGTGCAATATGCACGTTGTCAAAGTACGGAAGAAAATATCGTATGAATTGGGCTTAATTCAAAATTAAATGAACTGTTCAATCCGATGTGCTGGGATTATAAAAATATTTTGGACCTAAAGAAACTGTAAGGAATGCAAAATAAATGTTAAGGACCGGTAATTGGATTACCAACAAGATTTACCAGTTATCGACTTTATGCTTAGAAGTCTAAAAACGTTTAACCACTAATTAAAATATATCAATATCAACTTTACTGCAGGTTAAAAAAAAAGATTGGTTACATAGCCCTTAAAAGGACTTTGACCGAGCCATGGTATTAAGTGTTTTTACACAAAATGATCGATACCTCAAACTGACCTACTAGTTGTATGCCAACTCCGAACGGCTAATGTGCATGTGCAAACCTTGCATAGCATTATTGTCACTCCAAAGATAAGCAAAACTTGAGATGCAATCCGTTTTTGTATGGAAGAAGGATCATTTGTTGTATGTCGTTCGTGTCTTGTTTCGTGTTACACATGATGGGGTAAAATCGACAAAATTTTAAAAATTTCATAGCATACTTTTTGGGCTGTCATTATAACATTATAATAATAACATCATCAAATGGTTGTTGTATTCGCTATATCGTATCAAGTTATCGCGATATCAACTTATGCCTGAAAGTACGCATAAAAAAATTGTCGGACTAATGTCTTCACGATATTACTTCTTCTTTTCTTTTTTTTTCTATTTTTCTATCTTACTTCTTCTTTTTTTCTTTTGTCTTCTTCTATTGTTTTTTGTTTTTCTTCTATATATTTTCTCTTAATACTCTTAATATGTCCATAGGAAAGCCGCCTATATATTAGATTAATATTTTAAAAATAAGAATTAATTAATCAGAGCAGCCATCGGTTTTTATATGGAAGAAAGTAGTGCTGATCGTTTGTGCCTTGTTTCGTGGTACGTCATGATGGGATAAGTTTTCTAAACTGCGTGAAGTTAAATTCGCAAATCCGAGGACTACTTAGCAAAGACAAAAACTAATATGTTTTCTCCGTACGCAGTTAAATTCGTATTTTTTTGCAAAGTACGAATTTAACTTTGGAAACGAATTTAAATAACGACACTACGAATTTTACCCAATTTTAAAGGATATTTTTAAGGAAACAGAAAAGTTAAAAATGTATGAAACATTTAAAAAAAAATTAAATTTAAAAAAATGCATAGAAATTATTTCATATGCAAACTTCGGAAATTCATCATCAGAAATTCTTGAAATGTAGTGAAGTGATGTAAGAACACTGCACTAACTTTGAATTTCAATTTCAGTTGATTGGAAATGAGGAAATAAATAAAGAAAGTTAAAAGCCTAAAATCTTTGTTCGAAAGTTTTGAGATGTTTACAAGACTGACCAATTTATGTTTTCAAAATACGCTTTACGATAAACGCAAACTAACGAAGTGACAAGAATCACTTTTATTGCAAGTTAAGTGGAAAGAAATCGCATTTAAAAATCTAACAGTCTGAAAAAGATACATTTTATAATAATTACTTAGTGCCTGAAACAGAAAACTTTATTGAGTGCAAAAATATTTTTCACAACTTGACATTCTGTCAGTTTTGCAGATAGACGATGGAATAAATTTATCAAAATAAAAGTTCATTTTACTTTGCTGCTGTAGAGCACAGCTTACGGTTGCGATCTTTAATTTCTGGTTTTCGAACAATGCCAAAATAACCTTGATGAAATCAGATTCATGCTCAACATCAACTCATCCGGTGGAACTTTCATTTTTCGACTTGATGAATACAACAAAAGAGAAAAAAAACGATCTTCAATCGATTAATTACAACATCAACACAGGGCTACTAGCAAAGGGTTTCGTTTTCGGGTTTCAGTTTCCTTTTTAACTCCGTATGAAGATATTTTTTTTTTTCAGAATGAAATTTTTTTCATTTTTCATACTTTTTAATATTTATTTTGAATTATTCGTAATCACTATAGGTACACAAAATAAGGTTTAGTTCCTTTAAGATTTAAAAGTCCCCCGTATGATAATAAATAATTTCGTGAATCACGATTATGTGATACCCTCCAGACTGATCCTATAGTTACTACTATAACACTCTTTCTTTCTTAAAAAAAACTTATATCTGGGTTTTTCTTTTGGTACCTATCCGGTTCAAAGGTAGTCTCCAATTATTGTATTGCTGCGCCTCGGGGTATTGATGCTTTTTCATATGCGGCTTAAAACTAACTAGGTGAGTTCCTTGAGTGTTCCTAGAAATATGTCAACAACTTTGAGTTGATAATTTATTTATTTTCTATTCCGTTGCGACTACTTACGCAAGTCTCGTGACCAACCGGCGGGGTACTTTATTATTTTCTCTCATTTTGTTCTCTTTTGATCACATGAAACGACGAATAATTATTAATTAACTTGCTTATGTCGCTGATTAATTTTTTGTTTTTAATCTATGTTAATAAAAACCTGCTTAATATTTATGCAGTATTGTGACTGGTGATCTAGCGACGGTAAACGATACTTTTGCGGTTACCAAAACACTCGTTTTCATCGTCTCTTTTAAGTCTCTTCCTCTCCTCCTACTTTGGCATTCAATCCCTCATGATTCTTACCCATGGTTGGACTTTCGTATCATTAATAAAATGCAATTCGAATGTTTAGATTGTTATTGTTGTGAACAAGTGTTCACGGTCACTTGGCCACACATATGTACGATTATTATTTTGGTCGGCTGACTGAAGTCAATTGACGGCGCTTCACGCGATCTCGTCAATATCGAAAATAAACTAGCGAAAAAACTTTGAATCTGGTTTTTCCGGTGGTTCTCAATTTAATGAGCAGAGATCGCATATTACAGGCGTGGGCAAGTAATTTTAATATTGAAACGTATTGGTTTAACTTATATTAAAAACTTTTTTACGAATAAGGAAGACGTAAGACTTTCCCACTTTAGAATTGGTAGAATATGTATATCATTTCATATAGGATAGATATAAAATAATGGAATATCATAAGTTAGGGCAAGACATGACTGGGTAGGATTGTAAAGGTTAGAATATTAAAATATTAAATATGATGTGATGGGATATTAGATTAAATCATATAACAAGAGAGTATAAGTTTGTATTCGTCATCTTAATTGGAGTCTTTTTTTATTTAATAATTTCTTCCTGCCTTCATGTTTTTTTTTTTTTTTTTTTTTTTTTTTTTGTAAGATTTTTGTATTTTGGCTTGTTTCCTTTTTTAATTTTAAAAAACCTTGGTTTAAATCAATTGCTGAGAATTTCCTTCGGCAAAATTTAATTTTTTAAATTTATTAAAAAATAAATTGACACCAATCAATTTCTATGAATTTCCTTCAAGCGAATTTTTTTGGGAAATCTATTTTTTCTTGAATTGTATTTAAAATGCTTACAGTTTTGTTTGGAATCAATTTCACGAGGAACAATTTTTCAAATTTATATCACTTCAATTGAATACAATTCCTTTTCGTGAAATTTACCAAAAATAGTATTGTCAGTATTTTTGATACAATTCTATAAACAAAATGGCCAGTAGTTTTAAAATGAAAAAAAAGTAAACAAGCATTTTCCTTTCCTTTCCTTCCCTCGGAGGAAATTCTTATATAAAATACCCTCGATCGCTGGAACAATTCAGTTATTATTTTCATTGAAAACTAAACTGATGGTTTCTCCTGTTAAAGTTTTTGAAATTCAAATGAATTCAAATCGAAGAATGTGAGGATTTAAAATAAAAATTGAATAGGGTATAAATTAATTAAATGATTTTGAGATTCAAATATTTGTCTTCTGAGAAATTTATTCACAATGGACTTGTGAGTATTTTAGATGGGTTTAAACAAAAAAGGTAGTAATTCTAAAGTTTAGAAAAATTTCCAAAATTTTTTTTTTTGATTTTATAGGAAAGAAAACAAATTTTAAGAAGAAATCTATTGTTAAAAGAAAAGAATCGTTTTGTGTATAGTATTCGTTGGCGTGATCATGTCTCCGATTATGTCTTCAAATTTCTAAAATGTACCTTTCAACACTTCATAAAAATTCGTTTAATATTATTCTTCTATAAATTCATAGAAACAAGGATTACAAACTACATGGTGAACAGATTTGTATTCTCTCACTCCACAAGAAATCCGCAAATAATTATTCCCAAGATTTCAACTTCTATTTTTGACCGGTCGTTTCTTGTTAGAACTGCACGATGCTGGAATAAACTACCTGTGGGTCTTCGTTCATTTTCAGCAACAGCTAGCACTTTTAAAACGAAACTTATAAAATACACCGAAAATAATACACTTTAAAGCATTCTTAAATTCCGATAAAGTTTTAGTTCATTTCTTTTAAATCTTAAAATGCATTTTACTTCTTCTTTTCTTTTCTTTTTTTCTTTTCTATTTTTCTTCTTTTGTCTTCTTCTCTTGTTTTTTTTTTCTTCTATATATTTTCTCTTAATGCTCTTCATATGTCCATAGGAAAGCCGCCTATATATTAGATTAATATTTTAAAAATAAGAATTAATTAATCAATGGATAATTGTATTTAACTTTAAGAATTCTATCATTACTTACCGTAATATTGTATTTTGGGCAACAAAGCTTATTATATTACAAATGAATAAATGAAATGAAATCTGGTCCAATCCTAGAAAAACATAATTATACCACCTCAAATAAGAAAAATACAAAAATTTTGCTTCTGAAAAATTTATCTAAAATAGAATGTTTATATGAAATTGAACTGTTAGTATTTTCTAAGAAAAATGCAAGTATTGATAATATATAAAACACTTCCCTCGAGGGAAATCTTTAGAAATAGTCCTTACATTGAATCGTTCTTATTTATAAGTCATTCTCTGCAACACGTCGAAATTAGGGTAGTAAGCCGCAAGTCGAATTTAGGATAAGACTCGTCAACGCATATAAGATGAAATTAAAAAATGTTCACGGAAAGTTTTCAAGGAAAAATCTTTTTTCGAGTCCTAAAAAATTCGAGAAAACTTGCAAAAAATTTCTGCAAAAAATTTCTTTCTTAAAAAATCTACTTTTTTTAATATTTAACATAAGCCAGTTATTCTCTGCAAGAGAAACCAGCAATAATCAAGTTTAAGGCAATGACTTAAAAAAAAAAATCATAAAAATGTTTGAAAATTTTTTTTGAGTTGAAATAAAAACTCAAAAAAATTTAAGGATGCAAGCTTATAAAAAAATAATACTCACATCAATCGTAATATTAGCATGTTTCAAATGTCCCTCTTAGGAAATTCTAAAAAAAATATATTATTGGATCATTGACAAAACTAAGTTATTTAATTATTATAAAATAACTTATAATTATTTCCAAATCAAACTCAGAAAAGTCGAATTTTGCGATAGAGTTTAACATTTATAAAGTTAAAATTAGGCAACGCTCTCTCGTCCATTCTATTTTTCTCTCTCTCTCTCTCTCATTCTATCTCGGTAGAGGAACAACTCTTAAGAATTCGCTATAGGTCTATATGATTATAGCTGTAGCCTTCAGCTACTTATATTTTGGGATTTGAAATTTCATTGGAAATTTCGATATTTTTAAGCTTAAATGTACTCTTTAAGAAGTACGCTTCTAAAATTTCATTTAAGCAAAAAAAAAAAAAAGATGGAATTAACACGTGAACATTTTCGTGCGATTATGTTTTACATATTTCGACATGAATTATCTCAATAAGAGTGCAATTCGTCCTCTGACGATGAAGTACCATCAAAAACTTCTGTTTATTGGTTGTACACAGAATTTAAGCGGTCCCGTACTTCGCTCACTCGCATAAAGAAGTGTTTCTCTGTTTCTGTTTCTCTGTTTCTATAAACAACGCAATGCGCTCCTTAAGCTTGAGTTGCCCACACATGATGCGGTAGTAAAATCTTTACTAGTTTATCGTTACACCTCCCGGCAATTTTGTTGTTTTCCATTGTTGTTTTCTTACAACTTTTTTTGTTGGAATGTGATTGTTCGCTTGTAAATACAACGACCACGTCTGTTACACTCAGAATATAAATTAGTGAAGATATCTTTTATGCGAATTAAAATGAGTGTGTGACTTGCAGTACTTAGTTAAATAAGACTTTTTTTATTTTTTTAATTTTTTTTTGATGTAATTTCATCTAATTTTCTTCTTTCTACATACCTTCTAGAATACTTAAGTTATGTAAGAATAATGATCAATTGATAATAAAAAAAGAAAAATAAATAGTTAGTTAATTCGCATTACAATCAGTGTTGCCAGATTTTTTTTTTTTAAAACTGCTAAATCTGATGAAAAAAACTGCATTTTGAACACAAAAACTGCCATTCGAAAAAACGATTTGCTAAGCAATTTCTTTAATTTTTTATTAAAAACAGAAATAAAACAAATTCATTTGTATATAAAATTGTTGTTGTATTTAATATATAAAAAACTTCTGGTATTTTATTCACATTTCAGATCATTTTAAGATAAGAAATTCAGATATTTTTAATGTTTGTTGTTTAACATATAATGGGTGTTTTTTTTAGGGGTTTTTTTTTCGAATAGAGATAAAACTGGCATTTTGTGGTCAAATCTGGCAACTCTAATGTCATTTATGTTCAGTTTGGTTTGCCATTTCATCATGAACAGGTTGACAAAAGAACAACGCTTGAAAATCGTGCAAATTTATTTCGAAAATAATGGTTCAGTTCGCGAAGTTTACCGCAAGCTCCGTCCATTTTATGGTCGACATAATCGTCCATCAGAGCAATTAATTCGGTTAACCATGGGTCGTTTTCGCACTACGTTTACTCTATGTGCTAATACGCATCCGCAGAGACGTCAAACAGTGCGCACCGAAGAAACAATTGCCGTTGTAGAGCAAAATGTTGAAGAGGACCCGAATGAATCGATTCGCCACCGTGCACAGCAATTGGAGCTTTGTCCATCAACTTTATGGAAGATTTTGCGCAAAGATCTTGGCTTGCAACCTTACAAGATCCAGCTTGTGCAAGAAATAAAGCCGCGAGACCATGCAATGCGCCGTGATTTTGGTGTATGGGCCGAAAATGAGATTGATCTCGATGCTGATTTTCATCGCAAAATTTTGTTCAGTGATGAGGCTCATTTTTGGTTGAATGGCTACGTCAACAAGCAAAATTGCCGCATTTGGAGTGAAGAGAATCCACATGAGATCCTTGAGACGCCATTACATCCACAAAAACTGACTGTTTGGTGTGCTCTATGGGCTGGTGGAGTCATTGGGCCATACTTCTTCCGAAATAATGCTGGAGAGTCAGTTACCGTTAATGGAGACCGGTATAGAGCCATGATAACCGACTATTTTGTTTCCGAATTGGATGGCATGAATGTGGATGAGTTGTGGTTCCAACAAGACGGCGCCACACATGCCACACAGCGCACGTCACAATCGATTTATTGAAGGAAACATTCGATGAGCGCATAATTTCGCGGAATGGACCTGTTAATTGGCCATCAAGATCGTGTGATTTGACACCATTGGATTATTTTCTTTGGGGATATGTGAAGTCGCTCGTCTACGCCAACAAACCAGAAACGTTAGGGGACTTGGAGGCCAACATTCGTGGCGTTATTGCCGACATACGGCCCCATATGCTCGAAAAAGTGGTTGAAAATTGGACCTGTAGAATTGGCTTTATTCGAGCCAGCCGCGGCGGCCACATGCCCGAAATCATATTTAAACATTAATGGCATAAAATTATCCTTCCAATAAATCCAAATTGATGGACATTAAAACGATTTTCTTGTGTTTTATTTCAATTCGAAGTTCTATACCTCTAAAAAAAACACCCTGTATTATTATTACATACCACTATTAAAGTTTTGTATCATAGTTTTTGATACGTCAAAGCTTGAACAGTTATTATTGTTTTTTTTTTTTTTTTTGTGAGGGTTGGAATTTCTACTTATCTAAGCGACTTATCTTGTCGCTTTTGCCAATCGAAATTTCCAAGTACTTATTTTCCTCCTAGGATCTACAAGGCTTATAGCCTTGTGGATTGAAAAGAAAATACACAAATTCGCGCAAATAGAGAGAAGTGAGGTTGGTTCATGTTCAATGTTCAATGCGTGAAGTTGGCTGATGCTGAAGTTTAAAGCAGGTCTGCTTTAAAAAAGTAATTGAACCATAATGATGTTTTCGTAAAGAGAATTTCTGAAAACTACATAAGATTTTATATTTTCATAAAAACTACATTTTACCCTGAAAACTGCATTAATAATGGAAAAACTGTATTTTTTTAAGAAAAACTGCCAACCTGCTCAGAGTTAAAAAAACTGCCATTTGCAGGCAAAACTGCCATTCTGGCAACACTGATTACAATGCAGTTTCTCCAGTTGCTTCTCTCTCTCTCTCTCTCTCTCTCTGTACACCTTCTCACTCGCAATTCAGTGTTTATGACTGGATTTCACTTTTCAACACAAACCTGTCTTTTTTCATTGAAGCAAAGCTAGAGGAGTTCTTGGAATTGCATTAGAAATGCATTTAAAGCAAATTGACTACGGAAATGCTTCACGTATGACGACACAAATTGTACTGTGAACCCCCTGTATTTACATTTAATGCATGAATTATTGCTCTTAACTCTCCGTTTACATTTCTAAACAGTTGTTTAGCTCTACTAAGCTGATTTCAAGTTAGTTTTAAGTAGTTGATCAACTTAATAACCAGCATTTATAGCTTGCCAATAAATATTCCGAAACTTACATCTCTCTGAGTGTATTTAAATCTTGGATTTCTAGAACATTAAACTATCATCGATTTAAGTTTTAACAGCTTTCATCTCATTTCGTTTCTAAGTGCGCAATTTCTGAAAGTTAAAAATATTGTTTTTTTATGTTTTTGCCAAAAAATAAGCTTGTTTTTCTGCGTTAACTATGCTAATAAGCTCGACATGATTTTCAAATACAAGCCAAAGAGGGGGAAAAAAAATAAAGGTGACAAAGGCATAAAAACTTAAATTAACAGCTTCGCACTACATCGGAGTAACATGAACGCCACCATGTTTGAAAAATATGTAACACCGCCCCTGAAGTGTTAGGCTGCCCCTTTTTTTACACCCAATCACGATGTCTAAACATGTCAGTCGGTTTGTTATTTTCACATTTTATTAGATGTATAAGTGCTTTGTGTTTATTTTTTTGATAAAAATTTTACTCAAAGAATTTCAGACGAATAGCGTAAAATATATAAAGTAATATCCCTGCATATCTTGGGAGTTGTTTTAACGGTGTCATTTGGTGAATCTCTTACGGTTGTTGCACTTGTTTGTACAAACAAATAAATTTACATAATTTTGTTTTTCAACTATTTCTTTGCTTATTTATTCAAGAATTTGAAGACTGTTTGTTGTAGCTTTTACTTATTTTTCGCTCTTGTTGGAAATTAAAGCCATCTCAATTCATGCAATTTTTTTCATTTTGTCGTTCGTTTTATTTTCATACTTAAAATCATCTCGTTTTATGTGTAAGATATAATGGTAGAAGAATTTTTAGTGGCCCTGGAATAGATGTCTAGATGTAAAATGAACACAAATTTTCAATTTTTTTTAAAATGCTTTTGAAACTTTAAACACTTTATTCTCAAACTATGTTTTTGAAGTTTGTGAGCAAGATTTCTCTGAAACGGATTAATCTCATTAAATTAAAATTTATTGATTTTACACAATTTTTTTAGTATAGGTTTTAAGGGTTTTTATCGCCGATAGTTATTTTCCATTTTATAAACAATTCTATGCTCTAACTAATGTTGAAAATCGATTTATTTTTGTTAAGTAGCCCGCATTTTGTCAAAAATAAATTTTGTGCTTATTCCTTAGATTAAAAAACTAGATAATACCTTATATTATCGAAATATTTCTGTTTTTTTATTTCAGATGATCCAGTCCAGAGATATCGTACTCACCCCAAGACACCCTTTTTTACTAAAGCTTCTAAAGTTCGGCTACATCATATAAAAATAATTATTTTTACAAATATGAAATTTTGTTGGCCTCCTTTTGTGCACATCGTCCCTTAGAAACGAAAAGAATGATAGCAAAAAAACCAAGACAGGTGATAAATAGATGCAAGACACTTGAATAACAGAGAACTCATTTAAAAAAGGTAGAGAAGAAAATGCAAAAGGGAAAAAGATAATCAAATAGGTAAAGAAAGTGAAAAAGATATAAAATACGATAGGGAGATGTTACAAAAAAAAAATGAAAACGAAGATCGAGAAAAGTACTGAGAAAAGTTGACAATAATGAAAAAATAAAGATGAAAACAATTAAAATAAGAAAATAAAATAAAGAGATGATTTAAATTAAAAGTTGAAATAAGAAAGAAGGTTGGAGTTTCCTAGTTTATATAAATTTTATCAAAAACCACTGGACCGATTAAAAAAATTGTTCACTCGCTAAAAACCTTGAAAATGTTACCAAACTAATTAAAAAAAAATTCATTAATTTTCGTAAATATTCTTCAGCTTTTTTTCAAGCTCTTAAGAAGTTATCAAGCAATAAGCTTAAGCTCATATTTAAAAATATACGAGTATGTGTACTTCTTCATTGATTTTCTTCTTAGTTGTTTCACTCCAAAAATTCTCTATTGGATAGTTTGAGACGAGGACTAGTAAGGCAGTTTTAAAATACCTTTCACCTCTTTATCGACATCTCAAAAGGAATATGCTCGATTTACCTGCTATCGAATACTGACTTTGGTGGTTTTAAGTTTTAAAATTTTTTATAATTCCATTATTCCTTCAGCTGTTCCGCCAAATTAACCACTCGTCGAAATTAGTTATTATGGAATCTTCAAAGATTTCTATTTTCTGTAGTTATTTATATATCTTCAAAATTAATTTAAAAACGGTTTCGAACTTGTTGAGCTGTTGGGTCTTAAACTTAAAGAGGTATTAACACCATCAATCTTAAACAATTTTCAAAAATAATCTTGAAGCTCATGAGACCTATAATCATAACATTAACTTAATTGATTATGGTACATTATGATTGAAAACTCTCATCAGCAAAAAATTAAAATAAGATTCCAAGATAATTCAAAGAAATTATAAAGATATAATTTATTTAATATACATATATTCGGTTTTACAATATAAAACCCCCCACAGATTTTATAAATTATTAAACTTTTTTTTTTAACAATCCCATTGTTTTTAACGTTCCTTATATCGATCGGCACAACCAAAATTCGAAGAAGTGTTGGTAAATAACATGAGTACTTTATGTTAACAAAAAAGTTTTGTAGAAAACTTCTCGTAACTTTAATTAAGAAGACACTAAATTTTTCAAGTTGACTGAAGTGACTAAGTTTCTGAAAAAACCTTTGCAATTATTTGTTGCATAGAGGAAGGCGTAATATTTTCAACAAGCACTCTTGACCAATTAAATAACTGGAATTTGTTCTTTTCATATGTATATATATGGAGTGTACTCAGCACAGTTTCGTCGCATGTCCGTGCAAAGTCCAAGTTGTTTCTGTCTTGCCATCTTCGTGTCTTTGCCATCATTCCTCTTTGCTTCTTTTGTCATTAAACTTCATTCTCTATCACCACTTTACGAGCTTAAGTGCGCAAAAGCTTTGTTTACCAACATTTTGTAAATCAGAGCAAATCAAGTGCCGGCCGCCTGCCGGTAGGTATCCCTAAATTTGGCATTCAACAAGTGTTTGCAACCACTTCTCGTCAGTAAGAATTACTCTACAATATATGTATATAAATAAACAGAAATCCTTTCTCGCTCTAATGCATCAGTGAGATTGAAACTTGTTGAGCATTTTTCAGGGCTATCAATTTGTTTATTTGAACCCTTAAGAGTTTACACCAGAAATTTTTGTTAGATAATATCAAAAAGTTCACTACATAATAAAAGAAAACATTTTTTTTTTTAATTGTATCACAATAAAGTAGTAAATAATTTATTAATATTCGAACTGATGAGTCAATATTGAATTAATGAATGGCTGAAATATAAAATGAGTAAATGATATGATGAATTAGAGTACTTTCTCCTACTTGGTAGCCCTGATGCTGTTGAATTAAGCATACACGAGCTCATTTATGGAACCTTTTTCAAAATATTTGGCAAAATATACAGATATATTCAAGCACACGCTTACTTACACGCACAATCACCATATGGCGCTTAAAGCATTTATGTGTGTCGCCTTAATTTTTTATTGCCAGAAATGTGAAAAGTTTCTCGACAACGTCTGTCGTTGGTCTACATTTCGATTACCATAAATTTTCTCAGATTTAATGAGTTGCGATTCTGTTTATGAGCAAAATAAATTTATTCGATTGATTTTTAAAAAATTTGTGCTTTCTTCTTGAGCTTCAACAAATAACTCTTGTTGTTTTTTTAAAGGCCACAAATTAAACCGCATGTTTTTATCAGTTGGTACATAGTTAGACGCGTTTATGATAAATTTATGATAAAAGATATTAAGAGCTGCACGGTTATTTGATTCCTTCATGAAAAGGTGAAAAATTCACAAAAAAAATAATTTGAAATCTCGAAACTGAAATTTCCTGAGTATGCACGTGAGCTTGAGTCTGAATATGAGCATGAGTATGAGTGGGAGTATAATTATGAGTATGAATATGAGTATAAGTATGAGTATGGTAATAAGTATCATTATGAGTTTGAGTATGAGTATGAGTATGAGTAAAAGTAATAGCATGACTATGATTATGAGTATGAAAACGACTAAAGGCAAAAGTAAGAATATGAGTACGAGTATAACTATGAATATTTATATGAATATGAGTATGAGAATGAGTATGAGTAAAAGTAAGAGTATGAGTATGACTAGAATAATATATTCATGTAAATGATTAGTCTAAAGATGAGTATGAGTATGAGTATGAGAACAAGTATGATTGAAAGTAAGAATATGAGTATAAGTGTGAAAATAAATATGAGTTTAAGTAAGAGCATGAGTATGAGTATGACTAAGAGCATGAATATTTGTAATTTTACGAATATTTATGTTTAAGTTCGAAAATGAGTATGAGTATAATTATGACTATCAGTATGAATATGAGTATGTGAATGAATATAAGTATTATGAGAACGAGAATGAATTAAAATAAGAGGATAAGTATAAATATAACTATGGGTATGATTCTGAGTATAAGTGTTAGTGATCATGATCATGAGTATAATAATGAGTAGAGTACGATTGCAATTGTGAGACATAACAGTTTTTGCTTATTTCTCGCCAGTTCTGTTGTCAAATAAGATTCTTTTTTGTAATTTTTTGATTTTGTGTAACTGTCAACTGCAGTTCTATTCATTTCATGATCAGCATTTTTCAGCTCAAGAACAAAACATCTTCAAAAATGTGCCTCTGTTCAACACATGTCGATAGTGCAGTGCAATTTGAAAACTAGTAATTTTTCTTGAACTTTGAACAATTTTTATAATCTACCGATTAATAGCATTTTTAAAGCCTTTTCCTGAAATGAAAGAATAATGCCTTCACGTCATCCAAAATACTAACACGTGTTGAAATTATTTTTTCAATTATTCAATTGTTTTTTTTTTATACAGCGTAGATAAATTAATAATTTACCTTACTCACAGCTATTTCACATGAGATATTTAATCTTCACATTTAATCACTACAAACTTATAATTGCAACATGTTCAAAATGGAATGAATTATTTGAATTGTACCAGGCTATAAACTATTTAATTTTTAAATTGTATTTTAAAATTAAATATTTTTTTTTTTCACCATCCATGTGATTAAGTGTTATATATCCAAACACTATGTGTTTTTTTTAGTTTTTTTATCTAATAATAAAAAAAATATTTAGGAATAGTTTTTATCTAATCTCAGGTATAATTCAATATAAATAACGAATGAGGTTTTTAAAAATATATGAAGTCTTGAAGATATCCATTCGTAGATCAATTAATTTTAATTGTTTTTCTTTTGATTTGTGCCAATAAATAAAAGGAAACTAAGAAAATGACAATAACAGACTTAACAGCAATTTGCACCTCGTAAAATCATTGCGAATGAATATGTGCAACTTTTTCATTAATACACTAAGCAAATATGATAACATTACCATTACTTTGAGTAGAAGAGTAATATACGAGCCCTAACCACTATTAATTCGTACAGCAAGCACTTTTATGCCAATGTAACATGTAAGGGTACATATTTTATTAAATAATATTGACAACACTATTAAATTTATACTTTTCTGAAAGTTTGTTTTATTATCTTTAATTTCATAAACAAATTTGTGCACATATCATGATAAAAAGTTTTGAAAACAGAAATTAACGGAAAGTCCATTTATTTTGATAAAAAAAATTTGACCACTATTAATTCGTACAGTGGAACATTTTCTAATTTAATACTGTGTAACGCCCCCTTTGCTTTTTAAAACAGCTTCTAATCGCTTTGGCATTGTATCTATAAATTTTTTACACTCTTCAGGGGTTATAGAGTCCCAACTTTCCTGAATGTTGGCTTTTAATCCGCTAAGAGTGCGTTGTGGGTCATTTCATCACTTCCTTTTCATGAGTGCCCACACGTTTTCGATTGGGTTAAAGTCCGGGCTAGATGATGGCCAGTACAGAACACTAATACCATTTTCTTGTAGCCATTTTTTTGTTTTTTTGGCTGTATGGGATGATGCACCGTCTTGTTGAAATACATATTCGCCACAGTCAGCTAGCTTTGGTACTGACGGAATGAGATGTTCTTCCAATATATTAATATATTTTTCTGCATTTACTGTTCCCTTAATAAAGTGAAGCTGACCGACACCCTTTGAGGACATACATCCCCACACCATAATGCTAGCTGGAAACTTTACAGTACGCTTTAAGCAGTCTTTATGATATGCCTCTGTGCTTTTCCGAATCACCCTTTTTCTGGCATCACCGACGCATACGTCAAACTTCGATTCGTCGCTAAATATAATGGTGTCCCATTGCCTTTGTACCCAAGAACGTCTTTCTTTTGCCCATAATAAACGTTTTTTCATTTGAAGTACAGTAAGTAAGGACTTTTCTTTGGCCTAAAAAATTCAAGTTTCAATAAATGTTTTTGGTATCACCAGTTTTAGAGTGTTAAACTTACTTTATAAACACGATAAGCTATATCTTTCATTTGCCGACGCGTCCATTCACGTTTAATGGTTTTTCCAATTCTTTCTGACCACTCTGAAGCTATGTATCTAATAGTGCCTCGACGATTTTTTTTAAGTATAACTTCTAAAGCTCTTGTCGCGAATCCTTATTTTAGAGACCCGGCCTCTGTTTGCAACATTATTGCTACAATTCTCATTTTTTTTTTTGTATTTTTGAACAATACTTGATACTGTTGATCTGGGAAGCTTTAATTCAACCGATATTTCGCTATAGCTTTTTCCCGATTTGACTTTGTCAATAATTTATAATCGAATTTCTTCACAAACTGGCTTACCAAGTGCCATCGTTGAACAATTAATCAGAAATAAAAAGAAACAACACGAAAAAAATCGTGTTATTGTTCAATTGCATTTCTTTACTCTAATAAAACGGTAAATTTTCATTATTTGTTTACATTTTAATTTTCAGAGTTGTCTTTAGCTGAATTTATACACTGTACGAATTAATAGTGGTCAAATTTTTGTTATCAAAATAAATGGACTTTCCGGTAATTTCTGTTTTCAAAACTTTTTATCATGATATGTGCACATATTTGTTTATGAAATTAAAGACAATAAAACAAACTTTCAGAAAAGTATAAATTTAATAGTGTTATCAATATTATTTAATAAAATATGTACCCTTACATGTTACATTGGCATAAAAGTGCTTGCTGTACGAATTAATAGTGGTTTGGGCTCGTACTAATTTTTAATTCCAAAGCTCTGAACTTTTAGTCATAAGTCTTCAGATTTAAGATTGAAGGCTTCAGATTTAAGAGTTAAGACTTAAGATTTAAGATTTAAGATTTAAGATTTAAGATTTAAGATTTAAGATTTAAGATTTAAGATTTAAGATTTAAGATTTAAGATTTAAGATTTAAGATTTAAGATTTAAGATTTAAGATTTAAGATTTAAGATTTAAGATTTAAGATTTAAGATTTAAGCTTTAAGATTTGAGACTTTAAACTTGAAATTTAAGAGATAAGGGTAACGAGTAAATAGTAAAGAGTGAGAGTAAAGAATAAAGAATAAAGAATAAAGAGTCTAGTAAATAGTAAAGAGCTATGAGTAAAAAATTAAGAGTTAAGAGTAAAGAGTTAAGAGTTATGAGTTAAGAGTTATAAGTTAAGAGATTAGAGTTAAGAGTTCAGGGTTTAAAGTAAAGAGTTAAGAATTTAGAGTTTAAAGTTTAGAGCTAAGAGTTATTGTCTAAGATTTAACAAAACAAAAAAGATGTCCCCTCGTTTTGTGCGCTCTACTCCAAACAGTCTATTTACCCATTGATAGACAAATTGACACCTCTTAAAATTTTTTAAACACAAAAATCGACTGCTACTGATTAACTTTTCATTAACTGCAGACTTTTGACCGGCATTTATCATCAAGCTGATCCATTCAAAAACTCATGACAGTAAAAAAATAATTGAACTTAAAATCTGCTTAACTTACAAATTTTAGGAGTAGTCAGAAAAAACTGATTTCAAATCGTTCATTGGCATAATGAAATAATAAAAGTACGATTACAGAACAATAACAGAAAACTATAACAATCGCAGAAATGCGAGCAGCCAATTTAAGTATTTTTTATTCTGAGCTGAGCGCGATGACTGCTTTTTAATAATGTTTATTGTTGAATCGTGAATTTTTTTCAAACCTATTTAAATGTTATGTTATTTTATAAAAGACGTGTTTGTAATACTTATGAAACAAACAGTTCAAATACCATAATGTTTCCATCAAGAAACGTTTTTAGATGCATATCTCTCTAAAAATAGTAAAACTCATAGAATGAATCACAATAAACCGAATAATTTAATTATAGAACGAAAAATCCAAGTTTTATCCAGAAAACACTTTGAAGTATAATTTGGTAGATGCAGAATTCAAAATGAAGTAGCATGTAAAGGACAGTTTTTCGTGCGGTATACTTTAAACTAGAAATCATCACAGGCGATGGCAACCGACTACAACTGATGTGCTTGATCCGTGCTTGATCCATCCGTGGAATCCGGAATACTTTAAAAGGCAGGACTTACTGATTAAATATAACGATAACTCTCAACCGCAAGTCGCCAATCCGGTCAAAACTTATTTGAAAACGCTCAAATGAGAAATGGGAAGTTCTACTCCAACCGTTGTATGATCCAGACAATGCTCCTTCTGATTGCTATATGTTTCGATCGTTAACTCATGACTCTTATCTGAATGGAAGCTCACTTCATGTAAAGATTGCAAAAATGGATCCATTCGTGGATTACATCTAAAAAGGCGGAGACGAAGACGTAGCAATTCATCTCCTTCCCAAAACTTGGGGAAAAGTAGTGGTAACGCGCTTAACTGCCACCTGAAATTAAAAATTCATTTAACTTGAATTGACTGAGGTAAAGGCATAATACTTTAGAATCAAATTTTCACATTTCTGCGGTTTTCCAAAAAGCTAAGAATATCCTACACATGATTCACTTGATTGCCCCTTCAATTGATCAACTAATCCATCATCCTTATTCAAACCAAGGCAGATTTGACTGAATATGTGTAACTCCTAAAATCCTCTAAGTATGATTCTCCTTGTATAATACTCCATTGCTTACATTTTGGAAGCAATTCTTAAGTCGCCGTAACTAAACCCGATCGAACACTTATGGGCGAATTTGAAGCGATCTATTCGAAAGCATAATGTCAACATCACCCACGTAAATCTCATAAAAAGAACTTGATTGAAATTTTTTTAAATGGCTTATAAGAAAAAAATGAATTGGTGTTTTCATTATTTGAAAGGACTTTGTCCGAGCTTCTTAACCCTGCAGTAGTCCCGCGGATTACATATGTAATCCAGTCATGCAAAATTATGAATTTCAGAATTGTCTGCAATCGATATTCATTGATTTTGCGTGATATAAGAATTATGTTTATGTTGTTTTTTTAAATAAATATAATATAAAATAAAGTAATAATAAAAATTAAAACAAATAACTAAGCATTTTCAAATTGCCATCTCTTATTTTAAACTTTAAAAAACGGATTACATATGTAATCCGCGCGACCACTCTCGTCACATTTAGGTACGCGACTACTGCAGGGTTAAGATCAATTGTGTTGTGCGTGACTATAAATGATTGTGCCGTCTCCGAACGGCTAATGATCAGGTTCTTAAAGAGCTTTACTCAGAAAATAATTTTAAATAGAAAAATTTTGTGTGCCAGATGGGATTCGAACAGCTTGGTTCAATAAATTGGAAGCTGCTCACGCACGTTAACGCGTTCAGCCACGGTCACCACTTCATGGCTTATATATAAATGGCAAGATATATATGGGTTGGAATTAAAAATTTTACAATTCCGAGTATTTTTTACGACATTATACCTAACTGTTTAATTAACTAATATCTAAAAAGTTTAGAGTATATTCTCAAGACCCTCTGCAACTGACGTGCTCCAAATTTAACAATATTACTGACGTGGGGTCTAGCAGACCTCACTTTTGAACTGATTTCCTATGTTGAAGTTTCTGACTGTAACTTTCTTGATCTTATTCCATGTAACAGAAATAATTATTAGGCTAACGTAAGAATACATTTTTAAATAAAATACGTTTTTTTGTAACGAGATTGCAGAGATCGTAACTTCGAATTTTAAGTTTGTACGCAGGAAGTTTTGATTTTCGGTGTCTTTCAGACTACGACGTCAGCTGCAGAGGGTTAAATGACAGCGAAAATTTATATACATTTAAATAAAAGTTTATAGATTTTTTCAAAATATTGATGACTATGTATGAGAAACTCGTGATTTTACTAAGATGATCTAAAAAAAATCTGACAAATGTAATGAGTGTAGGTGGTTTTCGAACAAAAGTAGCCTCTGTTAATAAAATAGAATAGGTGAAAATTTATTAATAAGGGACGGAAAGGGGGTATTTGAGGCAAGGAGACGGACTGTTTCCTCATCTCATGGCATTCAGCCAACTCAATAATTCTTAAATTCCATTCATAAAAAAAATTTAATAAGATTACCCGACAAACTTTTTTAAGTTCTTAAAACACTAACAACTGTTCTTGAATTAAACATATTTTGTGCAGGAAACGAGAATGCTTGCTCACAAGTGACTCCTTTTGCAGCTACTGGCTCTTAGCTCATGAGCTTAAGCTTTTTCAATATAAGCTTACGAGCCTGGGCCCCTGTTCACGAGTGCGAGCAGTTAAAAAATGTTGATTGGCTCCAGCACCCACGCGAGTGGGAGCATTTTTAAAATTTGGTGTGGGTTTTTGTTTGTTTTTAAAAGTCTCAACATATTTTCCTTTTATATCGAAACATTTCGTCAAGAGTTTTTCCAATTTTTTTTATTTCTTCCAAATGATAGGTTTTATCAAGGTCCGCAAAATAGGCGTTTGTTACAGTGATGGCCTCTTCATTCGACCCAAATCTCTCACCTGTGATACATTTTTTCAGGAAGTAGTCGCAGGGGTTTTTTTTTTTTTGGATTCGCCCGGAGGTATGAAATCTTCATGTATGTATGACCCGTGCCATACGCATGAACGATTCACATACTAAAAAGTTCCCGTATCAGCCAGACTGATAGAATGCTCCTACGTACTAAAACAATGCCCCCTGTTCTGCCTTTCAGCGGAAATTAAAATAAAATAAAGAAAAATTTGAAATTTGAGAATTTTTGTGTTTATGTAAATAAACATCATCGAATAAAAGCACATTCCTCATAATACGAAGCAATACAAGACAATATCGACAGTAATTTATTAGACCATATCGTCATATGAAATCAAAAAAAGCCCCAAGTTAAATTTGAAAAATTTGCAGGAAAAGCAAAAAATGCTTGGACTTTACTTTGCGCTTGCACTGAAAAGCTTATTGAATTTTGTATATAAAAACGTCGTTTTTAAATAGTAGTAGGAGTGTAAAATTTTGCATGAACATGTATTTTGATACGGTGCTTCATAATCAATCAAAAAGACGATTTTGAATTTTTGGTAACTTAGGGCAGTTTTTGATTTCATATGACGATATATAACTGCATTTATAATTAAATTTGGAGAATATGGGGGATGGGTAGCAGTTTGCAAATTTTAGATTTTTGCCATGGCGTCTTCAGACGTGTGCGCCGGTGCGTTTTCATGGTGGAAGAGTACTTTTTTCTTCGACAAATGCATTAATTTTTGCTTTAAATCAATGTCATTTTTGTCCAACATGAATTATATCTGCCGGTGATCGTTTTCCCTTAACTCTATACGTTTAAAGCCATGAGGTAAGCCGACAAACGCACCTTTTTTTTTTGTTTCAGACTAAACCAATGCTTAGGGGATACCCCTATAAATGCGAAAGCATTGTGTTGATTCGGAAGATTCGGTATCCATGCTTCGCGTACGGTTATCAAACAGCGCAAAAACTCCTTCGGATTGCGGTTAAACATCGTCAACACTCCTTTGAGGTAGTCACACGGCCTCGCTTATGGTCGAGTGTGAGAAATTGTGACACCCATCGCGCGGATAGCTTTTTTATGTCCAAATATTCATGTAAACTGTGATGTACCCACTCAGTTAAGATTCCTACAGACTCAGCCACCTCACGCACTTTCATTCACAGATCGTCCAATATCATTTCATGGATTTTAACGACGATTTCTGGCGTGACGACCTCGTTTGGGCGACTTGAACGTTCAGCGTCACTTGTGAACAACGGAATTCAGGAAACAACTTTTAAACCATTGAAATTGATCGTGCAAAATCCCCATATTATTTATCAAGCCTTTCCTTGGTTACGCAAAAAATAATGCTTGATGAGAACACGAAATTACTTTTTTCCGATTTTCGTCGGAATTCACGAGGTTGTCTGTTTTCAGTGGCTATCAAACACAAACTTGATGACGCAGTTTGCTCAAAATTTGACAGTAGTCTATTAGCAGATGGTAATTGTCAGGACCAGTGTTGCATTTAAAGCTACTACGGGGGAAATTGAAAAAGGACTGATTTTTGCTTACGCAACGAAAAATTGAAAATTATGGAAAATCTGTAATTCAAAGCTTCTGACGGCTAAAGTGAATGAATATCGTAAAACCCTTTTAGAGTTTAACTTAATTGGAACGTTCTGAACATATCCTGATATTTTCTTTTTTCACAAATAAAAAAGTCGAAATTTTGTATATTGTCCGCCTCATTACATTGTGCGCCGTACTGCAACTTTACAAAGCCAATAAATATAACAAAAAAAAAAAAAAAAAAACACAAACACATAAAGACAAGCATTAAACTGCCAAAAATAAAATCAACAATAATAAAATAAACAAAAAAAAAAAAACAAAAAAAAAAGAGCGAAAACAACCAACTTAAGCTTCACTTGTTTTGCTATTTTTTTACTTCTTTTAAAAATATAAATTTAAGCAAATAAAAATATAATTTGGTGTGTCTTTTTGTTGTTTGTTCGCTCATTCGTTTGTTCGTTCGTTTGCCTTTATTCTTGCTTTTGTTGTTATCGTATCTGTGTGGCTCTGTGAGTAGATATCGTAAAAATATATATAAATCGTGATTTTATGATTAACATTAATTGAGGTTCATGCAAACCATTATTATTATTATTATTATTTTCACAAAATTTTACCTTGTATTTATATTTTGTATTCTCTCTTTCTTCGCTCTCTTCCTTCACCATTTTTTTTTTCGTCAAGTATATTTCGAACATTTTGGAATGTGTTCTATATTCAATTTTTTCCGTTCTTCATATGTTTTCCTTTCTTCGTAAAATATAAAATTTATGAAGTCTTCAAAAAAGAAAAACAATTGGAAAGCTTTAACTATCTCAATTGTCTCTATAACAGTTTATTTGATTTTGAGGCCAATATATTAAGGGCTTAACCTATCTTAACTACCCACTTATTTTTATCAAAATAAAAATAACAAATAAACATTTCGAATTCATAACAACCACTTAAACTTCATAAACTGTGAATAATAATTTTAACTGAAAATCAAGAGATAACGCATTTAATTGCCTTTAGGTACCGTCGATTGCGGAAGGTCTCAAAACGGATTTCTTCCTATCACCTATCATTTGACTTAAGGGGGGAAATAAATTACTTAAAAAATTTAATTTTGTTTTTTAATCCATAAATTAAGTAAAACCGTTAAATCATACGTACCCAGAGTTTCAAAAGAAAAATTAAATTCGTTCTAAAGTTATAAACGATTCAGTGAGCGTCCCTCGTTAAGTGCAGAAGCAAATTTTCATCTTCGAACTCTTTTTTTTTCCTCGAACCTTTGTTTTTTAATTTGAGTCCACTCTATATTAAAAAGTTTTTAACAATTCATTTTAAAAATTAACAGTTAGTTTTTTATACTATTACGCTCTATACTCGTATGAACCTAAAGTTATGCGTAAACGAACAAAAGTATCAGAGAGAAGTAAACGAAAGTTTGCTTAAGTTGAAGCAAAACTAGAAAAACACTTCTCAATTTTCAATAAAAAACACAGTATGCATGAAAAAAACAAATCAATATGAATTAATTCCAATAAATTGACATATAAAACATATTTTGTTGTTTGCTGATAAGGGTTGCCAACAGTTTTGATTAAAAATTATATTGTGAATGAATATAAGTTTGTTAAGCTTAAAAAAAGCTTAATTTTCGCAGTGAAAACTCATTAAGTTTGCCTTAACTATAAATTTAACAATAAATGATTTTTATTCATATTTCGGTGAAAGATATAATGAAAAGAAAATGAAAATTATTTAAAATTCAGGTTGCAACTCTATTCTGCTTAGCAAACTACGGAGTCGAGCGCTCTCACTCAAGTTCATGATACAATAAGAAGGTAGGGTAAGGAGCTTTGACAAGACAAGGAATTATATAAAGGGTAAATAAGAAAAATTTGAATCAATGTGTCTATAATTGAAACAACGAATTTTTTAGTAATTTTATAGCTTTATTTTCACTAATTTAATATTGCCCATAATTTTTTGTTTGTCGTTTCGTTTTCTTAATTTGTTGTTTAAAAATTTTATTCTAGTGTGCATACAATATCTTATAAAAAATTTTTTTAAGTCTTCTTAATACAGTAAAACTGTTGAAGATAAATCAACATTTTTTAAAAGTTCCGCATTTATCAATATCATCAGCAATGCATTTTATATAAAACGCTTACCTAATGAAACCATGAAACATGGATTTGTCATAGGAATTTATCTTAAGATATGGCAGCACAGTATTTCATGGTTTTGACATTAGCAGTAGGTCTTGTCAAAGCTCCTTACCCTACCTTTTTATTGTATCATGCTCAAGTTAAGCAAAGTAAACGAAGATTGCGAAACTGAACGAAAGGAAAGGTAGCGCAAAACTTGGGTGACGCCATATACACTGCGTCCACATGTGCAAGTAACCACTTGCAAGTAGATAATATATATTGTCTTCGAAGAAAGTTCGAAAGACATGCAAGTTCAGCGACATGTGCAAGTGCAAGTTAATTTAAAAAATGTCATCGAATGCAAAGGTTCTCGCTGCAATTGTAGTATTGCGTGAATTGGAAAAGCTACAAAATGAAGAAAATTATGTTACCAGTGTGCTTGTTGTATAAAATTGTGAAAAATCTGGGTAAAATCTCCAAAAGCATAACAAAAACAACACTCTTGTAACCTTTTTTGACATTTACTTGCAGCAAGTGTCAAAATCCACTTCCTCTGAAAATTCGTTGGCAGTAGCGCTGCAAGTAGAGCTGCAAGTACGAAAATACGAGTGTGTTAGTAAAAACTTTTGATTGTATAGAGTTTTTCGAACTTCCACTTGCACGTGTGGACTCTATGAGAATAGGCTTGACCAAAATAGACGAAACGAGACGATTGCAACTTGACGAACGTTTGCATTCGTTACGTCTGTTTTTATCGAAACGAGTTCTCGATAATCACTTAAAGATTGTAGCCCTGAATTTGATGATCGTCGATTATGTTTGCGTTGAATGCGGATCGAACCATGGGTACATAAATTCTAATCTGAGACAAGGGCACAGTCAAAACAATGGATGGAATAAGGAGATTCAGTTCAAAGATAGTGATCTTTGATCTTCATGCCTCCATGCGTTTAATCGTGGTCATGAAGTAAGTTTTATATGTGCGTTAGACAATTCTCATTGATTATATTCAGAAAGAAAAAAAAATAATTTTAATCATTTAATTTTATTATTTTGTATTTGTTTATTTATAAAATTTTTTTATTTTTTTATGTTTATTTTTTTTTTTTTTTTGTATAATTTATATATATTTATATATAATTTATAATACACATATATTAATTTATTTTTTTTAAATATTCTTTAGATTTTTTATTTGTTTATCTCTATTTGTAAATTGTTTATTTTTTTTTTTTTTTTTTTTTTTTTTCGACCTTAAATTTTG
This sequence comes from Pherbina coryleti, assembly GCA_943735915.1. Classification (NCBI taxonomy): domain Eukaryota; kingdom Metazoa; phylum Arthropoda; class Insecta; order Diptera; family Sciomyzidae; genus Pherbina; species Pherbina coryleti. The sequence continues at coordinate 30,635,553 of OX030951.1, forward strand.
TGTGTTTTTTTGTTGTATTTTTCTTTGGGCTCTAGGTTTATCTCTATTGTTTTTTTTTATTTTTTAAGTATTCTATATATTCTAAAATGCTTTTTTTATATTTTGTATTTTTTTATACATATATTTTACAATATTTTGTATACTTTATATTTGTATGTTTATTTGTAACAATATGAAGTCGTGTACATTTTTCAATTTGTCTGAAAAACTTTTTTTTTTTTTATTTATTATTTTTATTTTTTAGAAAAGTAGTATATTTTGAGTTCTAGTAATATAGCTTTTTTCACTCCCATTTTTTGTTTAGGATGTTAAATTACTAACAAATAGCTTATAGAAGTTTGAGTAAAAGGATATTTATTTAAATTTTTTTTCAACCAACGACTTTCCTTCAAAATCCTTTGTTTCAGATTTCACACAAGCAAAGTTCGAAAATCAAGTCTAACTAAAAGCTACGAGCCAAGAGGCTCAAGTGTATCCAAAAGGTTTATCCTTATTTACTATCGTAAGTAAGTGTACTTTTTCAATTAATCTTCTAATGAGTCATAAAAAACTTCAAAGCAGAGACATCTTCTAAACACTTTGACTCACGCTTTCGTTATAAACTGACCGTAAAGACCGTGAATATTTTAGCGGTGTCTACTTACTGCAATCACGTGCTCTCAACATTTTACATTACAAGCGTCAATTAAAAACATATCAGGGTTGATCATAATTGGCTACATTTCAACTTTGACCATTACGTTTATCAACTTCCCAGACGCTTAAATTTCCTGACATCTATTTTCTACTTGCTACTGAAGCTCATGCCATCCATCTTATGTGTCAATTTAATGTAATTTTCTCTTCGACTAATCGACCGCTTAATTTTCCCTTTCTAATTAAGGAATGTTCTTGACGTCAGTTGGTTAGTTTTCTTTTGTTCAGCTTAGATTTTCAAACTCCCGCGTAATAATTGAACTTCCTATGGTGGTTTTATTATTGACGTCAATATTCGAAAATATTTATTTATTACTATTGTCTATGTGCACCGCGAATAAAAAACTTAGTTTTGTGGAATCAGAATGAACTTTAATCGAAGTCGAATGAAGGAAAAGATTTAAAGAATCTAATAATAGAAGTTACGGTACTTCTATTAGATTCGTTATGATTTCTATAAGATTTAAAAGACGAAATTTTTATTGTTTTATAGAAGTTATTTTAACTTTTTATACTTCGTTGAAAGTTTTAATAGACGAAGTTTCAATCTCCGGCAGAAAATTGTATTTGTGCCACCGCATGCTTGATCAGAGCAGTTGGCATGTTAGTTGGGAGTTCCCAAAAGGACCGAACAATTGTTTGGTCTATTTTAAATGTGATAGCCAAAAAAGAGTTCAATAATTAATTAAATCATTTTAGATATATCTGGAATCCTTTTATTTTTAATTGAATTGAGGACGTTTTTAAAACGTATTCCTATGCGTTCTGTAACGAGTTTACCTTCTGAAAACTTTAAGGAAAACTTCTATAAAGACTTTACAACAGCTTTTATATCAACAAAGCTTCGTTACCGAGTAAGCTTCCGGTCGAAAGCTCTTTGGAAGTCAAATCTAAGTTAAAATTTACATGTAAAGGTATATTTAAAGGTTTTTTGTTGTTTTTTCAACATTTCTGTAAACGAGTTTACGCATGCTTTTTGAAAACTTCAATTTTAGCTTCGTTACCGATTAAGCTATCGGTCGAAATCTTATAGAGCTTTCGGAGCCAAATCAAAGCTCCAAGTTTCATTGTTCACGCATTATAACCTTATATAAGTTCGTTTTAATGCGAAAAATGATAATACGCTTAAAAATTGTTTGGACATTTTTCGACGTAATATTTAAATTTAATCCTTCTCTTTTTAATTTTTTTATCAAATTAAGGATGTTTTTCCCAGTGTATCCATCTAAATTTGTCTAACTGACTGACTTTTGACATTATAATTGTAATTGCTGTTTTTGTTGTTGTTGTTTTTGTTGTTATTGTTTTTGTTGTTTTTGTTGGCGTTGTTGTGGAAAAAGCTAAAAATTTCTTCTCATTTTGTTGTTTTTGTTGTGATTGTTGTAAGGATGTATGTATAACAACAAATATTGACGAGAGTATTGTTCAGTTCAATGCACTGATAAAAAACAATTTAGTTGTTGTTGTTGTTGTTGTTGTTGTTGTTGTTGTTGTTGTTGTTGTTGGTGTTGTTGGTGCTCTTGTTGTTGCTGTTGTTGGTGTTGTTTTTGTTGTTGTTCTTGCTGTTGTTTTGCATTTGCATTGTAACAGTAGCGTTGTCTTTGTCTGACTGTCAATATCGAACTCTTTTTGTTGTTGTCTTTTTTTATTGATTTTTCGCTGTTTAATTTACTCAATATAGTTGAGTGCTTTAAATATTGTTTTTGTTGTAATTTGAATGCAATTTGTCGTTGTTGTTGTTTTTAAACTTTTTCTGCAATTGTTTTTATTGGCAATCGTTAGTGTGTTAATTTGGCAGAACAATTTTTGCGAAATATCTAAGCAAATAGCGGCGGCATCATATTAAAAGTTCAAAGTACATTGAACGCAGCTTTGAAAGCGAACAACGACAAACAACAACAACAACAACAACAACAACAACAACAACAACAACAACAACAACAACAACAACAACAACAACAACAACAACAACAACAACAACAACAACAACAAAAACACAACGAAAACAAAACCCATTTTTATTGCCTACATCTCGAAATAGCAGAAGCTCTCAATCTGTATGCAGCGCCTTAAAAAAACTCATCGGACTGCACTGCGGCCTGTGCCTGTCGAACAACTGGACGACCAGACCAGCTGGACAACTCGACCGCTCTGTTGTCGCACGTACGATCTGTCGCTTAAGTCAGTCAGACGTCGCTCACTACGTCGCATCAGTGAGTGAGTGCGTCGCTCTCGCTTTTTGTGCGATTTAAATTGTGAAAAATAACAAAAACTTGCGTTTTCTGTGTAAATCGCATCTAATTAAAAACTACAATCCGTCGAATACTATCTGTACTAGTTGTTGTTTTTATATTGAAGTTTTTATTGTTGTTATTGCTGCACTTAGTCAGCCGTATGTATAATTTATAACATTTTATGCAGTTCGGTGTGTTGTACTGCTTACAAAACGTATTAAATTATACCCTACTCCATGCTGCGCTGCCGCGACATCCGCCGCCATACCTCCTCCTATTTGTATTTCCATCATATCTGAAGTTGTTTGTGTTTCTTAATTCTTGTTTTTTTATTATATTTTGTTTTTCTTTTTTGTATGTTTTGACAAGCATTTTCAGTACTTTTGCTTTATGTGGTTCAAGGTTATGGCCCGATCCCGATTAACAAGGGGCTTATATTGCACCGAGTACGAAATTGTTTGTTATTGTTTTCACTCGAAAAGTTTTTCATACAACTAGATATTATTGTTGTTTTTTATTTTCGTTCATATAGTTGTTGTAACTACTCTTAATAACAATTATTTATACGATGTTTCATTTGTTTGGGATTTTTCCATATTTATGGCAGTAGTAAAAGTTAGAGTTTTTCTTTTCTTTTTTTTCGTTAAAAAATAATATATTTAATGACTCTATTAAATCAGTTTAATTTGATATTTCAAATTATGTAATGAGCCTAAAAGATTTTCGAAATTAATTACTTGAAATTATTTATTATTTTTAATTAAAAAAAAAATAATGAATTGGCTGTGTCACACACCGTAGGTTTTTGCGGTGAAAGCGTATCTTTATATTTGTCCTGATTCTTGCCCCCATGCTTTCCTTTTTTTCCAAACTTGTTCTCATTCTTGTACTTATTCTTATATTTGTGCCAACAATTGTCCTACTCCTTGTCCAAATTCTTTTTTAATCCATGTCCAAATTCCTGACCTTATTCTTGTCCATTTTACTACATTAAGCAGTTGCCTCCTTGCCGTCGTGGCTTCAAAAATTTGTTCTTAATTTTCGTTATTAGGTCAAAGAACCATTTTTTGCGGTCGTAAAATAAAATTTTTCGTAGCATTTCTACTCAACGAGTAAAATTTCATGCAACAATAATGCAATATGCATTTTTGTTGCATAAGTTGCTACCTCCACGATGTCGCGTCGTCAAAATTTATTTTTTTATTTTTGTCGTAAGGACAAGAAAAATCCTTCATTTTTATTTCATAATATTTACCGTGCTGCATATCACGAATTCCACGAAAAAGTCAACCTCATAGGTCAAAAATCAAATTGTAAAGGGAGAAGATAAACTATATAGAATATATTCTATCGAATTCGGACAACACGTTTTAAGTTGAATTTTTCAAGATAACGGTAGTTTTTCTGTGTTTTTTTTACTTTCGCGTGGTGAATAAGTTGAGCGAAAATTTAGCAGTTTTATTTTGATATTTGCCGTGAGGGCGTGCGCTGTTTATTACAACAATTAAAAAAAAAGATATTTGCTTCAAATTTTTTAATATTTTCCTAATAATCATACAATATATGAATAAATAATTATCAACGACATACCATGGTATGAGCAGTTAAATAATTTAAGAAAATATGTAGCATGTGCGTGACAATATTGATATATGTTTCAATGCAGACTCTAATATAAGAAATTTTTTGCGGAAAATGCTGTTATGTGTGGATATTGAGATGGCAAACCAGATTGAAAAACATTTTTTTTTACTATTTCCATTGAACAAAATTTCACGCGTTTCGCACATGTTACACTTTTTTCTATACAACAATGTAGTTTTTACACACTACGGTGTCGTTCATAAATTACGTTACCAATTTAGAGGGGAGGAGGGGCTTTAAAATGTATTACCATTAGTAATGATATGAGGGGTCTCATATATAGCAAAGTGACCAAAAATAAAATAACTCGAAAAAATTGAAATTAATACACCCTTCATTTAAAAAAATTTCCATCCTTACATCTTAATTAAACGGTCAAACGTCTAAATTGACAGTTAACTATTGACAAGTGTCAATATGAATTCTCATAAGTGAGTTTTATTTAATTTAACCCTTAAATGCCCAATGTATCTTTTTGGATACAACCGAGAAAATAAGCTATTTATTTTAAAATATTACAAAAATTAAAATGCTGGATATGTAGTTTCACTCAGAAAATTTCAAATATAAAACAAAAATTTAATTATTGGCATAACTTTGTTGGTTTGGGAAATATTGTTCGTCAAATTAAAAAGTTTTTTCATTTTTACGGAAAGTTCGGTTTTTGACATGAAAACCTTTTAAACTATTAACAATTTTAGAGTATCATTTAACAAACAAATTTAGAGTTATCATAAAAAGAATCGTTTTCCACGTTTTGCCTTGAACTCCTACAACCAAGCTGATTGATGGTATTCGTCAGAATGCCCACTGTATCTTTTTGGATACAACCATGTTTTCTTTAAACAAAACTTTTTCCAAAAAAATAAAAACGGGGTCGTGTTCAGGGGATCATTTAGCACAACATAATTTTAATGATATCGATGTTGTTGGGCATTTAAGGGTACAAATAAAACGGAATATAAATTATTATTCAAATAAATCTATTTTAAGGAATCATATTCACAAAAACACTGAACTTGGTGATGTACGGGTGCAGCCTTTACGGGTACTCTCTCAAAGGCCAGGCGAATTTCTTTGCATAAGAAATGAGAATACACCTGAATAGGTCCACATGGAATTTATTGAAGGATTTGAAGAGTCCCCAAAGTTCCAGCTCCTTCAATTCTAGTGATTGAGAGCATCGACTTTTGGATCGAATAGAATATAATTGTTTTTATCGATTAAAATAATTGATTTTCAAATTTTTTTCTTAAATGTATCTAGTCATGACATAATAAAGATTAAAAAAAAAGAAAATAAGTAATTTTTAATCCTTTTGTTTTGTATTTCAGTTTTTAGTTAATATGGTCGAAGGTAACAGTAATATGAACGTACGGTGTAATTGTGCGTGACGAATGTAACATGTGCGTGACGGTGTTTAAAGTTGAAAAAATTGTTTTATAATTTTTTTTTCTCAAATAACTTAACTACTAATATAATCTAGGATAACCTCTTATTGCTGTAAAAAAATATGAAAATTCTATCTGTAGTCAATTCGCAGAAATTTCAGATAGAAGCTGACATCAAATTTTTAAAGGGAAAATTTTGTAGCACGTGCGTACGCTACATTTTGCTTAATAACACCGAAATTCATAAGTGGATTCATAAAACCTTTACAAATCTTAAATAGACCGTAAAATTAATTAATAAAAATTGCAAACCAGTTTTCGCAAAAATTTCTTCTTAAGTTAATCAGTTTCAATTATTCGCAAGCTGTAACAGTGCGTGACATGGAATTCATGATATACCCATCGTGTAATAATTCTAGGCAATGCCGTTGAATGATTTATGCATTTTCGATCTTGAAGCGGCTTTCTCCGCGGCCTTATAACGTCATGAATTTTTTGTCTATTTTTGTCACGAGGGCAAAAAATAAGGCTTTACTGGCTTAAAATATTTTTTACCATTGCACGTTTAAATAGCGAGTTATAGTAAATTTGCTATTTTGCTGCATCTCGATGACGTCTTTAATTTTTCATTTTTTTTATTTTTTTGTTATTTTTTCGAAAAATTTACCTTTGCTAGCATACCATTACTTTTATCATAGCATCTATACTCACCGAGTAACAATTGAAACCTGTGAGGTTAAACGTCACGTTGTCACTTCAAAAAGTGCTTAATGACGTTTCTACTATCCTTTATCTCAAATCTTTTCCTGAGGAAATATTAACTTGCTAAAAAATAGCTGTGGGCGTTTCGGTAACAATACGTTATAAGCCTCTTAACAAAATAAAAAAAAGCTCTAAGCATGATAAACAATTTTTGTGACTTTTTTAATCTATCTACGTACTCGCAAACATATCCTCCTTGGTTTATTAGTGCACGAATTTTTTCTCTACATAAATCCCTCAAAAGAACATTTAGTCAAAAAAATTAAATTCAATTTTGGGGACACAGAAGTTACTTTGGGTTAGTTTCTAATTTTATTTAGCGCCAATTTTTCAGGGGAATATTATTGCATCAAAAATTATTACTTGTTTTTGTTTTAAGTTTTTATACGAAAAAACGGCTTTGTTTGATTTATGGGGTCAATTTGGACCATAAGAATTGGTTGGACCATAAGGGTTTCTTAGAATCGTGTCGTACTTTTAGGTATGTGATCGAATTTTCGAAGATGCACATGGGTTAAAGCTATGCCTAAAAGTATGACAAGATCAAGGTTAACCTTGACACAGGGTGCATCGAAGTAGATAAGAACTCAATTACTAATGTAAAAGCGTTCTTTCTGTCAAGAATAAACTTCCGGGTAACTGTCTCGGCATATTGGCAGTATAAGTGGGACCTAAGTAGCTTGAGTGGATCACATTGAAAAGTCATGCAAGACTACCTATGAGTTGGTGTAGCGGCCAACGAAACAGTCTGTCTAGTCTGCTGTGTGATTTGCTCTATACAGGGCCGTTGTTGTTGTTGTTGCCTTTATTATCTTCATGTTGTCTTGTTGTCAACATACTTGGCCTAAAGCTCAAATTTCTTTTCAATATGAATAATGAAAGGTCATATTCAAATTTAATTTTTTTAAATAGATTTTTTTTGTTTTATATCCTTATGATGGTATCGAAAATTTAACAAAATGTTTGGAATGAATGAATCACGCCCATTCTCTGAGGAGAACCTTTATATTTAACCCTAATCATTTAGACTTCATCATCTTTCTCCAGATTTGAGATTCTCCATATTGTTTAACACTCATAAAATGTTCGAAAACACTTTTTTCTTACTGTTCAAATTGATGTTAATCAATGCCAAAGAAAATTATACTAAATAAAAAAAAAAAAAGAAATAAAGCGTTAAGCTCACTGACGATAGTGATTTGAGTGGAACCCGAGAACCAACCGTTCACATCTGCGATTTTGGCACACAAATATCTATCCGTACTTCACATACACAACCAAATATACAGTCGGCATCAACGTTGTTCGCTTCACATTGAAATTGTTTCAATATTGAAATTGTTGAGCTGTGCTTCTGCAGCTTTTGTCGACGAACGTTAAAATATTCAATTTTTTCCAAGTGCATCTCTCTGCTATTTTGCCGTCATATCATTGGTCATTCTGGCAGCATAATTGAAACTTTTTTGTATATGTAAATTAAACGATCGTGTGATGATCGTACTTCACTTATTTACGCATTGGTCGTATCTTTATCAGTGCAAATAGAGCAGCGCACGAGTTACGCTTGGATGGATGTTTTGTTTATGCGAGAAGGATGAAGATTTATCGGTAGATAATATATGCTTGCCAACTGATATCGCATCTTAACTAACAAGCTTATCGCCTTGTCGATCGTTGCTTATCGCACACACAGTTGTCACTGCTGACAGTAAAGATAAGATTAACATGAAATGGGACGGAGATGCAGATGTTGAAGCTGAACTGAATTCAACTAACTGACGAAATACACGAAAGTTTTTGCAGTAGTCGAGAGCGAACGGTGATCGCCCTCAACTAAAACACAACAACGACGACGATTATGACAACGACAACGACGACAACAACGACGACGACACTAATTTTTTAATTTGTTCATGCATTATTTTCAATTCGACGCTTTATATGCTCACTTCTAGTCTTCTGTTCTTTCTAATGTGAGATAATTTTTATTGTCTCATAAGAATCTGCTAGTTAATATACACAATCTAGTCGTGCCGCCGCGCGCTGATCGTGCGGTTTCTAAGCATTTGGCTAAGGGTGCGTTTATAGTAACGACTTATTGCCGAACCGAACCGAACTGAAAACGCGTCATGCTGAAAGAAACTGGTAGTGCGTATAGTGCGCGCTTTCCGCGGCCGACTTATTGTAGCTGGTTTTTAACTATTTTGGGTTTGTTTCTTTATGTAACGTTTTTTTTTTTGTTTATTATTGCAATTTGAGCAGCAAAAAAGTCGCGTGATTTCTTGTCTGCTTTTTTCTTTACTCAAATCAGCGAAAAACAAGTGAATAGACAAAAAAGCGAAACAACGCTGCTGAAACGCACTTTCAGAAACTGAAAGCTGCTTTATGCCGCGTAAAGCCACACTTGTTTTCTACTGTTTTTCGTTGCCTTGTTTGTTTAGATAAACTTTTCGCTGTTTTTTTTTTTTCTTGATTTTTTTATTTTTACAATCGAAGCATCAAAACAGCCACATGATTTCGTGATTGTTGTAATTCGCCGAACCTTCACAGGCGCAGCTGCACCGCAACAACACAACGTGTGTTTGTTGTTGTTGGTAAATTAGCGCATGCGACTGCGTACAACTCATGCTACGCTGAAGGTTTCTTGTTGGTAATTTTGCGTATGGTTTCGTCACCGACTGCTTTTTGTTTGTGTTTTTTATGCTCCTGATTGTACTACGTATCCAACGATTTGTTGTTGTTGTTGATTCAAAAATCACTCTTTGGCAATCCCTGGTGTAAAGCACACAAAATCATGTTCGTTGTTATTGTTGTGTTTTTGGTTTGATAAAGCTATGCTTGTTTGTTTTTTTGTTGTTGTTTTTGCAACAACATATGATAACAAAAAATAAAGAACTACGTGTACGTATGTATTTTATTTCATTTTTTCTTGCTCCTCTTTTTATTTTGTTATTTAATGCATATAATAAGTACGCCATGTGTAAAATAAGACAAAACACATGCAAACCGTGGGAGCGAGCGAGAAAGCAACAATCGGCACGCCGAATAACGCTGCACAAGCTGCTTTCAGCTGCTTATTCAGCTGGCACTATACGCAGTTTGGACTTATTTCATATGATTGTATGTGCAGCGTTTTTCAGCTTTTGTTCTCGGTTCGGTTCGGTTCGGCAATAAGTCGTTACTATAAACGCACCCTAAGTGTGAGATACCTGAGCATATTGTTTCATACATACAAGCCTTTTACGCTGTTTGCTTGTCGGCAGTTCGAGTGCTGATCGTTTTTTGCATCGATGCCGTCGTCGTCATAACCGCCGCAACACTTATTTGTCGGTGATTTCGTACTCGTTATCGCCGTCGTCGTTGTTGTCGTCGTTGTCGTTGTCGTTGTAAAAAGAACGAATTTTTTCGTTAGTTCATCGATCTCAATGCAAGCGATCGGTAGCCTAACAGTTCTTATTTAAAAAGTAGTGGTAAAATTTTATAAAACCGCACGCGACGCGTAGTGTTCGTTTCTTTAAATTCATGTCACATTTCGGAAAATAGAAAACTTTTTAAGCTTAAATTGAATTGATTTCCGAAGGATTTCACTTATTATGTTTCAAAACTGTGTGCGAATAGTTTTGATGCCGGATCTGGCTAATTTTTAAATAAAGTTGAAAAATAACAATTGTAAAAATTAGTGTCCACAAATTTACAAAATCCAACTGGAAGTGTAGAAAAAAGAAAAAAAAACGTGAAATGCAAAATCTATTGATATAAAATTCCAAAAATTAAATATATAAGGATTAAAATTTAGCAAAAAATAAACAAAATCTGTGATAAGCAAATAATAAAAATAAAGCTAAGAGTGAGAAAAGATTGTGAAAAACCAAAAATAGACTAAGTGTTAAAATCTGTGTTCATCAAATTAATAGATATTTTTAAGGTAAAAACTTTAAAAAAACTTGAGAGAATTCATGAAAAACGGTTACAATGTTTTATACCAGAATTTTAAGTAGTAGTTCCGAAAAACCAGAAAAAAATTTGTCATTGAAAAAATGATTTCGTAGGGAAACACAATTCTCTTTGTTCTGAAGACAGCCACGATATATTTCTTTACAAGTTCATTCTTAAAATGATGAAAAAAAATGTATGATCGTTCTTATTTTAAACCAAATGTTTTTAAGGGGACATTTCAAGAAAATAGACATTTTTTAAGAATTTTTATTTTTTTTAGACAATTTTTTTTATATTATTCATATTTTTTTTATATAAAAAAATATTAATAAAAATTAAATTAAAAATAAATAAAAAATAATTGAAAAAATAATTGAAAAAAATAAAAAAATCAAAAAATTATTAAAAATAAATAAAAATTAAATGTAAATAATTGATATAAATCTGAATAAAAGTAATATTTTTTAATAAAATAAAAAATTTCTTAAAACTAAATAATACATAAAAAACCTAAAGAAATATACATGCATAAAAAATAAAAAAAAAAAAATATTTGAATCCAATACTTATTAAAAATAAAAAAAAAATAATGAGAATAAATTCTAAAATTTAATTTTAAAAATATATTTAAAATTTAATTGGAATATAAATTGAAACTGTTATTAAACCTTTATTAAAAAGCTCAATAATAGTTAAATATATAAATTTGAAAAACTAATTTTAAAAATTAATTCAAAAGAATTAAAAAAGTAAATGTAAAAAATTAGTGCAAAAATACACGAACAAAAAACAAAAAACATAAATGAGTAAACTACATCTACCAATTAATTGAGTTTTTGGGTTGTATTTGTGCTCAAAGTAAATTTTTATTTGGTACACAAAAAATTTGACGCTAAAAATTTCAATTTTTTTTTTTAAATTTTTAAATTGATTGTGAAAAATTTAAAGTAAAAATGTAAATTGTGTTTTGTTGGCATAAAAGTTGACTTATTCGGAGCACACAAAAGCTTTGTTGTTTACACTTCATCGATACGACACATACTGAAAAAGAAAGCCTGCTTTACTGATGAGGCTTCAAAATGAAGTTGGTTGCAAAAAATCCTTTAAAACTTTTTTGTAAGCCTGATATATGTTTTAATTACTTTTATTTCTTCCAACGCTTAGAACTTCGTCGGAGTGCATCTAAGGCACACTGTTAAAAAAAAAAATATACGTTAAATAATAAAAAATATTACTATTTTTAATACACCAGAACTAAAATCCTACATATTAAACATTAAACATAAATTTTTACACTTAACAATTTGGTAGACAGAAAGGAAAACAAAATTATAACAGCTAAAAAATTTAAAAATAAACAAAATCATAAAATAAAAAAAAAAAATTAAAATATAAACAAAATTATAAAATAAAAAAAAAAATTAAAATATAAAAAAAAATTTAAATACAAAAAAAAAAGAAAAACACATTTAAAATAAAATAAAAGTATTTGAAATAGCGAAAGTTTAGAAGTAAAAAACTTTAAATTAAACTAAATAATTAAAAAACTAAAAAAGCAAGTACAATTATATGAAATACAAAGCGAAGTTTTAAAAAACCAAATTAAAAAAATAATAAACAAGTTATTTATAAGTTTAAAGAAAAACATAAGGAAAAACCATGTTTTAAGAAATTATTATATTAATTAATATAAGTAAACAAACAAATATAAAATAAAATTAAAAGTAACCTATTAACTGAATAAAACAGTTATTGTAACTAAATAAAACAAATTAAAAATAAGGTATATCAATTAAATTAAAAATTATTAAAAAAAAAATACTTAAAAAAGAAAAAATTTAAAATAAAAATTTGAAAAGGAATAAATTTAAAAAATGTATGACAAAAAAAAAAAAATTAAAAATAGGCTGAAAAATATTAAAGCAAAACTAATGAAAAAAACCATTTCAAGTATAATTAAAGAACTAAAGACTGCAAAATTAATGAATTAATATGTTGAATTAAAAACAAAATAAATAATTCACAAATAATTTTATTTTAAATTGCATTAAAAACATAAATTCAAGTGTTAAATTAAAAAATTCAATTAATTCTAGAGCTAATTAAAAAAGTAAAAGATGTATTAAAAAATTAAAAACATTGAAAAAAATTCAAAACAAATTAAAAAAAATAAAAAAATAAAACAAAAAATAAAAAAAAATAAAAAAATAAAAAAATAAAAAAAATAAAGAAATTAAAAAAAATTAAAAAAATAAAAAAAATTTAAAAAAAAATAAAAAAAAATAACAAAAATTAACAAAAAATAACAAAAAAAGAATTTTCCTAAAATTTTAAAACACATAAAGAACCATCTCCAATAAATAATTAAGTAATATTTTGTTAAATTTTGTTTTTTTGTAACATTTTTCGAAATTAATTTATTTATCCATTGCATATATAAATTACTAGCAATACAATTACAAATTACGGGGCGCCTTGCTACACCCGACAACTTACGTTGTACGCCCAACTCCACCTGGTTTATATGTGCTGGTTGTGGTAGCTCAACGTCTCGAGCATGACCTATGTTGGTCAGCGTGGAGTTGCGCTTGTTTACAAGCGGCTGGCAATGCCCATAAATTGTTAGAGGTTTTAGATCGGTCTCGATTTCTATCAATAAATGTGAATGATGAAAACACTAGCCATCCATAAATTGGTTCTGTTGCGTTTCAATAGTGGTCACTATCCATACAGTATATTTATTACATTAAATATTAACTAAATTAAATATATTGGAATTCCGAGGTTGTGCAACCTATATATAATTCCAAAGCTATTCGATATTGCAAATTTGGGTTGCATGGGAGGTGCTACGCCCCCTTGTCCAATGTCCGCTCATCATTGGTTCGATCGACACCAAACCTCACAAAAACACTCTCAAGACTTTGCTATAGTTTCCTTAAAAATTTCATAAAAATTGGTTTAGCGATTTCGGAGTCTACACCTACATCCATACATACATAGTACATACATCCATTTTTATATATTTATGTATATAGATTCCAATACTACAATAAGACAATTTAATATTTTTTTTTTTAAATTATTGTAGAAAAAAAAACATGTCTTAAGTACGCTGTCTCGCATATTAAATAACTTCTAATTAAGTTTTAGGCTAAAAATTAAAAACTTGCTAAAATGTGAAAATCAACTTTTTACAGTTGCATAAAAAAAATAATCTCGAAAGAAACTCGAAAAAGTTAATTGTATGTTGAATCTCAAGGCATACAAGCTGCAAGTCAGATCAAAAAATAAAAAAAAAAAAATGCAACCGATAAAAAAAACTGAAAAAAAATCTTTTTTAAATTCAACGCAAACAATTCGGGCGTTACTTTTGCACAGTTTCGTTTCAGTTAAGTTTCGTAGGCCTTTTTTCTGGTTTTCGGATATTTCGTTTAAATTAACATGTGTATGAAAGTGGTCGTTGTTGTTGTTGTTGTTGTTTTTGGCAAATTTTAGTGTTTATATCGCTTTCATGTTTACTTATTTTTGTGGACTTTGAACAGCAACGAAAAACAGCGTCGACGACGGACAAGTTGCAAGACTGCCATCAACAACAACAAAAACAACAAAAAGTACCATGCATAATAATAAATACGTCAGCACGCCACCAAACTCACGAGAGTCAAAACAACAAAAACAACAAAAAAAAAATCCCACAAAAATTAAGAATAAAAACTCAAAACTTTTTAAATTTGACCAGTTTTGTTAAGCTTCTTCCTCTTCTTCTTCTTCTTCTTCTTCTTCGTTTGCTATTCTTAAAATTTCATTGAATTCATTATCTCAAAATTTATTTTTATTTTCTTATCATCAGCGTTTATAAATGTATAGGTTGGCCAACTTTCGTTTTGTCTCACAAATAATCTATTTTAAATATTTACGTTCACGTGATCAAAAAATCTAACAAAAAAAGAAAAAAACTCTTAAGCTATAAAAAAACTTAAAAAGCAATAAATTTAAATAGTGTTTTCTTTAAAATTAACTAAATCAAGAGCAGCAAACAAAAAAAATAAAAAAAAATTACAAGCGTTATAAAAAATGCGTTTCACTTACAATCAATACAATTACTACGAATCCGGTTACCGGACACCATCCAAAATGCACAACACGGCAGCGGCGGCTCATCAACATCAATACCAACATCAACATCAGCACCATTATAATCACAAGAGCAACTACGGTAAGGATAGCGAGTTTGGGGGAGGTCGTGACGGGGAGGGTCTTAATATGAATGTTTTGTTTATTTTTCTTTTTATTGCTGGTTTTATATCGCTTTTAAGGCGAATGCATTTCAATACTTTTACCGCAAAAAAAAAAAAATCCATTTTGTCATATCGTTGCGTTCTGAACAGAAGCTGTTCTGGTGGAAACGTTAGGGTCTCCCTACATGAGGGCAATTTGAGAAGTCAGTGACTTTTGAATTTTCCGCGTAGTAACTTTAACTTCGACACTGGTCCTGACCAATACCATCTATTAATAGACTACTTTCGAAAATTGGAAAAACTTTGGACTACATGTATCAATCTTAAAGGAGACTATATTGAGAAATAAAACGCTTTTATGGAGAAAAAAATAGCTTTCATTAAAAAATATCACTGACTTATCAAATTGCCCTCGTATGTATATTAAGGCGATCTAAATTTGATGAAGCAAAAAAGTATCCTACCAGGTGTGCGAGAATGAAACCGCAGTTTTTTTCCTTGAAATAAAGGTTTTTATTCGAAAAGTATCAAAACAGATATCATTCAAAGTATGTTCCATCGGAATTTATGCAATTTATGGAATATATTCCATCTTTCTGCCAGTTTGTAGATCCCTTGCCAGTAAAAGCTCGTATTTTTTGAAACGAACCAATCATCGAGCCATTTTCCGACATCTTCGTAGGAAGTGAAGTACTGCTCACAAAGTGCGTGACCCATCGATGCAAACAAGTGATAATCGGATGGTGCCAAGTCTGGTGAGCAATCTGCATGGGGCAACACTTCCCACTTGAGTGCTTGCAATGTGTTCCGAACCGGTTTTGCCGTATGCGACTGAGCATTATCAAATTGGCATATTCAACCTTTTTTGGAGGTCTTCCATGTTCTTCGTTTTGGACATCAAAATCGCCTTTTTTGAACCGCTGAAACCGTTCTCTGCAAGATGTTTCAGAGAGAGCATGATTTCCGTATGCTTCCACAAGCAGTCGTTGAGACTCAGCTGCAGTTTTTTTCAAAAGGAAACAAAAACGCAATTATGTCGCGGTTTTTAGTGTTGCCGGAAGTCAAAACAATAAAAAACAGCTGATAAAACAATAACACAATAAGCACAATTGAAGCTATAACCATTTATATGTAAATAACGGTTTCATACTTCCACACCTGGGGCCCCACTCTGTATTGCGATGCGAAAATAGCGTAATCAGTACTCCGTAATGCGATAAGCACGTACAATTTGCTATTTGAAAAACGCGGTTTGGGGAACGGAGAATCTACACGAGATCCATGAAACACCATTGTATGTCCAAAAAGTGACTGGTTTGGGCCGGTGCTTGTGCCAAAACCATCATTGGGCCATTTTTCTTCAGAGAAGACGAAACAATCGATGTCTACCCACAAATGTGTAAAAAAGGTCTGGACAGTTACTGGTTTCAACAAGACTGGTCACACTGCAAATCGAACAATGCAGTTTCTGCAACGAAAATTCCCTGGAAGTGTGATGTCAAAAAATGGGGACAATGAAATCCCCATAGTTTTGCAGAGTTGATCCCTCCGGACCTATTTTTGTGGGGTTATTTGAAAAGCAAAGTGAACGCCAATAAGCACCAGACCATTGACGAGCTCAAGGCAGTTCGTGCCAAAATCATCTAGCCATACTGCCTAAGATGCTCGAAAAAGTTATGGAAAACGCAGCAAAAAGGGCACCGTTTATTAGAATAGAAGCGGCCACTTGATTGATGTTGCATTCAAAAACTAATCCAAATAAATTGCAAAAGACCAACTTAAAAAAAAGTATCTTTTATATGAAAAACCGTTAATTTTTTATATTAATACATTTTCATGTTGTCAAATTCAAATTTTTGACGGCACAAAAATAATATTTTCCGGTATAACCTCAAATATTTATATCCAAATCCTATTGTGATGGGAGGATTCTGATATCAAATTTGGATCTGAGGATAGTACTGAGAAAGGTACGTCGGAAACGAGTTGCCCCACATTCCCAAATGCAAAAATTGAAACCTCCTCTCTCTCTGCAGTGATGTTGTTAAGGGAAGGGTCCCCTCATTTTGGACTAAAAAATCGATTTTTTTTTTTTGCAAAAAATGAAAGCCACATATGTGTAGAACATGTGTGTAAATGGATTTTTCGATCCGACGAATATTTTTCGAATGGCAACGTCTTGAAGACACCTATCTCACGCGCGCTACGTCCAAACTAAACTTTTAAAAAAACTTTCAACGCGCTTATCTCGAAACCACGTTTTCCGATCTAACTAAAACTCTCAGGCCTGATCTATTTATCCGATTCTCTTTATCTAAGAACTGTTTGGAAGTGCATGCTTTTTTGTACGCCCTGAACTAACATCATGTATAAAAATTATTTATTTATATTTTTTTAACGTTGTTGAAATGGAAAAAAACAAGCAAAATTTGAATTTTTAGTTCTAATGTTCATTATTCAATGAATTTTACATGGATAATAACAATTTTAGTTCCAGTCATAGAAAATATCATTATCTTTAAGTAATAACAACAATTTTTGATTTCAGGACACCATGTTTCGCGGGCAGGGGCCCACGGAAATGTGCATTTTGTAGCCGCCATTTTGAATTTTTTCAACTTTTTCACTTTTTTAAATTCTCTGATAATAAACTAATATAATCATCAAAACCAAAAGTTCGTACGCCTTTTCATTGTCCTACAACAAAAATACAAACTTTGCCTTATTTTTGTCCATAATGAGGGAACCCTTCCCTTAATCAGTTGATACGAGTAGAAATTATCGAGAATGCTTATTCAATCATATTGCAAAGAATTATAAAACCTACCATAAAATGTTTTTGTTATTTAAGT
Organism: Pherbina coryleti; assembly: GCA_943735915.1. Classification (NCBI taxonomy): domain Eukaryota; kingdom Metazoa; phylum Arthropoda; class Insecta; order Diptera; family Sciomyzidae; genus Pherbina; species Pherbina coryleti. The sequence goes on from OX030951.1 coordinate 30,653,309, forward strand.
TTGCAAAAATGTTTGTGAACACAAAAATTCCAAAATTATTTAACAATATTAAGAATAGTTAAATTATGATATTGAATTTTTAATATAGATTTTTTTGTTTTTAAGAGTTTGTTTACATTCAAACCTCAATAATTTCGTATTATCAGCTATCATTTGCGTAAAAATAAAAAGAAAAAAATAAAAACAAAAAATCGCAAAACAAAGTCATCTATAAATTCATTAATAAAAATAAAACGTTTGCGCCAAAACGTAATGACCCTAATTATTTGTCGTTGTTGTTATTGTTATTTTTGTTGTTCGTTAATTTGTTCTTATTATTACTTATTTTTATAGCTACTAACTATTACCTGATAACATTGATCATCATAGCAACAACACAGGTTTTGCGCCTTTATTGTCATAGTCAACTTTTTGTTGCTGTACCTTTCAGTGGTGGATCTAGAAATTGTTTGTGAGGGGGGATTCAATTCAATTCAATAATCTTGTGTTATAAAGATTGAGAATTAAATAAACATTTAATTATATTTTCCCCATCTACATGCTTTCCAAAGCAAAATTGTCTCACCAAATTAAGGACTGGCTGGCCTGGGTTAAGAGGACCCAATCGTGGAGGCCACAATTTTGGCAGTCAAATAAGACGATTTTATGAAAAATATTTATACTGAATAATGTGAACTTGTATCCCCTTTAAAGGGTAATACACAGTCAAGTGACAAAAAGAAAATCGATTTTTCAGGAATTTTTGTTTTGTAAAAACTTTTCATTTATTAACGTAAAATTTATATATATTTTAAAGTAACTTTCAACTTTACTTTCACATATTTTATTTGTAAAAATAATTATGTTTAAAGTTACTGTAGACGATCTTTGGGAGCTCCTCTAAAAAATGCATCTTCCGGGGTGCACGATTTCTCTAAACTGGATCATATGAAATAAAAACATAAAAAAATCTATCATTTAATTAAAGGAATAATCATAATAATAATTTTTGAACAAATAGCGGCTTCTCAACACAAAAAGTCAATTTTCAACATGCATTCGGATCAAAATACCCGGAATTTTTCAAAAAACGAAAACAGTTCAACTATTCATCGATTTAATTTTATTTTCTTCAAATAATCTCCATTGCAAGCATTACACATATTCCAACGACTTCAACGCTCTCTGCGACTTCTTCTTTATCGCTTCAATCGTTTTCCAATGGTTTCCACGAACTGGCAAATTTGATTCGGGGGAATAGGAAAAAGTCACAATGGCCATGTCGGATGAATACGGAGCTTGCAGAACGGTATGAACCTTGTTTTTGAACAAATAGTCGCGTATGAGATGAGATGTGTGGGCCGGTGCGTTGTCGTGGTGAAAAAACCATGAATTGTTTCTCTCCAATTCTGGCCTCTTGCGACTTTGTCTTTCTGACAAGTTTTTTTTTTCTGTTGTTTTTTTTTTTTGTAGCAAGTAAATTGTTTCTAAAATAGAACATTTTTATTGGAGAGAAAAAAATCTTCGATCAACTATAAAAAATATACTTAAAAAACATTCATGTTGTCTTGTTGCCAACATTCTTGGCCTAAAGCTCAAATTTGTTTTCAATATAAATAATGAAAGGTCACATTTAAATTCAAGATTTTTGGGAGAGCACGCCCGTATTAAATGTTTAGGAAAAATATGATTAGTTGTGTGTTTATCACAAAAACAACAAAGTTTTTTCATAACAAATTTTCCCCACACCGTTTAGGTGTACCATCAGTTAAAACTAACTGAACCCCAAAACGGAAGTGTGGAGAAAAGAAGAATAACAACAAAATAACACAACTTCAACATGCACTGATAGCAGTAAACCACCTAAAAGTTTGACACGATCAAGGTTAACCTTCACACAGGGTGCATTTTAAGTAGATACGAACTTAGTTACAATGCAAAAGCGTTCTTTCTGTCAAAAATAAATTTCCGGGTAACTTTCTCGGCATATTGGTAGTATAAGTGGGACTTAAGTAGCTTGAGTGGATCACAGTGAAAAGTCATGCAAGACTACTGATGAGTTGATGTAGCGGCCAACGAAACAGTCTGTCTAGTCTGCTCTGTGATTTGCTCTAAACAGGTCCGTTGTTGGTTGTTGCTGCCTTCATTGTCTTCATGTTCTCTTGTTGTCAACGTACTTGGCCTAAAGCTCAAATTTGTTTTCAATATAAATAATGAAATGTCACATTAAAATGTAAGATACTTAAAAACCTTAAGATTGAGCCGGTTGAGCCGTTTCTGAGAAATCTTGCTAACTAGATGTTTGTGAAAGTGAACCGTATTCCGACTTATAACTTCTGTGTATCTTAATTCCGACCCCTCATGCACATAATTCCAAACAAAGTTTAAAATTTAATCAAAATTGATAAGTTTAAACAGCATCTTAGCTTACAGACACATACTTTCGAACTTTCTCAATAATTTACATTCACATTTTTATCTTTGGTGTCCTCTCGTCAACAACTTCCTAAACACACATTAGAAAGACAATCATTTTCGAATTTTCATGGATGAAATAATGAATTTTCATCTCAAAAACTCATAATTAATATAACTATTAGTTTTTTTATATTTACAGTTTAAAAAAAAAAAAAAATTGAGGTGGTCAGAATAAAATCCAGAGTCAAATATTTTGAAAGTTTAGATTGGTTGATATTTTGTTTTTAAGGATGGTTTTGTGGACCTTTCAAAGAGTATTGTGGAAGAAATTTTCGCATTCGAAAAAAAGGTGCCTTATTAATTTACCAAACATGCTTTGTAGAAGTTATGGTTTTACATAAGAGATTCTATAGGCTGCTCATAAGGTCCATACTTATACACAAAACTTAGAGTCAAAACAAAATTTTATCTTTGACTTTTATGCTCTTTGGTGCATAGATTACGAATCTTCTGGTCGTGTTGTCCTAACGTTTCTACGTTCCTAGCTAATTTTAGCCTAATGTCCATTTTTGCATATTTTTTTATATGATTCGACCTTCAAAGTGAAATGAAACTTGGTTGGAGTTTAAAATAGATTTTAAATTATTTGAAAGAATCCAAACCATCAGAAGTACCGGGTATTGGAACTATTTTCCTCTTAATCCTTGACGCATTTTCTTAAATAACGTTTCAACACCAATAACGTAACGCTAAAATTTTATGTAGTATATTGAACAACTTTATCTACGAGTCTGAGGTGCTATGCCCCTATATTACCCCCTTTATTATCCGCCCCTGGTAGTTTTAGACGTAAACAAAATAATGAGCATTGTTATATATAATAAAAATTTGTGCGCTCAACTCTCACCACAAAAGCAAATATCTACTTGCTACTTAAACTCATGAAGGGCATTAAAGGCCAACAAACGTTGTTAAAAAGAATTTCGCTCTTAACATTCATTCTCCTCACTGCAAAGCGTAGATGTTCTTAAGAAGCATCTAATGTTTTTTTTTTCAATTTTTTTTTTTTTTTTTGTGTCAATAGATACGCTTTTTAAGCTTTATTACTTTATAAAAATCGTAGGAGAGGGGAAAAGAATACTTCTTGAGAACTTAAGTAAAGTTCGCTTACCTTAACGACCAAAAAAATGCCGGTATTTTTTTTTAGTAAATATTTCTGAAAATAAAAACATCCACTAAAATTAATTTAATAAAAAAGTTTATCTTGTGACAAATTTCAGAGGCAAGAAGAAAGCTCCACAAAGTTCAGGAATTTTGAATGTTATCAAATGATGCCGTTCATGATATTTTGATGGAAATATGAGGGAAAAGTATGAAGTATGGTGTTCTAAACAAAGTGCTTGCGAATTTTCTACTACTTTCAAAAAATTGAACCCTTGAGCTATAGAAATCATCTTTTCCGTTTCATTCACTCATTCATAAGTTCGACAGATCCATAGTTAAATAAATAAGGTAGACTCGGGACTGAAATTCCTCTCTCGCTATAATTCGAAACTGTCCAATCAATACAAATAATTTTCAGTTTCTTTTTGCTTTTGTTCGTTGTTCGGTGCTACTCTGCCGCCGTGCTACTCTACTTTGTTTATTATACTATCTACAGATCTAGCCAAAAACTTAACTGTCACGTTCACCTTGTTTATTACACTAAGGGGAGAAGGAGAGGTTCGTACATATTATAGACTGATTGATTGATCGGTTGGGTGCAGACCAGTGTTGCCAGAGAGATGAACTGAAATTTACCACTATTTGGGAAAAAATTTACCACTTTCGGAGAAAATTTACCTTTTCCCAAAATAAAAATAAAATAAAAATTTTTTAAATGATTAATAACCGTTATAAATTTTTTGTTAGTATACATATATTTATCTCTCACCAACAAGCTAACCGTCAACTCTTGACGTGTATAAACTATTTTGTTTCGCTTTTTTTGAATTTAATTCACTTGTTGCTTTTACCCCTTTTGCATTGGTTCTCTTTTGAACCCAAAAAGTTGACGATACAACACAAGCGTACCGTCAATTTTTTCCCCCTTCTCAGCCAATTCGCCGCCAACAAACTCGAAAAATTGCTTTCAATTATTGACCAATGTAAAAGGGGTCTTTGTTCAACAACTAAAGATGGATAATTCAGATTTTTTTGTTACATAGGATGATTCACAAGAATATTAAACTATTTGGGGGAATGTTCAGTAAGGTAACAGTACTGTCGATAATTCGAAAAATTAACAAGTCTAAAAAAATATTTATTTTCGCAAAATTTACCACTTTTGGTCAAAAATTACCTTTTTTACCTCTGCCCAAAAAATGAGTAAAAAATTACCTCAATTAGGTAAATTTACCTCAATCTGGCAACAGTGGTGCAGACTCTAAATACTCGCTCTCTCCAAGCTCCCACACATTATTACTACTCTCGACCACTGTTGCCAGATTGAGGTAAATTTACCTAATTGAGGTAATTTTTTACTCATTTTTTGGGCAGAGGTAAAAAAGGTAATTTTTGACCAAAAGTGGTAAATTTTGCGAAAATAAATATTTTTTTAGACTTGTTAATTTTTCGAATTATCGACAGTACTGTTACCTTACTGAACATTCCCCCAAATAGTTAAATATTCTTGTGAATCATCCTATGTAACAAAAAAATCTGAATTATCCATCTTTAGTTGTTGAACAAAGACCCCTTTTACATTGGTCAATAATTGAAAGCAATTTTTCGAGTTTGTTGGCGGCGAATTGGCTGAGAAGGGGGAAAAAATTGACGGTACGCTTGTGTTGTATCGTCAACTTTTTGGGTTCAAAAGAGAACCAATGCAAAAGGGGTAAAAGCAACAAGTGAATTAAATTCAAAAAAAGCGAAACAAAATAGTTTATACACGTCAAGAGTTGACGGTTAGCTTGTTGGTGAGAGATAAATATATGTATACTAACAAAAAATTTATAACGGTTATTAATCATTTAAAAAATTTTTATTTTATTTTTATTTTGGGAAAAGGTAAATTTTCTCCGAAAGTGGTAAATTTTTTCCCAAATAGTGGTAAATTTCAGTTCATCTCTCTGGCAACACTGCTCTCGACCCGTAAACTTTAGCTATCACTCTAACGATCATGTACACTCTCGCTTAAACAACTAAGCAACCCACCCAACGCTCTCTTACGTCTTTGTATAACTCGTTTCCAAACTCAGTCGGTATTTTTACCGAGATTCTCCATCAAAATGTCGCAAATGATATGATAATTAAGTTTAAGAAGCGAAGCTATTATTAATAAGGTAGGTGAGATATAAAAGCTCTTGTAGATGTTCTAGATACAATTCTTACTTTGAGACATTTTCTCCATACACGCACACAAATTATCACACCATAATTCGGTTTCACTTTAATTTTTCTTTAGCGCTGGCAGTACTGTTCGCTAGTGCGTTGTTCTCGCCATGCCTCAATCTTGAATTTAAGCTTTCTTTATGATTCCATTTATCACATGAATTGGAAAACCGTGGTGTTGTCCTTTTCATTTCCTTTAGAATAGAATTTTTAACAGCTTAATTTTTGTGGATTTTTTTTTTTTTGCTTTTTGGTGCTTGTGCCGTGAGATTTATTCCAAGTTTGTGTGGTAAAGATAAAGCAATAAAATTGCGAAATTCATGAAAATTTTTTCGTTTCTTCAAGGTTATTGAGGGTGTTATGCCTTCATGTTTTTGTCGCTTATACGTTTTAGTGTTGCGGCACAATAACGTCGACTGAAGAAAAATTAAAAAAAAAAAAATAAGGAATATGGAATTAATTAACATACATATCTATTTGTTCTTCTGTATGTATACAATATAAATTTTGGCTTAAATTGGGTTTTATGATATGCTCGTGAGTTACTGAACAGGATGTGTACTCATAAAATATAAAAAAAAAACCAACACCAGTTTAAATATTTACAGATTTAATCAAATTCTACTACTTTGTGGAATTCTTTTTTAAGAAATTTCTTTTGTAAAGAATTTATAAGATATAGATAGATATCTTGAATTACAATATAAATAAAATCTTGAAAAATAACCATAGTCTTATGTTGTTATGATTTCTTTTGTTACGATCTTTTTGTTATATGCTATTATTGGTGAAAATAACTGCAAAAATATCATGTTGTAATAAGCAATAATGATGTTAATCAAAAAAACGTCTGTCAACTGCGAGTTAAACATGCTCAAACAAGCTATTGCTGTACTCATCCAATCCAGTTTTTTTGAAAATGACATCTGAGACATCTTATTTTCCAAATAAGTATAAAGATAATAGTTTTAGCACATGACCATTTTTAATTCAGCCTTTTAACTCACAACATATACATCGCGATGTATTATTACTGCATCGTTACCGTCTGGAAACCATAAAAATAATTTTAGAGAAATTCTCTAAAATAGTTCTAGGCTCTAGGTTCAAGGCCGTTGAAACAGTCTTTCTCTTTAAATAGTGACAAATGTTTTTCTAAACACGAAGTTCTTCGCACAACTACCTTCTGACAAATGTAGAATATTTGAATGCTCTGGGGTTTTTTTTTTTTTTTTTTAAACATAACCACTAAGGTGGGTCACTAAAATAAATATCAAAAGACCGCCCCTCATTTGAAAGCTTATGTTAAGGGGGTTTTAGTAGCATACAAATTTTTTTTTAGGTGGACCCAAAATCTGAGCCAAATGGTATTTTTTGTATAACTTCTTCAGTTTTAACCGATTCCATCTTTGACTATATATTTGAACTTTTCGTCTCATTTCCTCAGTAACCCCAAAACTTTTATTTTTTCTTTTAAGAAAATAAAAGTTCGTAAAAAATCATAAAACTTTTATGAACAAACTTTTTGATTTCATTCGTAGGAAAAAAAGTTACAGCGAATTTAATTTTCGGTCAAGTTTGGCTTCGTTTTTGGTATTTAGCTTTCGGTTCATCTTTGTTTGCCTTCGAAATAACTTCGTTCATCTCCGTATTTGTTCGTTAGTCTTCGGTTCATCTTCGTTTTGCTTGGTTTTTTACACCAAATTTCTTTAAAATCGGTCCAGGCGATCAGGCATTTTCGAGTCATACGAGCCCTAACCACTATTAATTCGTACAGCAAGCACTTTTATGCCAATGTAACATGTAAGGGTACATATTTTATTAAATAATATTGACAACACTATTAAATTTATACTTTTCTGAAAGTTTGTTTTATTATCTTTAATTTCATAAACAAATTTGTGCACATATCATGATAAAAAGTTTTGAAAACAGAAATTAACGGAAAGTCCATTTATTTTGATAAAAAAAATTTGACCACTATTAATTCGTACAGTGGAACATTTTCTAATTTAATACTGTGTAACGCCCCCTTTGCTTTTTAAAACAGCTTCTAATCGCTTTGGCATTGTATCTATAAATTTTTTACACTCTTCAGGGGTTATAGAGTCCCAACTTTCCTGAATGTTGGCTTTTAATCCGCTAAGAGTGCGTTGTGGGTCATTTCATCACTTCCTTTTCATGAGTGCCCACACGTTTTCGATTGGGTAAAAGTCCGGGCTAGATGATGGCCAGTACAGAACACTAATACCATTTTCTTGTAGCCATTTTTTTTTTTTTTTTTGGCTGTATGGGATGATGCACCGTCTTGTTGAAATACATATTCGCCACAGTCAGCTAGCTTTGGTACTGACGGAATGAGATGTTCTTCCAATATATTAATATATTTTTCTGCATTTACTGTTCCCTTAATAAAGTGAAGCTGACCGACACCCTTTGAGGACATACATCCCCACACCATAATGCTAGCTGGAAACTTTACAGTACGCTTTAAGCAGTCTTTATGATATGCCTCTGTGCTTTTCCGAATCACCCTTTTTCTGGCATCACCGACGCATACGTCAAACTTCGATTCGTCGCTAAATATAATGGTGTCCCATTGCCTTTGTACCCAAGAACGTCTTTCTTTTGCCCATAATAAACGTTTTTTCATTTGAAGTACAGTAAGTAAGGACTTTTCTTTGGCCTAAAAAATTCAAGTTTCAATAAATGTTTTTGGTATCACCAGTTTTAGAGTGTTAAACTTACTTTATAAACACCATAAGCTATATCTTTCATTTGCCGACGCGTCCATTCACGTTTAATGGTTTTTCCAATTCTTTCTGACCACTCTGAAGCTATGTATCTAATAGTGCCTCGACGATTTTTTTTAAGTATAACTTCTAAAGCTCTTTTGTCGCGAATCGTTATTTTGGAGACCCGGCCTCTGTTTGCAACATTATTGCTACAATTCTCATTTTTTTTTGTATTTTTGAACAATACTTGATACTGTTGATCTGGGAAGCTTTAATTCAACCGATATTTCGCTATAGCTTTTTCCCGATTTGACTTTGTCAATAATTTATAATCGAATTTCTTCACAAACTGGCTTACCAAGTGCCATCGTTGAACAATTAATCAGAAATAAAAAGAAACAACACGAAAAAAATCGTGTTATTGTTCAATTGCATTTCTTTACTCTAATAAAACGGTAAATTTTCATTATTTGTTTACATTTTAATTTTCAGAGTTGTCTTTAGCTGAATTTATACACTGTACGAATTAATAGTGGTCAAATTTTTGTTATCAAAATAAATGGACTTTCCGGTAATTTCTGTTTTCAAAACTTTTTATCATGATATGTGCACATATTTGTTTATGAAATTAAAGACAATAAAACAAACTTTCAGAAAAGTATAAATTTAATAGTGTTATCAATATTATTTAATAAAATATGTACCCTTACATGTTACATTGGCATAAAAGTGCTTGCTGTACGAATTAATAGTGGTTTGGGCTCGTATATATTTTATTAGTTGAAGCGCCCTCTTTCAAAAGTTTTTTAATGCTTCTGATAAGTAGCCTATCTTTTAATCTTGAGTCAGGAGAATCTTTATCGTTTAATCAGAAATTTATTATTGCATAAAAAACAAATCAATAAGCAAAGCAGCAACTTAAGGAAAACCACACAACCTCACACACCACACAACCTTAAACAAAATATTTTCAATGCTAAAAACAAACTATCGGTAACTTTTACAATCGGTTAAAAGCTGATGAAGTTATACACAAAATACCATTTCGAGCAGATTTTGGGTCCACCTAAAATAAAATTTGTATGCTACTAAAACCCCCTTAACATAAGCTTTCAAATGAGGGGCGGACTTTTGAAATATTTTTTTTTTCATATGGGGTGATCCACCTTAATAACCACTTCTATAGTTTTCGTTTATTTTGTTCTCCTTTGTCTTCTTTAGAAAGTGTGAATGTTTGTCAGCCATTTTTGTTTTTGAGTGTTTATATTGATAGGTACTCGCTATCTGCATTTCAAAGAACTTAGGCTGTCCCCGAAGACTCAAAAAAGCAAAGAAATCTTTTCATAGACTTATTCATAAAAAGGACTCTATGAATAAGTCTCCTTTTAGCTTGATACACTAAAGTCAACGATGCTCAAAAGCATCGAATCCCTACTTATAATAATAATCGTCGAGTTCTCCAAAAAAAGCCATCAATCGCAAACTTAATTTTCTTCATTGTCATTTCTTTAAATTTTTTTAAATAAATACCCATACGCCAAAGAACCCTGGTTCAATTTTTATCTGACACAGAAAGTTTTTTCAATTGAATTAATTTTTCTGTTCGATCGTCATCTCTCTGCAGACAATGGCAAACCTCAGAGAGTAAATAATGCCATGCAAAGCTTCTTGAGAACATGCACATTAGTCGTTCGGAGTCGGCATAAAACTAGTAGGTCCAGTTCTCGATCAATTGTGTCTGAACATTAAATAACACGCACAACAAAATTTGATCATAAGAAGTTCGGTCAAAGTCTAGGCTGAAATGGCCAGTTTGTTACGAGGGTTGCCTTTTAAGTCTTGCTCCTAACAATGAGAAAACAGTGATTAATTAGTGTAAATACTTTTATTGTTTTTCAAAGTATTTTGAAATCATTATTCGAAACAGTTTTGCGACTCTGAAGGTACCAACATTTCCGAAACCAGGTTTTTGGAGGCCTCAATATCCTGTTCAGCCGTAGAAAAACGCTCACCATGCATATTTTTCATATTGTGAGGGAACAAGAAGGCGGATAACCCATCAATTCCATGTTTTGAGTGCTCAATAACTCTTGGTTAAGACAATGTGTGGAAATTCGAATTGTCGTGATGGATGATCTTCCTTCTGTGGTTGGTGTTCCTCAATTTTCGGAACACTTTAGGCGAACAAATGCCTGTGTACCATTCAGCATTAACAGTTCTCCGTTGTTCAAGTGCTACAGTTGCCGTTGTTCAAGTAGCTTGGATGTGCTCCGTCCGCGGACAACTTTTGTCGGGTTTTGCTCACTTTGAAAAACCCAAACAGTAGATTGCTGCTTTGTTTCGGGTTCATTAGCATCCATGACTCGTAACCATGTCTTAGACGTGTATCGAATCACCCCTACTGTATTTTTATACCCCCAGGGTTTAAAAACGTAAAAGGGGTATATTAATTTTGTCACTCCGTTTGTAACGCCCATAAGGAGGCGTCGTAGGTATAGAAAAGTATATATATTTTTCATCAGCATCACCACCCGAGTCGATTTAGCCTTGCCCGTCTGTCTGTCCGTTTGTCTGTGATCACTATTACAGCCGTAATTTTCAAGCAATCATCACGAAATTCGATATTTAAGCTTGTCCCTAAAAAATAAAGGTCAAGTTAGAAAATTAGTCAAATCGGATGAAAACCACACCTACTTCCCATACTTAGTGACTTTATCAAAAAGGTAAAATCTTTTTAAATTCCGCAAGCATTTATAAATTGACTTGGAATTTTGCAAGAACACTTTAATATTTAATATGCACTGAGTATGAATTTCAATGAAATCAGATGAAAACCACGCCTACCACCCATTGGCTGCTTTAAACTTTGAATATACTTTGGTTCGGCCGTGGGGATATTTTAATTTCGGCCCAATAAAAGAATTTTTTACTAGTTCCAGCATTTTCTTGCACCAATCGACAAGAAAACTTCCTGACGCCTAAATGCTTATGTAAAATCGAATGTATGCTACTCCCACGAATAACTTCATTTCACGGAATGTCACATGCCGGTCTGCTTCTAAAAGTTCACGCACATCATCTGTGTTTTCTGTCACAACAGCCGCTCTTGGGCGGCAACGTTCACGAAATTCGTCTTGGAAAGTACGATGACTACGCTCGAACTTATTGAACTACCTTTTTACCGTTGCTAGGTGTGCTGCTGCTTCATCAATAAAAGTCGAACTAAGTTGATCGATGCATTAGTTTTTTGTGAATCCACCTCGAAAACGTAAAAAATCATCACCCGAAAATGTTCACGCCAAATGTCTTCACCAAAAAACGATTTTTTTTTTCTTTTGTCTTAATTAGAAAACTGTTTTCCTTGTCTTAAAAGAATTAAGTCTCCTGACTTAATTAAAAATTAATAAAAAATTAAGAAAATGTTATTTATTTTATCAAAAAATCTCCAATTATTTTTGAATAAAATAAAGGCCTTAAAAATTATTTGAAAGGACAAAGTCCCAATTGAAATCGAGGCTTCCGTTATAGTTTTACTTGAAGAGAATGTTCTTTTGAATACTGATGAAAATCAAAATGAATTCAAATCAAAAATCATGAGCAAGTTATTTTTTTAATATCTTTTATGTTCGTACTCGTAGCTGTTGCTTCTTTGTCTTCTTCTTCTTCTTCGTCTTCGTTTGCTTGACGCACTTGTTATCAATTTAGTTCACTCAATATAAAAATAATAATAATCACAACAGAATCAGCTCAAGCGAGCATATAAATTGTTATTATTTTTATTATATTAAATAGGAGGAAAATCAGTCAAACAATAGATTGTTGTTGCTGGTGTAGATTTTGTTGTTAAACGTATAGTTGTTGTTGTTGCTGTCGCCGGCAATGTTGTCGTGGTGGTTGCTGCTGTCGACTCTGACTGTTGTGTTTGTTGTTGTTGTTGTTTTTGTTGTTATTGTTCTTGTTATTGTTGTTGTTATTATTGATATTATTGTTGCTGTAGTCAGTGTTGTATCCGAGGGCGTTGTACTGTGCTATCAAGCATACTGTGCGTTTCCTTGAAGTTCACTTAAGTCTGTAAAAGTTGTTGATAACTGGACAACTAACTGGCAGAATGTTTTAAATTATATTGATTTCCTTTTCTTATTCTCTTTCATATATAATTGATTATTTTTAAAAATTGTCATGGACCAATATTTTTAAATGTATCAATTACAGTATCGTCCCATAGTTATTATTATTATTTTTACTATTTTTGCAACATGAATTAATTGAATTCTTTTTGTTAATATTTTTTTCAGGTATGCGAATGACCATGTCTACCTCATCCACAATGACGCCACGCATACATAGAAAAGGTTTTCGTACACCCTCAAAGAGACATCCTGGCAAGGCATTACCAGGAAAACTACACTCAATATCGAGGGTAAGTCGTAAAAATGTCTTGAAGCGATTCATAACTAATATAAAAGGACATTTTAAGCAGCTTACTGCCGTCTTAATATCTATTAATAACTGCTGTTGCTATGCGAAAGTTTAATGTCATCTTTTTATTGTTACCGCTCTCTTTTGGAATAAGGAAAAAAAAATTATATAAAAAAATTTATTTTTAAAGTAGTTACTTAAAATGTTATGTTCTGATTGATGTTCTTTGTCGATTAAAATTATTATTTTTTTTTTTTTGGTTTTTTTTAATATCAGCTGATTCAGTGATACTATCAGCCACTAGAGACGGTGACCATAAGTTTATTTATTTTAAACAGCTCTAGCGCATTTATAGATCATTTAAGCTAGTAATTATGTCATAACTTTATCAAACTGATTTTGTTTTATACAATTATCTTTATAAAAAAGAAGTTGGCTGTATCGTGTATACACCCGTAGGTTTTGACGTGACAGCGTGTATTTATCATTGTACTTATTCTTGTCCTTTTTTTTTCCTTTGCTCCCAGACTTGTCCTAATAATTGTCCTACTTCTTGTCAAAACTCTTGATTAGATTCATGCCCAAATTCCTGCCCTATTTCTTGACCTTATCCATTTCCCAATCTTGTCCTTTATATAATTTGAAGTGTGTCTAAATCTTTGTCCATATCATTGTCCCAATCCTTTCATAGTCCTTTTCTTAAACCTTGTCTGAATGCTTGTCCTAATCCTTTTCTAATTTAATACTCTAGTATTTGACCAAATCGTTGCTCTACTTCTTATCTCATTCCTGGTCTTTTTCCAAGTCCTTGCCGTCATCCTTTTTCTAATCCTTGTCTTAATACTAGTCCTTTATACATTTTAATTTTAATTGAATTTTTTGTATTTATATTTTTATTTGTATTTTTGGTTTTGCTATTGCATTTAGTACATAGGTTTCTTCAATGGGTTCCCTCAGAAGCCTCATGACGCCATTTTTTTTTTTTTTGTTTTTTTTATTTTTTTTATTTTATAATGTGACCGAAAACCTCAGCTCTAATGCCATTCTATAAAATTTACCGTAGCGCCAACAGTCACGGAGTTATAATTTCATGCAACGTTTTTTCGTTTCTGTTACATTTTCACTGCACTAAACGGTTGTTCCGTGGTTTCAGGCCCTCAGTATACTTATTTTTCTTATAAGATCAAAAAATTAATCTTCGCTGTCGTAAAATAAAATTTACTGTTGCATCTTTACTTGGCGAGTAATAATTTCATGCAACAATATTTCATTTTTGTTGCATAAGCTGTTATATCCGCTACCTGACGACGTCAAAATTAATTTTTTAATATTTTGGTCGTAAGGCCAAGAATTAATTCTTTATTTCCTTTTTATATGATTTATCGTGGCGCATCTCCTCCTTTTCATAAAGAAATGCCCGAAATTCTTCAATAAAATAAAAATATTTCAACTATTCATCGTTATTAATATTATTTCCTTGAAAGTAAACTCCATTGCAAGCAATACACATATTCCAACGCTTTCTCCAATCTTGAAAACACTTTTCATAGGCTGATTTCAGAATCGCCTTCAGCTCCTTCCTTGAATATTACTTTATTGAATTGATGGTTCAAAAAACTGTCTACCCAAGTCAATCAGCTGATAAATGTCAAAGTTATTCAGTGCTTACTTACCGACACAAAATATGGCGCACCCTGTATGAAATAAAATCTTGCGTCATGACACCACGGTGACAACCGCTTAATGCAGTGAAAATGCAACAATAATGAAAAAACGTTGCATGACATTATAACTCGGTGACTATGGACGTTACGGTTAAATTTATGGATCGGCCATGAAAGTGAGGTTTTTTACCTTTTTTATTAAAAAAATAAAATTAATGATGTCACGAGGTTCCTCAGGGAATCGCTTAATGTAATGCAAATACACCATTGTTGCATGGATTTATTGCAAGGTAAATGCTTAGGTAAATGTGAATGCATCACAGAAAAGCAAATGTAAAAGCAAAAGTAAAAGAAAACGCAAAAGCAGAAACAGAACCAAAAACGAAAGCAAAAGCAAAAACAAAAGCAAAAACAAAAGCAAAAGCGGCAGCAAAAAAAAAACAAAAGCAAAAGCAAAAGTAAAGCTAAAGTAATAGCAGAAGCAAGATCAATGGCAAAAGCAAAATCAAAAGCATAAACAATAGCAAAAGCAAAATCAACATTGAAAGCAGAAGCAAAAGCAAAAGCAAAAATAGAAGCAGAAGCATAAGCAAAACCAAAAGTAAAAGCAAAAACTAAAGCAAAAGCATAAGCAAAAGCAGAAGCAAAAACAAAAGCAAAATCAATAGCAAAAGGAAAAGCAAAAGCAAAAACAAAAGCAAAAGCAAAAGAAAAAGCAAAAGCAAAAGCAAAAGCAAAAGCAAAAGCAAAAGCAAAAGCAAAAGCAAAAGCAAAAGCAAAAGCAAAAGCAAAAGCAAAAGCAAAATAAAAATTAAAATTAAAATTAAAATTAAAATTAAAATTAAAATTAAAATTAAAATTAAAATTAAAATTAAAATTAAAATTAAAATTAAAATTAAAATTAAAATTAAAATTAAAATTAAAATTAAAATTAAAATTAAAATTAAAATTAAAATTAAAATTAAAATTAAAATTAAAATTAAAATTAAAATTAAAATTAAAATTAAAATTAAAATTAAAATTAAAATTAAAATTAAAATTAAAACTAAAACTAAAATTAAAATTAAAATTAAAATTAAAATTAAAATTAAAATTAAAATTAAAATTAAAATTAAAATTAAAATTAAAATTAAAATTAAAATTAAAATTAAAATTAAAATTAAAATTAAAATTAAAATTAAAATTAAAATTAAAATTAAAATTAAAATTAAAATTAAAATTAAAATTAAAATTAAAATTAAAATTAAAATTAAAATTAAAATTAAAATTAAAATTAAAATTAAAATTAAAATTAAAATTAAAATTAAAATTAAAATTAAAATTAAAAATAAAATTAAAATTAAAATTAAAATTAAAATTAAAATTAAAATTAAAATCAAAATCAAAATCAAAATCAAAATCAAAATCAAAATCAAAATTAAAATCAAAATCAAAATCAAAATCAAAATCAAAATCAAAATCAAAATCAAAATCAAAATCAAAATCAAAATCAAAATCAAAATCAAAATCAAAATCAAAATCAAAATCAAAAGCAAAAGCAAAAGCAAAAATAGAAGCAAGAATAAGCAAAACCAACAGCAAAAACTAAAGCAAAAGCAAAATCAAAAGCAAAACCAAAACCAAACAAAATAAAAGCAAAAGCCAAAGCAAAAGCCAAAGCAAAAGCCAAAGCAAAAGCAAAAGCAAAAGCAAAATCAATAGAAACAGCAAAAGCAAAAGTAAAAGCAAAAGCAAAAGCAAATAGCAAAAGTAAACCCAAATTTAAAAGCAAAATTAAAAAGAAAAGTAAAGCGTTGACGTCAACACCTTCGGCCAATTTTCTTTTTTTTTTTTCTTTTAAATATTATTACTCTTAATATTAACCTTATTTAATGATTTAACATTAATTTGTCGCCTAACACTCGTGTTTTCTATTTTATAATCAATTTACTCAGATTGGTCCTGGAAAAATACCGCCCGGAAAACGTTTTCCGCAACGACCACATCCACCGCCCTGTGATAATTCAAATGATAGCGGTTTTGGTTTCGATCAGCATCTTGAAGTACAACAAGGCAGCAGCAGTAGCGGCAGCAGTCATCATCCTAGTAGTACCAGTATCAGTAGCAGCAGCGGTAGCGGCAGCTCAAGTAGCAACAGTCACAACAACCACACTCAGCTGCAACATACATCGCAGCAGCATTTAATTCGTGCTATCCCAGCATCAAGGTAATTGAATTATATTTTAACATTATTTGCATGCAACACTTGAATTATATTTTATATAAAAATTTCTGCATGCAACACTGTATAAAATAAAAATGATTAAATAATTTTTAAACTCCTTTATTTTTATTGCATGTTAATCGAACACTTTTTCTAAAATTATGAAATTTTATTTAAAAAAAAAAGAAAATACCACCTAAAAATTTTATTCATGCTCATAACTCATGCTTCGAAAATTGTCTGATGATGTCGTTGAATTGATAGCGACCTTGACGCGTTCGCTCATCAGAGGATGACTGGCTTGATTACCTTGTTTTTTCAACCCTTCAATTTTTTTTTTTTTTTGTGATAAATTCCAAAAAGTTAAGCTTTTTTGTTGTCTGGCCTAATAAGCTTATTTATCGAAATTCTTGTTTATTCAGAATTTCCGTTTCACCCTTAATTGGAACAGACTAAAATATCTACCTTAATATATGTTTAACACTATAATGCTTTGTACTTCACCTCGCTGTTGTTGCTGTTGTTGTCATTTTGTGTTTGATATTTTGTGTGTTAGCCACTTATCATAACTAGCTAGTATGAGATTAATGCGGTATTTTTTTAAGATTTTTTAATACTTTTTTTTAATTTTCACTTCTCTATTGTTGCCATTTTTTGTAGACAGTTTAATTGACACCTATTTTTTTGTGTCGCGCTATTTTTAGCAGTTTTATTTGAAGTTTTAATTGCTTTTATTTATATTACTTATAAACACTCTGATGTTGTTGACGTTCCTCGCACTAGTATCCTACAATTTTCATTGAAATTTAAGTAGGTATGTTTTTTTTTCACCTTAGTTCTAAGGTAGTTATTGACAATAACAATGTGCAGCAGTCAAAAAATATTACAGTTCTAAAGGTTGCATTTTATAGGTTGGTATTATTTCCATAATCAATTTCAAGAGACTGGCTCAGTGCCAGATGTGAAGATACCGAAACGAATTCGCCTCGGACGTTCGACCGAAAATATCGACGCAGTGAGGTTAAATGTTGAAAACAGCCCAAGCACCTCAATTACAATTCTCCATCACTATAATGTGGATTTCCACATATCAGCTCAATAACAGCGACCGAAAATATCGACGCAGTGAGGTTAAAATGTTGAAAACGGCCTAAGCACCTCAATTACAATTCTCCATCACTATAATGTAGGTTTCCACATATCAGCTCAACAAAAAACAACTCAAATCGTGGTATTGATGGGTCATTCGCCTCACAATCCCAACTTGGTACCCAATGACTTCTTCTGGTTCCCTCACATTAAGAAAAAAATGCGTGTTGAGCGCTTTTCTACACCCGAATAGGCAGTTGAGGCCTTCAATAACCTGTTTTCTGAGGTACCAACTTCAAAGTGCCAGAAGTGTTTCGAAAATTGGTTCAAACGAATGCAAAGTGTATTGATCATCTTGGAGAATACTTTGAAAAGCAATAAAAGCATTTTCCCTGATTAACCACTATTTTTTCATTATTAGGTGCAATACTTAAAAGTCAACCCTCATAGGCCTCGACCTTTCCATTACTCGTAATATTCAAAGTTTTATAAGGAGTAAATATGTCCTTTTCTTGTTTACATGCTTCGAAATATTTTCTAGCATTTTATTTAAATGTTTTTAAATGTTCTTTCTGCGCTTTTTGAACTGCATCAGCACTATACTCGTATCTCTTTTATTTTTGAGGTGGTAATGGTTACTTTGCTTTTTCTTCTGACCTTCATATTGGCCCTTTCCTCCTTCAATTTTAATCGCTTGACTGCCGCTACAACAAATAAATCAAATACTGTGATCACGTGCCTAAAGCCTGCTTCGAATCACCCCAACTGCACTTGGAAACTGATTAAATTCATAAAGAATAATAAAAGTTCTCCTACTTTAAACAAATTCTCGTAAATATTTGTTTATAAATAATAGTAATTTAATCGCATGTTTGTCTATGTAACAAAACAAAATTAAAAATGAAGACAAAAACAAAGACAAAAATACAATAAAAACAGAAATTCAAGCGAAAGTAAACAAAAGAAAACTATTATTAATTTGCTTGCACTTATTTCGTTCTTATTGCTTGCCGCTGAGCGCATACAATCAAAAAATTAACAAAATAATAACACTTCGAAGTTTAAAATTAAATGTAAACAAAAAGCATTTATTATCAAATAATCCTCTGAGGTATTTACGATCGGTATTAATGACGTAAAATAATGAGAGGAAATCTTTTTCAATAAAATTTAAAACATGACATGAAGAGAGAAGTAAAGGAAAAGGAAACAAAACCAGAGAAATAGACTAATATGCGAAAGAAATACAAAATAAAAACGAGAAAGAGCAAATAAAAGCGAAAGATTTAGCAAATTAACAAAGAGTTAAAGAGGAAAATTGGAAGGATAATTTTGTCAATAAAGTTACAGATAAAGAGAAAATATGGAACAAATTTGAAATAAATGTAAAAAAAATACAGAGGAAATACGGACATACATAAATTTAAAACAAATGCAGAAAAGAGGAGTAGAAAAAATTAAAGTAATAAAATTAAAAAAAAAAATGAGAGGATATGTGGAAAAATATATAAGAAATAGGTAAACAAATAAAACAAAAAACTAAATGTAGAAAATTTTGTAAACAAGGTTACAGGTAGAGAAAAAAATGTAGAAAAAAATAAAACAGAAAATTAAGAAAAAAATGTGAAAATGAAAAAAATAGAGAAATGTTAAAAAATATTGAAAAAAGTAAACGATAAAGTAAGAAAAAAATTGGATAAAGGGGGGAAAAATTAAGAAGAAATTCAGAGACAATGTATAAAAAAAGAAGAAAAAAAATGTATAAAAACATTTTAAGCAATGTGGAAATATAAAGAAGAAATGTAGAAAATAATTTATAGAATAATAAATATGTAGAAAGTTGAAAAATATAAAAAATATTTAAAAAAAAACAAAAAGCACAAAGGAATTAAAAAACAAGTTTAAGAAAAGGTCGAAAATTGGGCAAAAAGGAGAATATATAAGGGAAAAGATCGAGAGAAATAAAGCCAAAAGATGTCTAACCAAAATAAAAAAAACTTTGGAGAAAAATATTGAACAAATTATAAAAGAAAAGGGATAGACATAATAACTAAAGAGAAAAACAAAAATTTTACTACTACACAGAAAATAAAAGAATTGATTTATAACCTAAACTAGTTTAGCTAATGTGAAAGTTTCTATTTCACCTAATCTTTTCAACAACTTTTCTACTTACACAGTTAATTTAACAATCATGCATTAGGTAATTCACCTAATTAAAATTAGTTAATTCAACTAAAATTTTGCTTATTAAATCATCTAATTCTTCTAGTTATTTTACCTAATGCAAGTTGTCGATTTGTTCGTACACTAGGGAAATAACGCATATTAGCATTATCCACGCCTCAGTATACATTTTATATAAATATTTACGCGGATAAATCAAATGCTTTCCTTACAACTTGTTTTTTTCCCGTATTTGAATTTTATAGGAGCACAGCGCTCTCCTATAAAAAACATAAATAAAAACAAAGTGAGAAAATTTTACAAAAAGTAAAGTCTCATGCGAGAATTGAACTCGGACCGCTGGCGTTATAGTCAAACGCTTTACCGCTGTGCTGTTACGCCGTTTGATAACTTGTGTACAAAATGTATATAAAAATATGAGGTCCACAACTCTGAAATTATTTTTCCACTGGGCATCTACAGCAATTTGATTAATTGGTATGTAGAGTAAATTCCTGTATTGGAAATTAAGCTCAATAGATAAGGCGTTGGTTGTTGAAATCTTGAGATCACAGGTTCGACTCTCAGCGGTGGCAAAGAAATTTTTTCAGTCATTTATACAATGTATATATATCTCTCGCATTCTATCTACTATAAAACAAATCTTTCTTCTCTATCATGTGACGAAATGAAGTAAAGTCACCTTAAGGAAGTTTCACTTCAAAATAGAAATTAAAAAAAAAAAAAAAATAAATAACTGGCCATTAGAGTGTCCCTTATTTTGCGATTTTTGGAAATGTCAAGGGGCTGAAAGGTTTTTTTATGCGTTTTTATATTCTAAGAACGAAACTAAAAAAAATTTTTTTTTACGACAACGTTTACCCGTGCCAATCGGGCCCGAAAGTTCCGAAAAAATGCCCATATTAGACCATATTTGCACAAATTAAAAAAAAAATCTTTTCTCTGCTTTTTATAAATGTTTTACATTTTTTTGGAACACATACATAAGAAATATGATGTCTACAAAGTTTTTTTATGGTGGGCGTGGTTACCGCCCCTGCTGTGTCGAAATTTCTCCCGCAGCCTTTTCCCACTTTTTCATGAAATTAGTGCAATTTAGGTATTAATATCAACAATAAATAAATACATTTTTATTATACTAAAAGTATGATTACATTTCAATAAATTCACATTATGTACTTACAAAAATTAACAATAAATTAAAAAACTAGTATTTTAACCTGCGGCGGGCGCGCAACAAGCTAATACCTACAAGCAGTCTTATTGCGGCTTTTCAACCGAAATCATAGTTTTTTTTTATAAATAAAAAATATCAAAAACCAAAAATATATGCCCCCTGAAGGGTTAAATTTTAATTTGATTTGTGATCAAGAATATATACAGTTTGTCAAGTAATTGTTTTGACTATCAAAACAGAAGCAATTTTTTATGTTTCAAATAGTAAAAAACCAGTGCATTCATACTTTTTTCATTGAAACTTTTTATTAATAGTTTAATGTAACATTTTAGCAACAGATTAAAAAAAAATGAGCAAAAAGCACGAAGAAAAATAAAATAAAAAAACAACGCAAAAAGGTACTTCAATATTTTCTTGTCAAATAATTGTTTAGACTTTTATGTACTTTTGTTATAATTATGGAAGTTTTTGCATTTAATACTTGGTGTGACCACCATTTGCAAGTATTACTGCCTGTAGTCTCTTTTTCATTGATGAAATTAGCTTTTCTAAATTGTAGCTGTTAGGTATGTCCATCCATTCCTCCATCACGGCCTTTTTCAAAGCTGCTCTATTCGTTGGCTTCCTTTTGGCCACTTTTTTCTTTAAATGCGACCACAAATTTTCAATTGGGTTAAGGTCAGGGCTCTGGGCAGGCGTATCAATATTTTTTTTGCAATTGTAGAGCAGCCAAGTCCGTACCGTATGCTCTTTGTGCTTCGGATCATTGTCTTGGTAGAATTTAAAATTCTTACCAAATCCGAATTTGTTGGCACTGCTTACCAAATGCGTCTTGAGAATGCTCAGATATTGTGTAGCATCCATTGTATTTTCTACAAAAGCCAAATCTCCGACGCCTTTACGCGATATGCACCCCCATACCATGACCGAAAGCTTACCAAATTTAACTGTCGGAATCAAATTTTTGCTCTGCAGTGAAGATAGTGGCTTTCTCCATACAGTCAAGGGTCCATCGTTGTAAAACATCATAATTTTTGTTTCATCACAAAAAATTACGTTATCCCAATAACTGTTATCCTCCAGTATGTACGCATTTGCAAAATAAAGACGACGTTCTATATTGACTTGTGAAAGTAAAGGCTTCTTTCTTGCTATCCGTGAGTGGTACTTGTGCTTATTTAAAGTTTTGCGAATGGTTTCGTGAGAAACCAATACGCCAAGTTCTTCATTCAAGCAAGCAGCAAGGGCTCTCGTCGAAACTCTAGGGTTTTGATCTACTTTTTTTAGCAAAAATCGCTTCCCACGACTGGATAGTTTACTTGGCCGCCCAGACGATGAGGCTAGTGTTAGTCTATTCTCATTATTAGCGCGGTTTAGTATGTTGTAAACAGTTTGTTTGGACTTACAAAACATTTCACATAGTTCTTTAACAGATTTGCCAATTGTATAATTATAATAAATCAGTTGGATCACGTCAAATTCGGTTCTTTTTCCCGGCATTTTGATTTTCTAATTTCTTAAGAGAAAAACTTAAAGAACACGCGTGTAGACGAATCAAATGTCACGAAAAAATGAACTTAATACAAGAAAAGTATCAAATATAACAAAATTTTAAAAAAATCGCCGTCAGATCAAATCCGGGAAACTGAAGTTTGTTCAAAAGAAGATCAGTACAAACAATTACTTGACAAGCAAATTTTGAAGTGGTTTTTTGTGTTGTTGGTTATTTTCCCCTTTTTCATACTTTTTACTAGTTTTCTTTATTTAATCGAAAGCTAAAATGTAAAATAATAATAGCATAAAAACTTTGAGCGGAAAAAATGGAAAAGAACTGTTTGTTTCTTATTTGAACATAAAAAAGTGCTTATTTTTATATAGTCAAAACAATTACTTGACAAACTGTATAATTTTCTATACCTACCACGCCTCCTTATGGACGTTACAAATGGAGTGGCAAAATTAATATACTCTGTTTACATTTTTTAATCGTAGGAGTACAAAAAGAAAGAAAAAGTATGGAAAAAGAAGAAAAAATAGCGAAATAATAGAGAAATAAGAGAAAATAATAGAGACGAAAAAGAGGCAAAAGCCAAAATAAAGCCAAATAAAAAGATAGAAAGTATGTAGACAAAATAGGAAGAACAATAAAAAAAAAAACATTCAATAAATTGTAGAAAAAAAGGGAGAAAAATATATGTAAACAAAAATAAATGAGAAAAATATAGAAAAAATAATAAAAGAGAGAAAAAGGAATAAAACAATATATGGAGACAATGCCAATAATTTAGTTAAAAAAGATGAAGAGTATCGAAAAAACAAGAGGAATAATACAGAAGAAAAAGAGGCAAGAGTCAAATAAAAAGTTATGTAGACAAAATAGGAAAAACAATAAAAAAAAACATTCAATAAATTATTGAAAAAAAGGGAGAGAAATAACAACTTAACCGAAATACAAGAGAAAAAAATATGGAAAAAATAATGTAAGTAAAAAAAAGCATTTTTAATATAACACGTTTTTAAAACGAACTAAAAAGTATAAAATAATTTCTGCTAGAGTGGGGGCTTTTAGTTCTCATAAAAACGGGGGGCGCATGCTAGAATGGCAAAGAGACATTTTTGAGTTTCAAAACTCTAGCTCATCTGGAAGTTGGTCAAAAATGGATTCCAAGATTTGTACGGGACAGGCAAATGAAGTGAAGCTAATAATAAATATACAGAAAGAAAGAAAAAATAGAGGGAAAAATAGCGAAATAATAGATACAGAATAGAGAAAGAGAGAAATAATAGTTAAGAGAAACAGGAAAAAAATTAAAAGGTAAAGATATATAGATATATGGATGTAAAAATGTATAGATATAGTAGATATATATGCATCAAATTAAAGAAAAAGGAGAGAAATATCAACTAAAGAGAATTAAAAGAGAAAGATGTAAATTAAGAAGAATGAAACTAAAGGAAGAATAAGAGATTAAAAATAGAGGAAGAATAGAAAAATAAAAATAGAGGAAGAATAAAAATAGAGGAAGAATAGAAGAATAAAAGTAGAGGAAGAATAGAAGAATAGAAATAAAGGAATAATAGAAAAATAAAAATAGAGGAAGAATAGAAGCATAAAAATAAAGAATATAAAAAATAAAAAAGAAGAAAAATAAAAGAATAGAAGAATAAAAGAATAAAAGAAGAATAGAGAGTTAAAGAATAGGAGAGGACTAGAAGAAAAAAATAATAGAAGAAGAATAAAATAATAGAAGAATAGAAGATTAGAACTATAGAGGAATAGAAGAGTAATATAGAAGTAGAGAAGAGTAAAATAGAAGAAGAATAGAAGAAAAAGACCAACAACAATAACAACAACAACAACAAAAATTATTGACGAAGAAAACAGGGATTATTCAGGAAGAAGACAGAAATTTAGAAAATTTAAATGGAAAAATATGACAAAAAAAAAAAAAAAATTCTAGAAGAAAATACGCTGAAAAAATTTTTTAAAATTGACGACAATTGTTATTAATTTGACGAATTTTGTGTTTAAAAAATAGCTTGCAACAAATTTCGTCAAAATAAAAGCAAATGTGTTCAAAACTTTTGAAAAACTTATGAAAAAAAAGGGCAAATTATGAACATATTTTTTTAACACATTGTGTTCAATTTTTAGCTAATATTTTTTTTTAGTGTAGAAACAACTAATGTTAATAAAAAACAACGAAGAAACAATTAAATTACAAGATCAAGATAGAGTGTCGTTGTTTCAGGAATAGCAAGAATTGAGTGAAGAGAAAAAATAACTAACGACTTGGGAATCGATCTGCTGATGAGGAATATGGAGTTAACTAGAGATGAACCGAAAGAAAGAAATATGCACAAAGCTCGAAAAGTTGTTCGTTGCATATTTCAATTCAAGTTTTTGTTCACAGAGATAAGCAAAGATTTTCGTTTACATTCAAATGAAATACAATTACTTTAAAACGATAGCGTTGCCATATGATAGGCTGTTTATTGGCAGAGTCAGTGCAGTTTAAATAAAAACAATCAATAGCTTCTTCGTCTATGATAACTAATATCTAGCAATAATAAGTTAAGCAATAAAAGCCATTTGAAAATTTGTAACTTTTAAAGTCCAACAATTTTGCTCCAGACTTGAATAGTAGAAAATTTTCTTTATTTTCATTAGTTTTTCTTTTCATTAAGTTTATATTTTTTTTTTAAACACATATTTTTGTGTTTTTTATTGAAACGTTTTCTATTTCTTTTATTATATTGCTTAACCTAATCATTTATTTACCCATTTACGCACGAATCGAAAATAACCCCCAAAAAAAGTCAATACCCAATGCTTCAATGGTCAGTTAAAGTTTACGGTGGGCATATTTGAATTGCAGTGAGTTTAATGGTAAGGAATTTTTAATTGACGGTTTCTTTTACCTCGAGGGGTTTTACTCGAAGATACTACAGTCTCTTCTATTGGCACTTTGATGTTTTCGTTTTTATGAGCTTAAGTTTTAAAAAAAATTCTTAACTCGAGCTCTTGATCGCAATGAAATTGATTTCGTGACGAAATTTGGCGTAATATCAAAATCAGTAATTACGCCCATTTTACTTTGCGAATCACGACTCATGTAATTCACGACGGCCTCTGAGCCGTCTTTCTTATCAAATTTTTCATAGAACCTAAGAAAATCTGCCGAGACTATGAAATCTGCTCTTTATATCGTATTAAAACAAAAAACACTTGGAATTAGTTAATTTTAATATCGCGTAAAAATTTCCAAACACTATTTTCTTATAGTCCTTCCCGACTTACTCTATAAATTTACTCTATATAATCGTTGCCTGATTCAAAATTTCTAACTTTTTTCCACTAAGTTTCCATAAAAATTTTTAACTAAAATATTTTTTTTTTTGCAAATTTAATACAAAATTAAAAAATGTTACACCTACTAAACCTTAAAACTATAGATCCACAACAGCTAAGAAAATACCAGCAACATTATACAGCAGCATTAATAACAACAACAATAACGACGACGATGGAGATGATCAAGTTGATGAAGATTTTTGCACTGATGATTCTGAAGATTGCTATCCAAGTGGTAGTAGTAATAGTAGTAGTAGTGGTCGCAATTTAGGCATAGAAGCATCCGCTTCACCTACATCATCTATTTACTCTACAAGTTCGTCTGGTTCGGGTTCAGCAACATATCTGCCGACGGAACAGCAAAAACTGCTAGAACAACAGTCAACCGGGCAACAATCAATAAATCGTTTAAAACGCAAAAAACTTGAGTCTCATGTAGAGTTGGACAACGACGATGCTTGTAGTGAAGATGCCTTTATACGTAAAATTGCCAACTCCTCGAATGCTACCAATGATGTTTATGATGATTTGTCCTCCACGTTCGCCACATCTACATCCAAAAAGCCATTAACTGCCGCATTAACACTCACACCGACACCAACACCGACACCTATGGTAGCAGCACCCACAAAGTAAGGTTTTAAATTTTAAAAATTTTAACTGTATAAAAGTAAATTTAAAAAAAAAAAGAAAAAACAAAAGCAATTAGCTACCAATACAGCATATCTGCCCTTTGTTTATCCCGAACTGTGAAATTTAAAACTTCCAAAATTTCTCTAAAATGTTTTCTTTTTTTCATTTTGGCTTAACAAATAATTTTTCTTAATCCAACAACTGTTTAGCTGCTTTTATTCTGAATGTGCTGCGTTACGTTTACGTCGAGGTGTTTTTAGCCCTTATGTATTGACAACTTTTTATATGTGTCTTCAAGTGTTGTTTCTTGATTTCTGCACTCAACTCGCTCACTCAGTTTCATCTTCATAAAATCTGTTTCTTTTTTTACATTTTAATTTATGTTTTGCTTTTTGTTTTTTCCCATTTGATACTTCTTTCACAGTTAAATGGTTTTTATTTAATGCCTTTTTGTTTTGTGTTTTTTTGTTCAATTTCAGATTCATTTCGAATGGCACGCGTGCTGTAGCGCGAGTTGCCCACAAACGTCAGCCAGCGGCTAGCTTAAACAGCGTAGCCACCTCATCAGATGGACGCGTGCAACTTGAGATTGTTTCACAGCCGGAGCAACAGCATCGTGCTAGGTAAGTTTGTCTCAAATAAATTCAATTTTATTATATTTAATCCTCTTCAATTTACTCCCAGATATCAAACTGAAGGCAGCCGCGGCGCAGTCAAGGATCGCAGCGGCAATGGATTCCCCGTTGTGCGCCTCATTGGCTATAATAAACCGGCGCTGCTGCAAGTATTCATTGGCACTGATATTGGACGCGTGGCTCCCCACATGTTCTATCAGGCCTGCAAGGTAGCAGGGAAGAATTCAACACAGTGCAATGAGAAGAAATTGGATGGCACTATGGTCATTGAGATTGATTTTAAGCCGGAAACGGATATGACCATCACCTGCGATTGCGTTGGCATTCTTAAGGTGAGTTCATTGAATGTCTGGTTAGCTTTCAATCAATTTTAATTGAATTTCATATGTTTGCTGCAGGAACGCAATGTTGATGTTGAACATAGATTTCCTGATCACTTGACACAAAAGAATAAAAAGAAGTCAACACGTTGTCGTATGGTTTTTCGCACGCAGCTGGCACACGAAGATGGCAACATGGAAACGCTGCAAGTGTGCTCCAATCCCATTATATGCAGTGAGTTTCTTGCTATTGTCTGTATTTAATTAGTAAAATAAGTTTAACAATTCAGAAGCATGCGTTAAACAATGTCTTCCTGTAGGAATTCCTAAAATTTTATCAATTTACAATCGCTATTGTTCACCAACAATGTTTGCAGCTTGTAGTAGCACAGGTGTTCTTTCCAAAACTTTACTTTGCTAAAAGTTACCTAAGATCGCTTAGATATTTGGAATTTTTAGAGCACTACATATTCAATTTAAAATTATTTTTGTCACGGGAAATTTTTAAATTTTTTAAAACTAAATTTTAGACATTTTCGGTCTTCCCAAATGTGATCTTTTAATCTAAATAAATTTGGACAAAACTTTTTTTTGAGGAAACGAAAAAAGCGAAATTTTCACGAAATTCCTTGCTGTCAAATTAAACTTACAGTCTTGCAGTCAGATCCAAAAGGCAAGAGCTTAAGAATAGGTGCTATAACAAGATTCCTGATGCTAAATGACTTCATATTAAGGCTAGGAGTAGTATAAAGCATTTTTAGAGTTCCAAATGTTCCTTCACAAAATATGCCTCAGAGAACAGGACATTCTCTAGCCCAAGGGGGCCAATAACTTAGTTTTGGTCATTGTCTTGTTCAAAACCTCTAAAGTCATAGGGAATGTAATAAAATTTCACTTGATGGCAGCACAAAAATTCCGCCAGACACTGGAGCACCACATATTGCTCAGTGACTGTCGATACGGTCCGCTCTTCTGGGAATGGTGTTAAAAAAAAATAAATAAAAAAATAAATAACTGGCCATTTCAGCCCTTGAAAGGACTTTGACCTAGCTTCTTATGATCAATTGTGTTGTGCGTGTTATTAAGTTTGTACACAATTGACCGAGAACCGGACCTACAGGTTTAACGCTGACTCCGAACGGCGATGAATGGAACGTTCTTGTTCTAAAGAAGCTTTACATGGCATTTTGATTACTCTCTGAGGTTTGCCATTGTCTGCAGAGAGGTGGCGGCCGTACAGAAAAATTATTTTAAGTTGACAGAAATAGGCACAAAATTATTCTTTTCTTTATCCTTATCCTTTTCCTTATCCTTATCCTTATCCTTATCCTTATCCTTATCCTTATCCTTATCCTTATCCTTATCCTTATCCTTATCCTTATCCTTATCCTTATCCTTATCCTTATCCTTATCCTTATCCTTATCCTTATCCTTATCCTTATCCTTATCCTTATCCTTATCCTTATCCTTATGCTTATGCTTATCCTTATCCTTATCTTATCCTTATCCTTATGCTTATACTTATCCTTATGCTTATACTTATCCTTATCCTTATCCTTATCCTTATCCTTATCCTTATCCTTATCCTTATCCTTATCCTTATCCTTATCCTTATCCTTATCCTTATCCTTATCCTTATCCTTATCCTTATCCTTATCCTTATCCTTATCCTTATCCTTATCCTTATCCTTATCCTTATCCTTATCCTTATCCTTATCCTTATCCTTATCCTTATCCTTATCCTTATCCTTATCCTTATCTTTAGCGTCGATAGTCACCGAGTACCAAATGCATGCAAAGCTTTTAAATTTTTGCTGCATTGTCATGACGTCCGAGTTTTCTCTTCATTATGTGTAATTATTTTACGTAGTACCCATACTTAGCAACAATAGATCCATGCAACAATTTCGCAGTTTCGTTTCTTAAGCTTCTTTTTCGCGATTATTCATTCTTTCGTCGCACAGAAAAATTGTGGAATATTCTACCTGCGATTACATTACCCGACAATTTAAAAATGTGTTAGTTAAAAACAAATCTTCATCGACTATAACATATTCAACAATTTACTTCTCCCTCCTACTAAACTATCACCCGTCTTACGAACTAGCACAACTTACGTATTACCAAGAGCTTACAACCTTCGGTCTGTTTTGGCCTCGTCCAAGAATTTGCGCCAGCCTTTCTGCTATGCGCTTGCTGATACCAGTTGAAAATAAAAAGCGTCATCAGGTTGTTCAACATTTGATCCTTCCAACAGAGATGTGGATGTCGAACTTACATAATACTAACGTAATTAAAAGAGGCATCTCCTGAGTGAGGGTTGGTGCAGTCTGAGAAGCAGATGTGGCCTAAATTTTTTTTTTAAGTAAAATCAATAATAAAAATCTTAATTTTCTTTTATTTTCAGCACAACCACCCGGCGTTCCAGAAATATGCAAAAAATCTCTCGATTCTTGCCCCGTAGATGGTGGGCTCGAACTTTTTATAATTGGCAAAAATTTCCTCAAAGACACACATGTCATCTTTCAAGAGTCATACGAAAACGACGAACTAGATGATCCCAACTCAGAGATTGCGGTGCGACAACAAATGGTCGGGGCACTCTGGGAGCAGACCGTTATGCCGGATAAGGAGTATTTGCAGCAGGTTAGTGCAAAGTGTAATTTATCATTAAAGCTTATTTAAACTAATTCTATTTCACATTCCTTATTTCTCATACAGACACATCTCATCTGCACTGTGCCGCCCTACATACATCAGAACATTCTCAAACCTGTCACCGTTCAGGTGTCAATCATCTCAAGCGGCAAGAAAAGTGAATCACACTCATTTGTTTATACACCGAAGGGCAGTTATACCGCATTGGCTGCTGCCACAACGTTAAGTAACTCATTACATGGTAGCTTATCCGCCGCTCAAGGTATTTATTTGTTTATTTCTTTTAATTGCAACTCATGTATTGACGTTAAACGCATCGATGACGTCGTTGTTCGTCGTGTGCGTCGTAGTTATTAGTTAGTTAGCAGCAAAAAAACAAAAAAAAAAAAAAAAAAAAAAAAATACAAAATAATTGCATTAAAATCGAGGCGTTTAGGCAGGCTTAACCAGTTAATTGTTAGCTGCGCGGGATTTTTTTTTTCAATTAAATTTTATAAATTAAGCTAATGCAAAACATATAAATTTTAGACAGATTCAGCTCATTTTTTTCTGCTCATGCAAATATTGAATATATCGATCATAAGCTTAAAATACAACGTTGATGGCTGCTCTAAATTTTATACAAAAATGTGTGCTGAAATAAAGTGCGATATTTTTCAAAATTACAAAAAAAAAATAACAACTTGCTCCAACCCCCCCTGCATTTCTGTGCGCTATTTAGATGATTTTTGACCATAGCTCAGAGTTCATAGACGTATGTAGAAAAAACTGCAGCTTCATGTTCATGATGATGATGATAAAGAACAAAATTATAACTTCTAGAGTGCTGTAGCTATAATTCTAGGAAGTTTTTATTTTTCAAATATGGTGGTCGAATTATCTAGAAGCCTTAAAATGTAGGGCTTTAAATGAGCCAGACAAAACGCGCTGTGACTTTTTTTTAGGGAAAGCAACTCATTATGTCAACTGATTTTCTTCACATTTTCGACCTATTTCGAACATACCTAAATATCGCATTTATATTCCAGTTTTTTAAACTTAAGCTGAAGATAATTATTTACATATATACAATATTTTTTTTTATTTAAGGCTAGAAAAAACAAAATTAGATAAAAGAAAAAAATTTATAAGTTTAAATATAACCATGAACTTCTGCTATTATAACTACTACGTCTTCTGTCAATATTGACAACATATTTTTGTAATTTTTTTTTTGCGCACACAACAACAACGTGAACAATATTGAACAGTTTCGAAGAGCTGCTGCTGCGCTGTGTGGACAACAAAGCCAAAACTAGTCAAAACAACTCGGCGTGGTGTGTTTGTTGGTGTTTTCAAATTTTCACTATATATTGACAACGAGTACGAGTTAAGGAGCTTTAAGGCTAGGGACATCGGTTGCTGGTCAACAATTTGGTTTGACTTTGAATTTGAACGTTTTCGCTTGTCTTTTGTGGGGTGTAGCAGGGCAGAGGATAATCTTTCGATACAAAATTATTAACAATCTATTTGAACGGGCATGAAAGAGGTTTTGCCATTTGTTGATGGGTGGGTGGGGTGGTCATCAGGGCAGTAATGGGTGTGTGAGTGTGCGTTGTCTGTGTGCGTGCGTGTGTGGCAGAGTTTTCTTGATTACGTTTTGGCTCGAACACAACGATGACTTTTTTCAACTTTTCCTCTCTACTCTACACTAGGAGCAACAAATATTTTGAAAACTAATTTTATAAAATTTATTTCGAATATTCGAAAATTTGAAAATTAAAGAACAAATTTTACAACATAGCAACAACAAATTGGATATAAAAAGTTTTTTATAGTAGCAGCAACAAAGTGAAAACAAAAATTTATCTAAATATCGTTAGGAATATTTTTCCCCAACGGCCATGGAAATTTAATGATATGAAAAAAAAAACTAAAAACATGCTACACAAATTGAATTGTTTAAAACAGAGAAAGTGAAAGGAACTCTTTTTGAAAAATGAACCAATTGAACAATAGAAAAAATGCAACAAATTGAATTGACATAAAAAAAAGAATCAATTAAGCAATAAAAAAAAAATCCCAGGATTTTTTTGACAACACTAATCACAAAAATTTTTTACTTTATTTTCCCTTCTCTTAGCAATTTAGGTTTGCGAAAATGCCAAAAAAATAATATATATATTTATATAAATCTATCTTTAAACAAAACTATAAAATCGAAACTTAATTTCGCCATTTACGAACGACCCATTTAACTAGAGTGGGAAAGAATTTTGCCAGCAAAGATTGAGCGCAAAACTACTATCTATATTTCGACAAATATACTATACAACCTACAACAACTTCATGCAGAAATCCACATTCAAAAGGCACATCATAATCAAAGAATATGAATGAATAGCAAATGAAATGCATCGAAAATACTTTGAAGTGCCAAGTTAACATGAAAAACTGCTCATCATTTGTATCACATCGATGAGGATCAAAAGTAAGAAGACCGGAATGAAGGATGATATTCTTATCACTTCGCTCTACTTCATTGTTTATTACTAGACACACTAGAGAGCATGCTTTCCCCGCACACAAACAGGCCAAATCAATCGTATCGGATCGGAGACTTTGCCACGGACCACAAAGAACTTCAGCCAATCATAAGACTTTGACTGCAATCTCAGCTTCATCTCATCTCGTCTCGCCACGCTGCAACAGTGCTTCATCATCAACAACTGTACATTAGGGTACTGGTTAATTAAAAAAAAAAAAAAAAAAATTAAAAAAATAAAAAATCTCATTTTAAAAATTACATATTTTTTAACTACTTTAACTTCACTCTTAATTTAAGCCACTCCTCTATTTCGCTCTCTATATCTCTCTCTCCTACCACTACAACCTACTACTTTGCTACTATTTACTAGATAGTACTAGTTTCTTAAGAGTAGTCGTTGAAGAAGTTTTCGCGAGTTTTTAAAATTTTTAAATTCTTCTGATTTAATTATATTTAATGGAACTTTTTTCGTCGTCTATGACATTTTGTTTGTATATAATTTTGGTACTTTGATAGTAAAATAATCGATAATTTGCTATTTGAAATGAATTTTTTGCAATACATTTAATTTTAAAGATAACTCTAAAGAACCAGCCGTGGTGATGGGGCGTTTTAGTGGCTTTTTATAGTTCATGGCACTGCCATTGTTGTTAGCATTAGAACTAGTGCGCCGATTTTGATGTTATGGATATCAAATGGTTCGTGTGGATTCCAGAAAACATAACTTCATATTATGGCAAATTTTACACTGAAATTAGTTTCAATTAGTTTTATTTGGGTGTCGAGTAGAGCAAGCCATACCCTCTAACACGGACCATTGGATTCAGGTCACCCGCTGGCCACTGATCCCTGGAAATGAAGTCCGGTGCATTGTTATTGAGCCACTCTTGAGTGAATTTAGCCTTATGGACCCGAGCCTTGATGGTTCGTGGTGTGCTTACAACATGCGGACGGCCGGATTTTGGACGGTCGATTTATTTCACCAGTATCCTCAAAAAAACTTCACAGTACAATACACAAAATTACGCCTCTTTAAAAAATAAAAAAAAAAAAAAAATTAATGTGTGTTATTCTCCCTCTTAAGCACAATTTTGATAAAAGATTTTGTAAAGTTTAGGCCAAACCATGAAGAAACTTCTGAAAACTAAGGTTTACAGGTCAAGCGACTGGCATTCCATACATTGCCGAAAACTTCATTATAATGACAAAATATCCTAGAAACTCAGAAAAATGAAAATATCAAGTCAATATCTTTCAATCAAAAACAGATGTATGACAATCTAATGGGATATTTAGCTTTTAAACAGTTATGGGAAAAAATAACACATTTTGTTTTGGTTTAAATTTATTATAATAACTAGTTACTTTAAATTTCTTTTAATCCAAAATGTTTGTAAGAGTAAAATTTGCAAAGAAAAACTAAAAATAACCTTGGTGTGTTTTCTTAATTCAAAAAGAGGCTACTTAGTTTTCAAGAGTACCTTTGAATTTGAGGTACTTCAGCTAAACCTCTCCAGTGCTTCTCAAACGGCTTCTAAAGATCCTTTCCGTCTTCTCATTAGTTTCTAGTACTTCTCAAAATTTAATTTACTGCACTGCTTCTCAGGGTCTTCAACTCAAATTTTCCAATACTTCTCACACTGTATTCTTGGTTTCATTTAAAGCTTAGTCAGATCTTGACAGGAGATAGCTTTATGATGATTAAATAAATCATTCGTTTTATTTTGTTTATATTCGATCTCGGATTCAAAACTGTTCTTATGACTTCAAATAAACGATTATTTGTTGTATATAGTTCGACTCACAAAATTCAAGTTTAATCATTATTATATCATCAAAAGGTTGATTTCATTTATCATGTATTATCGAAAAAGTAACGAAAAAAAAAACAAATTCAGTCGAACGACATATTAAAAATATTTGAATTATGAGAGATGTTTCGACTATAGTTAATGATGGACATTGATAGTAAATCATTGATCTTGTAGAACCGAAATTTTTGGTCTTTATACTCGTTGGAAACCTTTAACTGTTGAAATTTGAAAAAGAAGTAATGAAGTTTATAAAGAT
The DNA here is from genome assembly GCA_943735915.1 of Pherbina coryleti. Classification (NCBI taxonomy): domain Eukaryota; kingdom Metazoa; phylum Arthropoda; class Insecta; order Diptera; family Sciomyzidae; genus Pherbina; species Pherbina coryleti. Next base: position 30,688,250 of record OX030951.1, read on the forward strand.
ATTTGTGTTTTGTCGTTGACATTATTTGTAGAAGAAGAATTCGACATAGTAATGTGTATCAAATAATATATTAACTGATTATTAAATATAAATAATAATGATGAATTCAATAAGTTAAATAAATGTTCTGACATTTTCCCTCGAAATTAATTTTTCTTCACATTTTAATAAACACCAATTTTCTTATATATTTATAAATATATAATCGACGATCTTTGAAAGTTCCATTAATATTGTATTTCAATTTCATATTTTGTGGTATTTTATCGTTTTAAATATTTTGATTTTCAAAATTTATAATTTTCTTTATTACTCGTTATTATTTTCTTCTTTTAATCTATTTACGTTTGAAATTTCCTCAACCCTCCAGCCTCCAAATTTCGGTTGTCTCAACATTTTGACCGCGTCTTTTGTGTGGGTGGCACCCGATGGGTAAAGTAAATTTTTGTCTTAAACTGTATCATTTACGTCTATTCTTTTTTTTTATTTTTTATCGTTTTTCCTCATTTTAGTTTTTATTATTATAATTTTTACATTAAAATTCATTGTTCCTTTGTTTTAACGTTTTTACTGTCTGCATTAACAACAACAACAATATCTCCAATAAAAAAAAATCCAAATTAACAGTGGCTCGAGTCAACAGCAAATGTGAGAATCCAACGTTGGTCGCTCTTTTCGCTCGACGGTCAAACATTCTTCCCATTCTCTTTCTCTTTTTTTACAGGCAGCCATTTTTAGTGAAAACCCGTTGCAACTACTTCTTTCTATTATCAACAAGTTCGCATTTATTATAAATATATTTATTACATTTACACACACATACATACACAAACAAAAAATAGTTTTTAAGCAAACACACTCACTTACAATTAATAATCGGTGCGGTTTTAGTGTTTAAGATTAACTTTAAGTCAACAAGTTATCGTTATCGATAAATTTGGAATAGAATACAGACAAAAAAAAAATACTAGGAATCACTTTGAACCATAGAGAGCATTAGCAGTGAGAGTGAGCAAGTGCGTGTGAAAATTTGTTGTGAGCGTTTGTGTTGGCGCATAGAGTGAGGGTGACTCAGAGTATTTTGTCAGAGTGTGGACGTGAGGCGAAAATGAAGCGAAATATTTATATTTGAGTGAATTTTGTTTTTGCTTTTTTCAAGGGTCTTAAATGTTATTTTTTGCAAAATCTCAGTTTTTATCTTTAGTGCAAAATTTGTATTCATTCATCTTAGCATTACAATGAGTGGGAGACAAACAGACTTAATTTTGAATGATTTGCGCCTACGTATGTACGAGTAGAAGAGAAAGAAAGAGCTCAGGGCGGGGCTTAGTTCGAAGTGATTCCACCTCTCATCATCCGAAGCTTGAAAATTTAAGCTTTAAAGCACAATATTAGCTTCACTAGCAAAATACTTTAAAAAAAGCTCTTTTTGGTGCTGTGAAGCTTTTTGAATAGGGCCACTTTAACATTTGGCTGATGAGAAATTATTTGTGTAGTAATTTGGAAAAAATTAAGTTAGCTCATAAGCGGAGAAGTCATATTTTTTATGTTTTACCATTGAGCTTAAAGCTCTTAGATTTGATAAGCTTACTTAAGAAACTTAACCCTAGACTTTAGTACATAGCCTTAAGTTGTAGTTTCTAAGATTTAACTTTTTTTAGTTACAATATTTTAAGAAAATTTTTACCAAACTATTTTTTCACATAAAACCGATATAAACTAGTTTTGAAGAATTTTGACCCCGACAGAATGCCATTTCCTCCAGCCCTTAGAGGGCGTTATTAATATCTGCTTCCGTATATTTGTAGATCCCACCCAGTATATGGACACTAGCGCCGCATTGACAGTTGCGGGTGCCGATGCCGTCTCTGCCCTATGGAACACTGAGACAAAACATGAACTCGACTCCGGCATGATGCCTCCACCTAATACCACTCAGATGCCGATGGGTGTACGTCGCCCCTCTTTGCCCGCAAGCTCTCCAATGATTACCGACCAGCACCTGGCACATCTCAACGCAGTCACAGCCGAGGCACTCAAGACAGAGCTGCTCGATGAGACATCGCAGAGCTCGTTAGCGGAAGCTATGCATTCGCCCGAAGCCGGACCACATAGTCCCACAGCTATGCAGTACCACACGCGTTATGGACGCAAAACCAGCATGGATGTCATGCTGTATGAATCGAATAGCATGCCAGGCGGCTTTCCGGTAACGCCCGCTGCTGCCGCTGTTGCAACCGCTCAGATGGAGGTTGTGGCAGCCGCTGTTGAGATGGCGGTGAAAAATGAGATCGCCAAAGAGATACACGCAGCTGTTGTGCAACAGCAGCAACAACATCAACAGCAACATCAACAGCATCAACAACAACATCAACAGCAACATCAACAGCATCAGCAACAACACGCAGTTACAGTCACCACTCCACATGCCAGCGTCAAGAAGTTCTATAACAATTTGACCCGGGCAAATATGGTCGCAGCTGCCAACAACGCTGCTGCAGAGCAGTCCCTTTTCGGCAGCGTCAATCCAACAGTCGCCACGGCAGGCGTACCTCTTTTCCCGACAGAGCAGAACAGCAGCGCTGCTGCTATAGAGCATGCCTTCAGTGATATGTTGCAGCAGGCAGTTGTCGGTGCCAACCAGCCTGGAGCGGTGTTAAATCGTAGCATTTCCCTCTCTAGCAACTCACCGTCTCACTCAAACGGTTCCAACGCATCTTCACCACTCTCTCATTCAGGCAGCAACTCGAATGGCTCACCGTCAAACTCATTAAATGGTCACAACTCACCGCTGACGCAAGACATCATTCTCAACTCAGAACCCGCCGCCTCACTTAGTGCTGCCATACCGCTGCAGCAGCTGCTGCATCCAGCCAACGTTGTCGATGATGTTAACGCTGTGGTTGCAGCAGTTGCTTCACCGGAAACTGGCCTATCTACTGATATAATCATGAATCCTGCTGTTTCACCCTCAACCATTCTTTGTTCTGCAAATGGTGCGGCCACTGCTGTTGTGCCCAACATTATGGCACCACATCAGGTCACCATGGCCAATTCCATACTCAATGACATCGCAATGCAGTCGCAGCCAACTCATCAAGATGCAACAGTAGCTGCACTAGCTCTTAGTAACATCATCAACGGCCAATCAACGAGCCCGACATCTGTCAATGGCAACTCTGTGCAGCAGCAGTCGCCAGTCGTGCAGCCGGAAGTAACGGCTGCGACCTCTACTGCTGTAAGCAACATGATCCTGAAGGCTGCTGCCGATTTCATTTCAAATCAGGAACAGCAACATCATCATCATCATCAGCAGCATCAGCATCAACATCAGCACCATCAACAGCAGCAAACTCAACAACAACAGCAGCAACAATTAGTTGCCACCGAATCGATGCTTATGTCGCTGAATAATACTGCAGCAGCAACCGCTGCCGATCCACTTGTCAATCTTTTGCTGAACCATGGCGCTGATGTAACAAACTCTGCTGCAGTAGCGTCACAAGCCGCAGCAGCAGCAGCAGTGGCAGCAGAGTTTCCGCTGGGCATGTAAGTTAATTCTCTAAAATTAAAAAAAAACATCCACTCATGATAGCAACCAACATTAACACCGTCAATCGAATAGATTATAGGAATACTGGAGTAGATTTCCAAAAATTTTTTTTTCTTGCGAGTACAGGACCTGTCTTCAACATTCCTACTGCACCCTTCTTTGACTAAAAATCTGGGGTTATATGAATTTATTGGTTTATGCAAACAAACCAACAGGTATGAACAGCTGGAAGAACGTATCTTGGAAGACAACATGATGCGTACCATTGTAACTGAGATACGGCCCCAAATGCTTGAAAAAGTGATCGAAAATTTGACTTTCAGGCTAAGAACTTTTGTCAAAGTTATTTCTAAAAAAATACCAAAGAATCTTGTTTATCGAAAAACGGGAGATTTTTACTTCTGTCCAGTAACCAACGCGTTATATTTTCCTCATCCTACTTTCAAAATTTTAAAACCTATACTTGAGTCAAATAAATCTATTCCTTCTCGTGCCATCGGTTTAAAAAAAAGGAACAATGCTTTCAGATTCTCCCTTGGGTTCAAAAAATACAATTAACTGAGGGTCAGCCACTAATGGGTTCATGATGCCACTATCATCGTGGAGAATTTTTTGTGTTCATATATTGTTGACAATACGATCGTGCTGCTTCAGAAACTTATGTCAGACTGACTGATTGGGGCGGCTCCCCGACGATATACCCTGAAGTTAATCTAGCAGATCTATTCAGCTCGATGTGGAGTTGCACTTTTCAACCGATTGCCGTACAGGAAAGTACGGAAGAGGTGTTAGGTCTCCATCCTTAATTGCTAATTTGGTACCTTTGAATACTCAAAGCGTTGTTGGCCGACGCAATGTGTGCTGTGCTTGAAGCACTATAGAATTAAGCCGTCAAGGCAGCTGTCTAAGTTAAACACATTTGGGTTTTCTGTCACTAGTTACCTTATTTGCTTACACTGTCATAAAATACATGTGATAAAATTTCTCTTTTCTTACAGACCCACTGCTTCACCACAAGAATCTCTAATAGTCGCCTTGGCAACCGAGAATGTCATGCAGAAGGCAGTAGTAGCTGCCGCTGCAGTCACCACAAATGGTGCCGTCATAACGCAACAGACAGGTGGCGCAACAACTGCTGGCATTGGTGTTGTGGGTGGTGTAGTGCCGCCAACTGTGCCACTACCGCCAGAACTGACTACAATGTCCGATCAGGATTTGATAAGCTACATAAACCCGAGTACCTTCGATCAGAGTAAGCGTTTAAGATACAGAATTTGAAGTTCTTAGTATTTTTAATTGCCTCTAAACCCTTTACAGTTTAATCGATAATGCGGCGCACAAACGGCTGCTGATGATTCCTTAAAGACGTCGCTACCATACGAGCGTCAGGCCTATTGGTTTAAAAAGTGTCCAAGCAAGTGCAACGAAATTTTCTAAAAATTCATAAATTGCTGCAAAGAAATAAAACAAATTATTCACTCACAAAGCAAACAAGGTTTCAATTAAATACAATTTTAAAAAGTACAGGAATTTCGCTGTGGACCAAGTTTTACAAAACACAAAAAAAAAGCAAACAATTATTTTTATGCAAAATACTATAAATGTTGAAAAAATTACTATACAAATTTTATACAGAGTTTATGGAAAGGTTTTAACAGAAAACTATTTACAAAAAGAAAACCCTTGTTATATATATACACACACATATATATATATATATATAAATAAAGTAATGTATGTATTGGCATTCAATTGTTGTTGTGCACTTCAAAAACTAGCTAAGAAAAATGGAAATAAGAATTATTATAAAATTAAAAATATTCAATTATAATAAAGCCAAGCACTATTTAAAAAAAAACTGTTTACAAACAAGTCAAATTATCTCAACATGTTACGACTGCCATATTAAAAATAGAAAAACAAAAAAATATTAAATTTATTTTTAAATATAAACACGTTTTTTAAGGGATGACTCAGCATTTATATATGTGTTAAGAAAAGAACGCATCAGAGTCAAAGATAAGGTGGAATCAAAGTCTTAAATGTTTATCTTATAAAACTATAATGTTAGCCACAAACCGAAAACTAGCATTGATTGAGCTATTTTTACTGTTGGGTCATCCCTGAAAATTTAAGTTTAAATGTCAGAAATCACAAATTTTTTTTATAAGAAACTCTAAAACCCATTTTATGTGGTTGAGTAACTAAAACAAAAAATTAAATTGGAAAGTTTTGAAAAAAAAAAAAAAATAAAATAAATCAAAATGAATGTAAAAAACATAAAATGTTTGTTTTTTTGAAAACTAAAAACTATTAAAAATTGAAAACTGAAAAAATACATAAATGAATTAACTTAAGTTTTTACTCATAAAAATATTATTTTAAAAAATATAAAAATTTAAAAAATCAATTTGCGCTCGAACACCACTTAATTTTCATAACCCACACCCGCCCTCTTTTTCAATAAAATCTTACGAAAGATATCATTTAATTTTCCTCAACTATCTCAAGTCTGATTGTCTTAATTTGAGCTGATTTAATAAAACTAGTTTTTTCTATGGTTACGGCCTTAAAAAGAAAGAAAACTATTATTTTAAAATTTTATAATTTTAACACAAAAAATGTAATTGCAGCAGAGAGAAAATTTAAAAAAGACTTCATTTTTTGTTTACGTTAAAAAAAATATGTATAAAATAATATAATATTATATTATATTATATTATATATATAAAATATAAAAAAATATTAAATAAGATAAAAAAAAAATATTGAAATAAAAGTTAATTTTTAATATTTAATATTAAGTTTGTAAAATAGTAAAGTTCGTTCGTAAGCAGCTAAGGATTCGCTAATTTTTGGTCAACAGTTTTTTGGCAGAGGGTTTTTATTTTTTTTTGATTCCATAATATATTGATAAAAGTAAAAAAATCTTGAATATAATTTTTTTTACCCTAAATCACTTTAAATTTGTTCCGTTTAATCTTCTCTTATAAATTTTAAAAAAAATAAAATTGTTAAAGAAATTTTTGAAAGCTGCTCACCTTAGTTTTAAAAACACATACATATATTTTAAACCATTTTCACCGCCATAATAAAAATGGCATGTTTTGAATACCTACATTTAAAATTCTCCTCAACTTCCTCTAGTGTACCTTTAAAATCCAGTTATTTTAAGCTATTTTAATATATAGTATATTATATATGTTAAATTTTATTTGATATCTGTGAATTGTATGCATTTGTTTATTCTTGTCCATTTTTGTCGTTAAGTTTTAACCTTAAGTTTTGCTTTAAATAAAGTTTTAGATGTAATGTTTTTTTTTTTGTTTTTGTTTTTGCCTATCTTTCCTAGATATACTTTGTACTCAAGATACATGCATATGTCATAAACAAACTTATTCAATTAACTGTTAAGGTGCATCGTTATTTATTTTGTGTAAATGTGTTAAGCGTATAAAAAAAAAGATACAAGATATAAACTGCTATTGGTATTAAATCTATGAGATTGGCTTGTTGCAGCGTTATAAAGTTTTAAACGTGCTATAAAAATGATTGAATAAATAGTGTTTTTACACATAAATATATTTATATATACGAACATAGTTTATAGCTAGCTATGTCTATTAAAAGAAGTGTGCAAAATTCGTCGTGTTATCCAATGATTATCAAATAAATATATATATTTACATATATCTGTATTTTTGATGTTTATACGCGTACTAGACTATTTCAATTGAATCAAAATACACCTATACATGGATGTTATAAGAAAAAATGTTATTGTTATAAATGATTTTAACAAATCCACACAACCATACAAATATACCGGAACAATTATTAAAATTTGTGAAACTAATTGGAAATGAACATACATGTTTACATTTGGAAAACGTTAAATAATTATATTATACACAGATTTATACATATATGTTTACCCATACATTGAATGTATGTATGTAAGCTTAAAATATTTACATGAGTGGTTAAAAAATAAATTTAAAGAAAAAACAGATCTAATGAGAATTTTATTTTATGTTTTCTGTCATGCAACTGTCATTAAAAAACCGCCTATCTAAAGTTAGGGAAAACGTACCTGTAGTATCCCAAAACTGTCTGTCTATAACAATAAGATACAACGAGAAATTAAAGCGTTAAGGGGGGAAATAAATTAGTAATTAAAAAATTTTCATTCGTTCAAATGTTATAAACGATTAAGGCCCAGTTTCAATTTTTTTTTGATAAATTTTCGAATTTTTCTTTTTATTTCATTATTTTCAAAAACATCATAAGAATGTGTAAAAAAATTTCAGAATAAAATTCAAAGCCGTTTAAGACATACGCCTTGTTGCAGTTCTATCAGACAGATAGAACTGCTCTCATTTGAACTTTAAACCCGTTTTTCTCGAAATGACATTTTTTGAAACGGCTTGCACTCTAACTCGAAAAGTATGTGTCCGATTAACTTAAATCTTTTTTCATTTTGTAAAATAATTGAATACGCAGTGCGTGAACCAACAAAATCAAATAAAAAATATTTTGGGTTACAAAATTGTGGCATTTTTATATGTTTATTTAATTTTTATAATTCTTAAAAAACATATTTTTTAAGAATTATATTAAGAGCTTTATGCCAAATAATTCATGAAGCAACAGGTTGCTACAACAACAAAGTTCTTTGCAGAACAAACCAAGCTGACTAGACCATGGTTATAAACATCTGTTTTAAAAAAAAAAACCTTCTTCACGCCTTCTATGGTTTAATACCAACAAAATGTTGGAACCTAGATTGATACGTGATAAAGAAGTAAACAAAAAAGCGCAACAACAAAATCTTTGCAGAATCAATGCAGTCAACTTTTTGAAACTTTGCGACTAGCAAAAGAGTAGAAAAACATTGCTTTGATAAAGTATAGCGCTTCTATAATTTCGCTTTGGTTTTATTGCTATTGCGCTTATTAGCTTGTCAAAGTTAGTGGACTGCTAGAACCACTGAGACTACTGATGAGTCGGAGTAGCGTCCGAAGAAACCATGGTCTAGTCAGCTTGGTTTGTTCTGCAAAGAACTTTGTTGTTGTAGCAACCTGTTGCTTCATGAATTATTTGGCATAAAGCTCTTAATGTAATTCTTAAAAAATATGTTTTTTAAGAATTATAAAAATTAAGTAAAAATATTTTGTTTTGCTTTTTATTTCATTTATAAGGTCCAATTTCGTGTATGAAAAATGGAATTATTTTTCTTTTATGCAACATTTTTTTATTTTTATTAATTTTACACTTTTTGTTGGTTAACGCACAAGACAAAACTGTTATAAAATTTTGGTTTTCTGTTTTTTTTTATTAAACCATCTGAAGAGGTGATATCGTGCAAGCCGCAAGAGGCCTCTTGTTTGCGACCTCAACTTTTACGCGCTGTATAACCGTAAATATGGCTGCAAAAGAAATAAACAAAAAAAAATTGTTAATCTAAGACTGAAATAAAAAAAAAAAAAAAAAAAATTGTTTTGATATTTAATAAAATCAAGAAAAAACAGGCATTCAAACAAGCCCGTTTTTTTAATCAAAAAATTGAAACTGGGCCTTAATTGAGCGCCCCTCGTTAAGTACCAGAGCGCGTAGCATGTAAAAGTGAGCGTTATTCAGACGATGTTTTTTAAAAAAAGAGCTGAAATTTATTATAAAAATAGATATTCAACGCATAGACCGGCAAAATCCACGCAGAGCCTTGTAGACTAAGAAAGCTCGAAAAGTAATAAATAGACAGCGGAATTATATGCAAAATCTATTTGAAGTCGGATTGCAGTCAAATTTTGGATTTGTAGTAATTTTAACTTCATGAATGCATTTTTTACTCCATATCTATGATATGCAAATTTTATGCAAGAAATATGCAAAAGCATATTCAAGAAATATACTGCAAATTTTTGCTTAGTCATTAAAATTTTCCGATATTATAAAATTTCCAAAATAATCTACATATTTAACCTTAATCGGTCCCTTGTGTAAATTTTACACACACTTTTCAACTTCAAGCTAATCTTTCTTGAATATAAGTTCATCAAATCGAGATAGAATTTTGATTGGTATTTTAAAAAATCTTTTTTTCTTAAAAAATAGATAAAATAATGAATAATAAATAATTTTTAACGACAAGATCGCATTCATTTCATTCATTGATGAAAATATGGTTCTTGAAAAAGTGTGTAAAATTTACACACAAGGAACTTATTCGTTTCTCGAAATAAGGGACCGATGAAGGTTAAAAAGTTTCTTGAAAAAGGAAATGAAACCATTATTTTATTAACTTTTAATTTAAATTAAAAAAAATTTATTTAAAAAAAATTTATTTAAAAAATTTTATTAAAAAATTTTTACAGGAAAACGGTTAGAGATAATAGAAAAATTTTTTGGTGTGAATAAATACACTAAAAAATTATTTACGAAAATTTTGTTTATTAATTTTTAACAGTTTTTTTTATGATATAGGTACATACATATGTATGTATATTTACATTTTTATTCATGGTTACCATCGCTACTCAAAATTACCTTGTCCTATTATATCCAAATTTTAACCGCATACTTTCAGCATACAACTAAAATATTGCAGATATTTTTATTTTTTCTATATTTTTTTGCACAAAATCCAGAAAAAACTTGAGTTTTTTACGAATTTTTTTCAAATCTTCAGAAATTTTTTTTTTTTTTAACCAAACTTAAAAATTTTAATTCACACGATAACTATACTCATATTATTTATAAATTTTTTCTTTTTTTTTTCTTGGTACTGCCAAACTTAATTTATTATGTTAACCATCAGCTATTTCTGATATCGACACGTCAACTTCAACTTAAAGTTTCATACATAAAAAATGTTAAAAATTAATAAAAAAAGTTGTGAGTGTATTTATTCACTAAAAAAAAAAAACAAATTTCAATTGTCTCTTACCGTTTTCCTGTAATAAAATTTTAAATTTCCACTCGAATACCGCTCGCGTTAAGTACAAACATGCCTTAACGTTAACATATACATGAGAGCTGTCCTAAAAAATTTTTTTTCGAAATTCATACTGCTCGGAAAAACGTAACATTTGGCGAGTCTCCAAAATTTTCATGCTGATCGCGTAGGGCCTTACCCTACCTAGTTGGGCTTAATGTTGAGATAATTGGAAAATAGTCCAAAATGTCACAAATCTTGAGGTTTTGGCCATTTTTGGACACTAGGCATCCATATAGTTTGCTGAAAATATTTTCATCGTAAAGTACATATAATTTCCTTTCCAACGAGCAAAATAAGTTCAAAATCGGTTGAGATTTGAGGTTCCGTGAGAATATTAAAGTTTTCGAATACCTATTCAGTCAAGTCTGCCTTGGTTCGAAATGGGGTCACAGGTTAGTGGGAAGGAAAGGGCAATGTGAAACAAGTGTAGGATGTTCTAAGCGTGGTGGGAAGCCTAAGAAACATGTGAATTTGAATTTGAAGAGGCAAGTTATGCCTTTACCTCAGTCAATTCAAGTTATAAGGCGCTCTCATCCACAAACTTTTCTACCATCAACTACAACTTCAAGTCGTAAATATTGATGAATTTTCAATTTGAGTTGATTAGAAATGAAGATAGAAAATTGCAAATGCGAAAGGCTTAAAGCGTAGGACCATGACCTGACCGGAAACCGAACCCAGGACCTCTGGGGTAGCAATCGAACACGCTACCTACTCGACTACCGAGGCCGAGAATGTTAACTCATTGAGTTCCATTTTAACTTCAGAAGATCAGATTTTTTGTGAGATGGCCAATTATCTTTATTAAATTCTCTTACTTGCAACAAATACTGCCTCTCTTCCTCGTCTTGATTAAACGTGCGATTGTAGTGATTGCAGTGATCAATTTAACCGCTCTTTTAGCGGGATCATTTACGACAAGAATACTCTTACAAATTTGCAATCCTGTTGCAAAGTCTTCATGTTCACTCCATATTGAGGGATCGCATTTTAAAAACTCCATTTTTATTTTCAAATGTTGAAATAATCCTTTGCTGTTGGTTGTAATGAAATCACTTACATCTCTTTCAGCGAACAACTTGAATTCTTCAACAGATTTATTTTATTTATTTTTCTTTCTTGTTGATTTATATTTCTTGTGCGACAATATGTGTAATCTTCGTCATCAACGTACAATGCTGCTAACATTTTCATCTTCGTTTCTAATGGCACTTGTTCATCAAAGAACGCAAATGCAGCTGGCTTTTCCGATAGAAATGACACATGTCTTCGGAATTTGTGAACCAAAGCAGCAGAAAATGGATTTGGGTAATTAACTATTTCTTTTATGAAAGTTAACTCTTTCATCGGGGCTTCAATCGCTTTGTTACATCGAAACCAGTATTTTATATAAATGCGGATCAAGACGTTGTATATTTCATGCAAGCCATCGAGTTCTTTTCTTACCATGTGGAATTGATTCTGAAACAGGAACATTTTAAATGAGTAAATGGCCTTGGCCATAAAGCGCCACTTCCGAGAGTTTTTTGTAGTCGCCACGCGGTTTTTTGTAGTCGCCACGTTCTGTCGCAACGACAGAAAGCTGTAAATTCTTAGCATTCCTCAGGACTGATACTTCTCTTAATAATTTCATCAATAATTTCTGACTCATATCTTGTAGCATTTATATTTTTTCATTGTTTTCCAAAACGATCAAACGCAGTTACCTCAGGCGCAGATGATATTGCGAAAAAAGCTTGAAAAATTGCTCGAAGCGAAAGTTTGTTTACATGTCTTTGGAAACTTCAACGGAGTGAAGACCAAGGAGGAGTAACCAAGTAATTTTCAAGACGGGTTACCGTTCCATAAATGATCATCTACGATTTGTAAAAGAAAGCCTTATCATACTTATATTGATAAAATTAACTATTCCTTAAGTGAGTAATGAAAATATTATTATTTTGCTTGTTGGAAAGGTAGTTATGTGTACTTTACGATGAAAATATTTTAAACAAACTAAATGAATGCCTAGTGTCCAAAAAATGACCAAAAACTAAAAAATAGTGAAATATTGGCATTTTTTCCCATTACCTCACCTTTTAGCTCAACTAGGCAGGATTAGGTAGTACGCGATCAGCATGAAAATTTTGGAAACTCGGTTTGACGCCAATTGTCATGTTTTTCCGAGCAGTATGAATTAAAATTCGAAAAAAACTTCGGCTCCATACAATTGGAGGACAGCTCTAATATACATATTACTATAAATTATTAAAACTTTCCAAGTTGTCATCAACGAAATTTTGTCGCTTTTTAGAAAAAATAATTTTATATTACTCCAGATAATCCACTGCAGTATTATTTAAAATTTCGTTTGTTTTAAAAACAGATATAAATCTGGGTTTATTTCCATAACGAGCTTTAATTTAAGGCGAAGGTCGTCACCGAACTTTTCAGAAACTTAATTTATAATTCGTTGGGCTTTCTCAAATGTTTCGTAAGATTTCTTTAAGCTAATACCCTTTCCTTCCAAACTGGTAATAACTTAAAAAAATGGTCCGAAAAGGGTTTTGATAAAAATGTAACTCCTATATAAAAGTGAATTTTGCAATAACTCTTGTGCGGTTTTTACTGGCACTGCTTCATTCAAATTTAATGATTGTACAACCTGAAACACATATAATGAATTTATACACATGTGGTATAATACATACTATTTATATTTGTTGGTAATAAAGAACTGCACAGAACATTCTATTCACAGTACTTGAATAGTATACACTAGTGTCCGACCGAATATTCGGCTTCGGTATTCGGCATATTCGGCCGATTTTTTAACTTTCGGTTACGGCTTCGGCCTAAATAGCCGAATATTTTGGCCGAATATTTTTGCTTTGGTATAACCATGGTTGAATTAATAAGGTTGTCTCGGGGCGGATCGTACTATCTTCTCAGTACACATAATTGTCAAAATCAATGAAAAGCATCAACAACAACTTCATTGGCTTTACAAGTTATCAATTTTCGCTTTCAGATTTTGTATGAGCTGTCAACTTCGATTTGACATTTACGGGAACTCGCTCTCACCCATGCGACAACCTTATTTATTTAACGATGGTAATAACTAAAAATATTTTTATAATTCTTTAGGAAAATTTCAGTATAATACGATGAATTCCGTTAGAAATTCCATACTTGAAACAGTTGTTGTTATTGTTTTTCTTCTATTCTTCCATAAGTTGGTTTTCGCTCGTTGAAAACTTTATTCAAATGATAAATGCAGTGTCCGACCCATGATACAATTACAAGATAAGCTCATTTTAAGATGGTTGCTCTAATGAGCAATTTTGCAACAACAAAGCTGTAGAAGCTACAAACGTCAAACGAAAAAAGCAACAACAACAATTCGAAAAACTAAAAATTAACAGCTGATTTTGACAACTAGCTCACCCTGCTCTCCAATTGTAATCATGTATCATGGTCCACCCTATAGCTCACCCTACCTTGTAATCATGTATCATGGTCTGACCGACAATGGTTGATAAGATCGTACATGTTGAACGAACTGGCAGAAAACTCAAACATTTTTGATTTTACCCGACCGTCTCATTTGCTTTCGATTGATTACACATGATATAAAAAAAAGAACCGAGTTACGCTAGAAATTTTCTGCGAGATTTCAGTCAGTATTGAATTTCTAGCTTCTTTCTAGTAGCTTCTCTCGACTAGATCGAAAATCGATTTAAGTATCTTCTATGTCATCCTGACGTGACTAAATCAATTACAAAAATATTATAATTCAGCAAAATGACATGAAAGAAATTTAATCAATTTTATATCTAGTGTTAAAAGCTACAGAAATGCAATGACAGAAATCAGGCAGAAAAACTAATGCGTTCAACTCGAACTTAATATTTGTCTTTTTTTTTTTACTGAAATAACGAGCAGTGATGTGATTCTGATTTAGTAAAAAATCCCGATAACATCCCGATTTAGACCTGTTTATCCCACCAAAATGACACGAAAAACCCACAAAAAATCCCACCCAAATATTAATACAAATAACGATTTTATATGCAATTTTTGAAAAGAAATAAGGATGCCCACCTGCTGAACACTGTGAGTTCTGACGTCTGTATGATGCGCCAATGTGTAAAGTGTCGCAGTAACATCTCATTGAATGTTCACTTTTGATAAATTATTGAGATGAATGCGCATGCTGCTTTAGCCCCACGGCCGTTGAGCAATAAAATATTTGAATAAAACGAAGCTGAGCACAAATAGTTAATCTCTATTTAGTGAATTTCAGAGTGTTTTTTATTGATAAAAAAAGGTGAATATGAGTAGAATTCTATATTTAATGTTTGTTTTTTACAATTCGACGAGCAATCGAACAATATTGAGAAATGGGGAAAAAATATTTCACGTCATATCAAGATGGCGTGCCTGTCCACCTACTGAACAAAACGTTGGTCCACCTTCCGAACAAATTTTCAGAAACCGTGTAAGTAAAAAATTGTCATTTATATTGAAAATAGTGTTTGAAATTAGTTAAAATAGTTTTCGTGATTCTCGTCCACGTTCAGATAAAATTTTAGAATGGCGTCGCCTAAAAAAAATTGAAAAGAAGAACGAATATAAATTCTGATGCGATGGCTGCAGCCATCAAAGAAATTCAAATCCCTATTGTTTAAAGTTCAGTGAGTCATTATGAACTATTGATAGAATAAACATTTTATAAACTCTCAAAAACTAATGTTTTTACTTCATTTTCTAATTTTCTTCAACGATTTGTTTTAGGTGTTCAGTAGCTGGACCGATTTTTTCAGCAGTCGATTTCGAGACTTTTGCTAGATCGACTGCCAAAATTATAATTTTTGGAAATTTTAAATTTGATTAAAATTCTTGTCAGTTATTGAACTTAGCTTTCAAATGAAACCAAGAGCTCTGAAAAATTATGTTTTAAACCAAAGGTATAGCCTCCAAGCAAAACGTGTTTAGTAGGCGCGCATCCTCCCCTACATTTTTTTAACATTATAATAATTTTATAGTTTAATAATGTACATAATAAAGTTTTTCAATAAATATAACAAATTTTCCACAAAAAAAAAAAAAAAAAATACGAAAAGTTAAACACTGCGTTTTTTATAAAAACTCTTTAAAGTGTATGAAGTGATCGTAAATTTGTAAAATAAATTCCCAAAATATCCCAAAATGGGCCCGAAATCCCACCAAATCACATCACTGATAACGAGAGCCAGTCTAAATTTTTTTTGTACTTGAAAAAAAATTTTATTAATATTCGGCTTCGGTATTCGGCCGAATACTTCCACTTGGTCGAACATTCGGCTTCGGCCAAAATTTCACATTCGGTCGGACACTAGTATACACTATGTTGGTGTAGTGTTTTTCAGTGTAGCCATGACATCGAACAAACAAGAATTGCATATTTTAAAAGCTCTTCGTAAGTGTCGTTGTATTTTGAAGGTTTTAATATGAAATAAAATATCAAACCATAGAACGACACTGAAGTAAAAGTAATGGGAAATCATAGCGAGCACATCGAGTGCACCATAAAACCGCATCGAAAAATTGTCAGCAGTCGTTTTCAGTTTTCTAACGGGCTCGCAAGTAAAGAGAGTCGATAATTTTCAACTTAAATAATTAGAAAAAGCATAACTCGAAAACGAAGCAAAATAGACCAAAAATAAGAGTGATTTTGGGTTATCTAAAGGGAGTCTCGAACTCGAGACACACAGGAAGAGGGAAAGAACGCTATATCTTGAAAAAGAAGCAAGATGGGCAAAAAAAAACCGAATTTCCGTTTTCTAAAAGAGGCCTTACCTAAGATCATCGGTGTCCGCAGGATTTCTAAAAATGCAAAGTAGAGGGAAAGAGGGGCTCTTTCCCAGCACCACCTACAAACGCCCATTCCTATGATAGAAGTTGTTGTTGGCCCACAAACAAATACGGACATGCAGTTG
This sequence comes from Pherbina coryleti, assembly GCA_943735915.1. Classification (NCBI taxonomy): domain Eukaryota; kingdom Metazoa; phylum Arthropoda; class Insecta; order Diptera; family Sciomyzidae; genus Pherbina; species Pherbina coryleti. Next base: position 30,704,760 of record OX030951.1, read on the forward strand.
CTGTCAAATGGACTTGTATACATTTTGCATATACATATTTTATGCAAATATGCAATTTTTTATTTGTATGTGCATTAAAAATGCGCATATGCATTTTTTATGCAATATGCAAAATATCCAAATTTTATGTTATGTTTTTCAAGATAGAATTTGACGGGACGCATATCTGTGTCATCAAAATTGTTTTACGGTCATTCAATACAAATATGCAATTTCATATTTTCCGCTGTCTAGTAATAAAGTACCCAAAATCCTTTATGTCAAAATTCAATTCACATTAGGACCAATTTCTGACACAAATTCAACAATTTCGAATTTGATTCTGTTTCGATACTCCTCCATTAATCCTTAAATGCCCAACAACACCGATTTCATTAAAAAAAAAAAATATGTTGTGCTAAACGATCCCCTGAACACGACCCTGTTTTTATTTTTTTTTGGAAAAAATTTTGTTTACGAGCTATTAAAAAAAAACATGGTTATATCCAAAAAGAGTGGCGTCCGTAGCGTAGTTGGTTAAAGTGCGTGGCCGCTATGTCAAATAACTTGGAGACCCAGGTTCGAACCCCAGCAGCGACAGAAAATTATTTGAATTAAAATAATTTTTCTGTACGGCCGCCACCTCTCTGCAGACAATGGCAAACCTCAGAGAGTAATCAAAATGCCTTGTAAAGCTTCTTGAGAATAAGATCATTTCGTTCATCGCCGTTCGGAGTCGGCGTTAAGCCTTGTAGGTCCATTTCTCGGTCAATTGTGTACAAGCTTAATAACACGCACAACACAATTGATCCTAAGAAGCTAGGTCAAAGTCCTTTCAAGGGCTGAAATGGCCAGTTATTCATTCATTCATATATCCAAAAAGATACAGTGGGCATTAGGGCGTATCGAAAAATTAAAATCGTATTCTAAGAGGTCTCAAAAGTTGCATGGGGTTCTCAAGATCACCCAAAAAACAATTTTAAGGAAAAAAAGGGATGTCTTCTTGTCCCGCAATATTTTTATTTAAATTTGTTTATATTTTTAAAATACTAATTTGCTGCCAAAATAATTCATCAGAATATTTAAAAAAAAACTTGTATCTTATGATTATAAAACTTACCTTAAATTTAATTTCTTCTTGTTGTACAACTTGCTAATTTGTAAAAGTAAAACTTGGCTTTCCCTCTGCTCAACTTCCAGAATATTGATTATCGCTGACGCGCTATTTAATCATTCTGAAACCCTGCCATAGAATGTTAACAAAATTGAATAACAGCGTGTAGTTAACATATTGTTAAGACTCTGTTAATAATCTTTTCACTAAGTAAAGACAGCAACCAGATGCAACGAAAATAAATTTAAGCTAATACACACACCAGCTTAAGTTAACAGCTTTTCAACAGAGTAGAAAATTAATAACAGCGAAATGTTAAGCGTTGCTGTTAATTAAATCAACTCTACCAAATTTATTCCTAACAACAGCTCGGCTAACAAAAAGCAGTTAACGACAACATCGTTCGAAGTGTTAACAATGCGGACGAGGCATTCGTTGCGCGTTACAATCAAACCAGGTAAGTTAAGAAAACTGTTGGGTTGTAGAAAACACCGAGCTTAGTTCAACAACGAGGTTCAACGAGTGCGGATGCGAACGACAGGCCAGGCTGTTAAAAAAATAAAAATTTTAAAACGCGGTTAACTTTTGAGTAAATTTTGTTTTTTAACTTTTTATTTTAATTGGTTTTGTATTGTTTGGTTGCTGTTGGCGTTATAGTTTCCAACATTGTTGTTGTGTGCAATTTGAACAACTAACTCGTTAAAACGAGTGATGCGCACAATAAAGTAAAGTATCTACAATAACACAGCAAAATAAAAAAAAAAAAAAACAACAAGTTGTTTACCTTTTGCCAAAGGTAGTCAAGCCAAAAATATTTAGTGTTGTGGGTGACAAACGACGCGGTGCAGTGCAATGAGTTGGAACAAAAAAAAAGTAAATAAAATACATGTTAATAATAAGTTAAATCAAAATAAATAGAAAAATAAATAAAAACAAGAAAACTATTATTGGCTAAGGGAAAAAAAAACAACAACAACTAAAATAAGCTAGTGGGAAAAACCCGCAACAGTTAGAGGCAGTTAAATTTGTTAAAAAAACTCAGCGCTGCTGACTATAACGAAAAGGAAAACGCAAAATAACCACGTTTTGGAAGCTGACATTTTGGATTAACTCAGAGCAACAAATTTCGATTTGGATAAATTATTGTGGATACTTTAAAGAGCGTGTAAGCGACAGAACGGTAAGTGTTGCTACTACTAACCAATAAATTAAAACTTGTTTCTAGTGGAATGCAAAATATTTGCCAAGTTCTCGTAAATAAAGTTAATGCTCATTAAAAGAACCGGTTACTTTATAACTTATTTCGTATAACTTGTGTTGAAACGTGCTGAAAATTTCCCAATATTGCTCGAATTCCAATGAATTAATAGATTTTTCAACATCTGTCGCCACTTTTAGAATTGTACCTACCTGTTTTTGTGTTTATTGCTTATTGAACCATAAACCGCGGCAGCGTAGTTTATGGCGATCCCAACTAATATTTTGACATGACAATGTTACGTTTTACCGCGCAGGTTTCCAAAAAGTTCAGAAAGGTAATATTTTGAAAATGCATCGACATTACATTGAATTGTTACTCGCTCAGTGTGGATGCTATGATTAAAATAAAGGTACGATAGCAAAGGATAGCAATTGATCATAAGAAGCTAGGTCAAAGTCCTTTCGAGCGCTGAAATGGCCAGTTATTTATTTTTTTATTTTTTACGATAGCAAAGGTTAATTCTTTGACTATATGAATAAAAACAAAAACAAACTAGTAAGAAATGATCTTCGACTGGGCCGAAGTTAAAATACCCCCACGACCGAACCAAAGTATGTAAATTCAAAGTCTTAAGCAGTCAATAAAATGTTTATTTGTAAAAACATTTTCGTCATAGTTTTAACGGAAAATATTCGCTTATGTTTTTTGATAAAGTCATTGTGTATGGGAGATGGGTGTAGTTTTCACTCGATTTGGTTGAATTTCATACACAGGGTACATGTTTTATATCAAAGTTCAAAATTTCAAGTCCATATGTTAAGTTTTGAGGAATTTAAAGAGATTTTAAATTTTTGACAAAGTCACTTTGTATGGGAGGTAGGCGTGATTTTCATGCGATTTGGCTCATTTTCAAACTTCATCTTTATTTTTTTAGATACAAGCTTAAATATCGAATTTCGTGACGATAGCTTGAAAATTACGGCTGTAATCGTGATAACAGACAGACAGAGAGACGAATGGACAGAGCTGGGCGATAAGAATTACATCTGTAATTGATTGCGCAAGAATTACGATTATTTTAATCCCAATTTCAAAATTTTTTAAATAAGGATTGCGGCAAATCGTTCATCGAACGATCTTAGATTACGATTGTAGCAATCGTAATTTTGAAAAAGTCGAAATTACGATTACTGTAATCGTAATCTAAGTGCATTCGATGAAGGATTATGTTAATTGTAATCTCGTCTTTTCTTTTATAAGGATTGCAGTAATCGATTGCAAGGATTACTTTTTTTAACTCTTAGTGAACATTACTATTATTACAACAAAGTGTGTAACAATGAACTGAAGTTTACCATCAATAGCAACATATTAACATCATTAAATATCTTCAATATTAACAAAAAGCATATTTTTTACAATGTAACAAAGACCAAAAGAAATGAGAGCGCCTGGTGACAAGAATTTATATTGAAGGTATAAGTACATACTACAAATTATTAACTGTACTCAATAGTAGCTTTTTTTAGTTGCTGTATTAAACCGGATATTATTGAAAGATGTTTTTGTGTCCGATAAACTGGAAAAATAACTTTTAAAAAAATGTACTCCTATGAAAACTCGGAAAAACGGTGTTGTTTATAAACAACGATAGTAAAATCTATAACTATAAGATACCTGCTATAACTATAAGTAGAAAGAAAACGAAAAATTTAAAAAACCGATTTTTTTCGGACTGTTATTTTAAAACTACGATAGCAACAAGTGGGTTAACTAGTCACTCTAACACTAGAGCAAAGTAGCAGATGAGTTGTCAAGTGTATGTTGAGTATTGCATATTAGGCCGGGTCGGTCTCCATACAAAAACAAAATGTTCGATAAACTCGGTCTAAAATGTACCTTGGCTCATTGTGCTACCCTCCTCAAAACGATTTCGCGATGTGTTAACATTTAGGCTTCCTGGAATTTTTTTAAGAAAGTACCTTTTTTGGTCAAAAACCCACTTTTTGTATGGACAAGTTTTTTGTTTCGCTGTATTTTCAAAAACAAAAAAAAAACCAAAATTAAAACTTCAAAAATGATTTCTATCTGCATAAAAAATTTTGAGAAATTTGCTCGTTTTGTATTTTTGTTTTTAGTCTTTTTTGAATACATTTCGATGCGATTTCGACTTAAATTATCTTAACTACGCTATATCTCGTCCGATTGATGTCGTTTAACCAACGTTGATGAGGTAATAAAATATCCTTAACATATCAGGGGCTTACTTATTCATTTTTGAACAAAGTTAACATTTAAAAAAATTTTAAAAAATTTATGGACAAAAATTTCAATTCAAAAATTTTTATGCAGATACTAATCATTTTTGAAGCTTTAATTTTGGTTTTTTTTTTTTTTTTTTTGAAAATATAGCGAAACAAAAAACTTGTCCATACAAAAGGTGGGTTTTTGACCAAAATAGACACTTTTTTAAAAAAATTCCACGAAGCCTAAGGGTAACACATCGCGAAATCGTTTTGAGGAGGGTAGCACAATGAACCAAGGTACATTTTAGACCGAGTTTATCGAACACTTTTTTTTGTTACCTTTGTAAAAATATGTGTTTTGTTATTTTGTGTATGAATATACATATGTGTAATGAATATATTTACCAATTTATTTAATATGTTGTTTCATATAGAAATGGTAGCATTAAGTTGTAAAATAAAATTACTATAAAGTAAAACTTTTTCTCATTGAAATACACTTTATAAAATAAAAACCATTAGTTAAGTAATAAAAGTAATCCTTGTAATCGATTACTATAATCCTTATAAAAGAAAAACGGGATTACGATTAAAGTAATCGTTCATCGAATGAGCTTGATATGGCTAAATCGACTCGGGTGATGAAGCTGATAAAGAATATATATACTTTTCTATACTTACCACGCCTCCTTATGCGTGACACAAAATTAATATTTACCTCTTACGTTTTTTAAACGTGGGGACATAAAACACAAATCAATAGTGTCTAGAGACCTCCCAAAGAACCTCTTAAAGTACTCTTAATGCACCAAATGTAATATCAAAAGAAAAAAATAAAAATAAATTAAAAAATTTAATCAAAATAAGGACAAGTATTAGGAAAGAAATTTGTATAAGAATAAGAAAAAGGATAAGGGCAAGGATTAGGATAAAGATTAGGACCAGGTATAATACAAGAAGTATGACAAAGAATTGAACATAATTAGAGAATGGACTTGGACAAGGATTAGGACAAGAATCAAGACAAGAATTGGGAAAAGGACTCTGACAAGGATTAGGATAAGGATAAGCACAAAGATTTAGACTCACCTAAAACAATATTGTGGTGGCAGTGGCCGAGTGTTGAGAGCGTTAAACAGTGCGTAAACCACTCGATGCCAAATCGAGTCTCGAACCTTAGTTTAGTCAGAAAATTTTTTTGAATAGAAATAAATTTTTATATTCGTCCGTCACCTCTCTGCAGACAATGGAAAATCTTAGAGGGTAAATAATGCCATGTAAACTGGCGTCTACACGATGCAACGGCTATACAATAACTTATCGTACAATTGGCATTTTCAACCATTCGATCGTGTAATATTGCAACTAACTTATCGTATGCTTGCATCCATATAATACATTAATCGCACACAATCATCAAACCGATATTGGTACAGCTGTTGTATCGTGTAGAAAACAAAAAAATGTAGGCTTTTTGAGAAGATAAAAAACTAGTAGGCTCAGTTATGGATCATATGCGTAGAAACATTTAAAAACACGCACAATACAATTTGATTATAAGATTTTCGGTTAGAGTCCTTTTCCCATGCTGCAATTTGATTATAAGATTTTCGGTAAGAGTCCTTTTCCCATGCTGAAATGGCCAGATTGTTTGTTTGCTTAAAACAATATTTAGGACAATTTTTGGGAAAAGAATTGAAACAATGATAAGAAATGGGACTCGGACAAGGACAAGATCCGGAGTTTGGGCTTTGAATTAAATCAAGAGTTTGAATAAGAAGTAGGACAACTATTAGGACGAATTAATTTAAGAATAGGAGCTCGAACAGAATCAAAAACCGTTGCAACTGACGACATCGCAAAGCAGTAGAATGCATGAAAATGTAAGTACACGTTCAGAATGAAATTGCAGGTCGTTAACCGCAACGATATATCGTAAACATAAAATATATTCTATTTAATTTTAATTTTTAAAATATTTAATTATTTGAAAAAAAAATATTTTAGTATCTATTAGGAAAGCAATACGTTTTTCAAACTTCGTAACCAGCTTATTTAGATCAAAAAGTAAGCCTCAACGAAGTTTGGAATATTTGGCACCGCCAGGGTAATTTGGGGCGGAAAGGGTTAAAATCTAATCTTCTAATCATGTCATGCAGTAGGGTATGTTTAAAGACATTTTATAAGTTTTTATTTTATCTTAACGTTTCTTTTTTGTCTGTGTTGTATAAACACAACTAAATAAACCAATACAATGAAATGGAGTAGAAACATAAATAAAAAAAAACAATTCTAAATAAAAGCAACCCTGAATATTCAGTCGCAATCTCTGCATTCTGGACCTGTGCTTTGCGGTTAACCACCAGAGAGGATCTCTGGCTGTGATCGCAGCGGCTTTTGATTCTGTACGGGCTCTAGAATATGAATGGGGCAAGTTCGGCAACAAAGGAAAGGATAGGGAGAAGAATAAGGATAAGGATAAAGACACACTGTCATGTCAAAGTCTACGGTATGTCCACGATACAGCCGACGGTTTTTTTTAGCTTTGAACCGACGATTTCAGATGTTAAGCCTATTCAGTAAAATCTGCCTGGGTTTGAAACGAGATAATACAAAGTCCGTGGGAAAAAAAGTAGCAAACAAGTGAAACATGTGTAGAATTAGAATGCTCTTAATGCGGTGGAAAGCCATATAAACATGCGAATAAGAATCTCAGGCAAGTGTTATGCCTTTACCTGAGTTAATTCTAGTTATAAAGCTATCCCATCAGCTACCACCAACTATAACTTTTTGATTCGTAAATATTGATGAATTTTGAGTTTCAATTGGTTAAAATGAGGAAAGAAATGCAGGGAGGGTAAAGTGTAGGACCATGGCCTGGACTCCTTGGCCAAAAATTGTTAATTCTATAGCCAACAGCTTTTTTATTTTAAAATTCAATATAGCGGATAGGGTTGCCACCTTGATTTATTTTATTTTTACGAATTCGATGCTGCGGCGAACACTATGTAAAAATGGGTTGCTGAATACAATTCCGTTGTCAGAATTTCAAAAATATGAAACCTTTAACCATAGGGTTACCACATAATAATGTTTTTTTAATAATTATGTTCATAAGTGAACAGTAATAACGAGTCGTAAATATGTTACCAATTTTTGCCTAGTGTTCACCCCAGCACCGAGTCCGCTATCTTGAATTTGAAAATTCAGGCATCAGATTCGGAATCAGCGACTTCGGTAACATAAACATGTAGATAATGCTTAAAACTCGTAAAAAATTTAGGTTGCAACCGTACACTAAGAAAAAAAAATAATTAAATTTATCCAAAAACTTTTTTAATTCATCCAAAAACGGAGTCATTTTTTAACCAATGACGCATTTGCATAAATCGAGTACGTAAATATTTTAAATTTATTTAAATACTTTTTTAATAAAAAAACATATTAAAATTATGCACGAATTTTTTAAATATCTTTCAAATATTAACTACATATTTGAAAATAAAACTGTAGCATTCAAAGGAAATTTATATAAAAATATTGAAATAAAAAATAAATGGCATTTTTAAGTTCAATATGTTATTAAAGGTTTGTTATAGTTCTCGTTTGGTTTTTGTAATGAAAATTATATAGCCTAGATGTTTAGTCAATATGCTTTGTGAGTGCGATGGATGAGATTTTGTGGGGAACCGAGTTCCGCTCGCCCATGATACAATTATATAAGGTACGAGTGACAGTTTTTTCTTCTTGCACCAACCATGATACAATTATTACAAGGTAGCCTTGAAAACTGTCTATTTTCTCACGAGCGGCGTCCATCATATGTCATTTGCCTGTATATTTTACTTACTTTTTCTTTTTTACTTTTTTCGTTCTCTAGTTTATACTATTTTTGACAGTTGGTGCAAGACGAAAAAACTGTCACTCCTACCTTCTATAATTATATCATGGCACCAACTGTCAAAAAAAATATAAATTAGAGAACGAAAAAGTAGAAAAGAAAATAAAAATCAAAATATTTAGGCGAATGACAGTCGGTGCAAGACACTCGTGAGAAAATATGCAGTTGTCACTCCTACCTTACATAATTGTATCATGCGCTAACCCATCGCACTCACGAAGCATCTTGGCTAAATATCTAGGCTATATAATTTTCATTATAAAAACTAAACGAGAACTATAACAAACCGGGAGTATTCAGCGACAAGCAAGAATCTTAATTCTAAAAACTTCATTGATAAACTGCAGGAACAGAGTGCGATGTTGTTGCTGCTTGTCGGCTAGTTCAGCTGTTTGGAATAAGTCAGAAGCTTCACTGTGTGGTAAAGATAAAATTTAAATACGGAAAAAACGAGTTTTAAGGAAAATATTTGATTTATCCACGTAAATACTTAAGTAAAATTTATACACAGGCGTAGATAATGTTTATATGCGTTATTTCCCTTAGTGTATCTTACTTACTTACTTATCTGGCGCTTACAACCGAAGGTCGGTTTTGGCCTCGTATAAGAAATTGCGCCAGCCATTTCTGTTTTGCGCTTGCTGGCGCCAGTTTAAAACACCAAGTGTAGTCAGGTTATCCAACACCTGATCCTTCCAACGAAGATGTGGGCGTCCTCTTCTGCGTTGACCACCACCGGGCACCGAATCGACTATTTTTTCGTGTATCAGCCGTCTTTAATTTTAAAATTCTAACATCAGATTCAAAATCAGCTACCCCCTAAAACTGCCAAATACGGAATCCACAGAATATTAACTAGTCCTAACACTCTTAAGCTTTTCCTACAAACCGCATTCAATTATTTGGATACTTGAATTATTTGGATACTTGAATTGATTGGATACTTGCGAGCTTGCAAGTTTTTGCCGATCGTTTCAAGCCTTTCAACTTTCGGACTCGACAAAGTGTCAAGCCAACGAGAAACAGGGATATTATTTATATCTGTTTGGTTTTTTTGTAAGCAGGCTAGAGCTTGCTTTTACAAGTATGGATACATACAATATTTCATGGCGGCCGTGGCGCAGTAGGTAGAGTGCGTGACCCATACGCCAGAGAACCCTGGTTCAATTCCACCTTACACAGAAAGTTTTTTTTAAATGAATTAATTTTTCTATTTGGCCGTCACCTCTCTGCAGACAATGGCAAACCTCAGAAAGTAAATATTGCCATGTAAATCTTTCTGAGAACATGCACATTTATTCGTTCGCATAGTTGAATAAATAAGGTTGTCTCGTGGCTGATCGTACTCTCTTTTCAGTACCCATAATTGTCAAAATCAATGCAAAGCAACAACAACAACTTCAACGGCTTTTCATGTTATTAATTTTCGTTTTCAGATTTTGTATGAGATGTCAACTTCGATTTGACATTTATGGGAACTCGTTCTCACCCATGCGACAACCTTATTTATTCAACCATGGGCGTTCGGAGTCGGCACAAAACAAGTAGGTCCAGTTCTCAATCAATTGTGTTCAAACATTTAATAGCCAGCACAACACAATTTTATCATAAGAAGTTCGGTCAAAGTCCTTTCAAGGGCAGAAATGGCCAGTTTATATTTTTATTTTTTAAAGTGGCTTAAACTTTAAGTATACTTGTGCAGTTCTCTGGTTCGAACCCGGGACCTCTGAGCTGGCATTCATGCTTACTATAATAAGTTACGCAATAAGTGTTCCTATTGGCTAATAATTTTCAGTTGTCAAACTCATAATTTGTATGGAAATTTTATGTAAACATAACAGTGGGACAATTTCATTCTTTCCTCCAAAAAATTAAATAGCTCTTTATTTAGAAAATTAATTAAGGAATTAAAGAAAAAAGCCAATTAGAAGAATTTTTATATAATATTGATATTTTATTCGATTGTTTCTTTTATTTATAAAGAACAGTAAAACAAATTTTGATTTATGTTGCTATTTTATTAAATTTTCTCTTTTTTTATAATTATTGTCAGCAATTTCTGTATTAAGAATTCTCATGCGGAGAACATGCGGCATTTAAAAAACAATTTTTTTACTTTTTTATTGCCGTCGATGTTTTCAGATTCATTTAAGTGTTTTTTTAAATAATCATTTGTCAGAAGTAATTGGTCCCCGTTTAGTTTTTTAAAAACAGCATCACAAAAGTGTAGTGTTTTGATTAAGCTATTGGAAGGTTTGCTTAGACCACCTTGGTTGACTCATGTAAAGCCACTGTCCACTAAAGGATTAGAAGCAATAGCTGGATGCTCGCTTTTCAATTTTTGGCAAATGTAGCCAGCCAATTATTCCATAAAAAAGATAATATTGTTCTTTTAAAATACGATTATAAATTGTATCTGTTAAAAAACAATGTACATCTTCCAAATCAGGTGTACGGTCGACCTCGGCATTTGCATTAGAACTTAGAACGCCTTCGTTGTATCCCAAGATGTATGATCGAAGCCTGTATTTAAACTCTTGGCGATCAGGGTGGTCGTGAAGTCCGCCTTTGGACTTCACAAATTTTTGAAATATTTTTAATTATTTTTGACAAAATTTGTGCTCAAATGAGAGCAAATTATTTTAAATATGCCTTATGAGGGGTTTATAGAACGTTTCAACCATTTTTAAAAATCCAAACATTTCCAAAAACAAACATTTTCAATAATTTTTTTGAAATTTTCTTTGTTTTTGATATATTTTAAAACAATTTGATATACTTTTGACATAATTTGTGCTTAGATGAAAACAAAATAAAATTTAAAAATGCTTTATTGAGGGTTAATTGAAGGTTTCATCCATTTTTAAAATTCTCTCATTTATAAATCATTTAAAAGATATTTTTAATGGCTTTATAAGAGAAGGCTTTATAAGAGGTTCATAATTTTTTATGAATACAGCCGCAAAAGTTAATATCTACATAATAAACTTAGTTCTAACTTACCCATTTCGAATTTTAAGTTTCTTTCGAAACTTTTTCCTCGTACTTTTTCTGTGCTTGGTCGGTTGCAAAAAGCTACCCAAAGCTTTCTTTGTTTCTCATCTTTTGGGAAACGGTAAAAGTGTACCTTTTTTTGTTATCTATATTAGTTAAATAAACACATATTATTTCGTTCCTGAATTGCAAAAAAATTATTGTAAGTCATTCTTCTTACTTGATTTTTTACTACTGCTTTGTGTACATTTGCCCACTGCACATCTCATGTTTAAGTTTTTTTTCTGTTTTTTTTTTTTTGCTTCGAATATATTGCAAATTGGCACTTAAACACTTCAATTAGCTTCACTTGAACTTTTTAATGTATTTTTTTTAAATTTTAAAGGCTTCTAAGGCTTTTTTCTTTAATAAAACGCGAAATTAATATTTTTTGTAAACATCCGATGAAATTTTGTCTTGCGAACTGTCAAAAAGAATGGTTGCCATCTCTCATTCAAATTTTTAATTTTTTTTTATAAATACTATTTTTTAAAATATAAAAACATTTTTATGTATGAAATAAAAGTAAATTGTTAGAAAAAGAGGAACGTGATTATATTCTTCAAGAAAATCTTGAAAAATTCAATACTTTTTTGGAGTGGAAATTTTATAAATAATTTCTGTGCAGAAAGTGATGGCAACTCTTACATAAAGTGATAAATGTTTTTATATGGTCCAATGACGTCACCTTACGTTAAAACCTGCGCATGGCATAATCTTCTATTCTATCATTCTTGCTATCAACCACTCGCCTACCGAGTTTACTCTTTAAAATTATTTTTTTTTATAAAAAATATCTAGTAATTTCTTTAAGTGTATTCTTACATTATCTACCTCTATTTTGGCTTTTAATCGATCAGATAGGAAAAACTTATTTACATTTTCGGTTTTTATGAACAACACAATCAAAACGTAATTGTCTATCAAGAAAAAAACAAAAAAAAAAAAACAAATAAATAAAAAAAATTTACAATTAAATTGAAAAGAACAAAGGAGTGCATTAAAGGTTCTCACAAAAGCGGTTTTATAATTGCGCCTAGAAAAGAGGCACTAAAACAATTAAACGACAACGCGACGCAATCAATACGAAATGTATTCGTGTGGAAATAAAATAATTTCTAAACTGCGTAGATGCGCGGATAATAAAATAAAAGGGGCTTCTCCAAGCTGTGTGAAGAGTTGGGTATACGTTGAGGATATAACAAAAAGAAAAAAAAAGAAAAAAAAAACAAAAACCATTAAACTGCTAACGTAAGGTTGTTAGCAAATAAATCGAGTGGTGAATTGTTGTTTAAATAATGATGAATAATGCTTCATAAAAATAAGCAACCACAAAAGAAAAAAAAAACAAACAAATAATTTGTTTAAAAATAAGAGAGAGAAAAAAATTATTACCTTCCAAAAAAATGTGTTCATCACAACAACGCAAATTGAAAAAAGCATAAAATTAAATAATTCGAAGCGCTGTCAATTTTGACATCTCAACAAAAAAAAACTTTGATTGATGCTTCATCAAAATATTTATGGTATTGAATTAAAAAAAACAACAATTTGCTTAATTGTTTTTTTTATAGATACTTATTTCACACAAACAATAAAATGCGCGAAATTCATAAAAATCCCCTTTCCAGCAGTCCAAAATCTTATTCGAAATATTCTGCGGTCTTAAAAAAAAATACATCAAAGAAGAGCAACCTTCAAAAACGATCGGGTTATAACAAAAATATACATCATTTGACTTGGCGGTTAAATGCATTGCATTTCATTTGCTGCGCATTTAAATTTATTTTTAAATTCAGGGCAGGGCAAATCACGATAACTGGTCATCAGGTTCTTTTATTTACGCCCAAAAATAACACAAAAAAAAACCCTAAAAAAGCTGTTAATGTCTTCTGTAAATGTTTCTTTTGAGAATATAACAATTAGTACACACACACATATATACACACACACACACACACAAATACTCACATTAAGTCATATTCACCATAATCGCTAATTAAATCGCTTCTTGGTTGCACTCTAATTTTAGATTATCTTTTGTTTTTTCCTTATCAATAAACAGTGATAAACCCAAGATAAGCTTTTCTTTTTTTTTCAGTTCTATAATTTTTTATATAAAAAAAAAACAAAATAATTTTGGGACTCTAGATATCTAGAGCAATTAAGTTGTTAAGAGAGATAAAATTTGTTTTGTTGATATTCCCGCTGGTAAAAAATTTTTCGGTAATCCTATTGTAATGCAGTAGTGTAAGCAGTATGTGACACAGTTTTGTGTTGTCAGTTAGGTCTTGTTGTTAAAGCACCAGTTTGATAGCAGTCGTCATATTTTCTAAGTACTCAGTACTCTCATATGCCTTAGTAAATGGTTTTTTGATCATAAAATGAAAACAACAAAAGATTTTTTCAAGATTTTTTTATTTACTGAGTCATTCAATTGCTACAAATTGTAGAGCAACTTATTCGAAATGGCCATAATTTGCTTTCCAGCATGAGCGACGACAATCCGACCAGTCATCAATCGCAGCAGAAACGACATGCATAGGAAATTTCTCCACTGCTCGGACAAGAGTGCGCTTAAGAGACTCGATATTTGGGTGTAGAGCAGTGGTGTTCACACGCATACTACCACAATTTTCAACATTTGTACTTGTGTGAGTAGCTCTCTCGCTTTATGCACTGACAAAAATTGTAGTGCAGAAAGAATTAAGCTAGAATTGTGTTACAATTATCATTATAATTATCAGTATCATTATCATTATCATCATCACTCTCATTATCATTATCATTATTATTATTATTAATATTATTCTGCACTCACAACTGCACATAAACTCATTTTCATATAAATCCCTCAAAATTTTTGTGCAGTGCAAAACACACGACCAAGTGGCGTGAACTTGAGAGAACTTCGTGTATTTGATCGTGTTCGTGTTTCGATTCTCGAATAAAGCTTTCGAGTCTCACCACGCGTGGTACTACGTGAACATCACTGGTGTAGAGTAAAGCAAGCCATACCCTCTAACACGGACCACAATTCGTAATCCAACGGGTTCAGGTCTGGTCTACTTGCTGGCCACTGATCCATGGAAATGAAGTCCGGTACATTGTTTTTGAGCCACTCTTGAATCAATATAGTCTTATGGGCTGGAGCAGAATTTTGTTGAAAGGTCCACGGTTTGTTTAGAAATTATGTCTTGTTAAGAGGCTTCACAATCAATTCCCCAACATCGGATTTATACACTTTTGCCGAAGTTTTGATTAATTTTACACAAAAATGGAGCTTGGTGACTCCATCATAGGCAACTCCCCACCAAACCATCACAGAAGCTTATTAGTGCCCTCTCTGAACTTTCAGAACGAGTTCTGCTGTATGTCGTGATGACAGAGCATGCAATCTATCATTATGTTTATTGAACGATTCCTCTACGGTGAAAAGTTTTTCGTCAGCAAACAGAATTCGTCTGTGGACATTATCCGAAAGTAAAGCTTTCGATTTTCGCTTACGTTGTTTCTTTAACGCTACCGTGACAAGATTCCCCGTGTGTCTTATGTATGCTCTGAGCCCCAAGTCATATTTAAGAATGCGAGAGATCTTCAGATATTTATCTTCCGAGATATTCATCTTTCTCGACAGGATTTTCTGCTTTTGCAACGGCTTTCGCTTCTTCGAGACTTCACCGTCTTGATGGCTCGTGGTGTTCTTATAACACGTTGCGGGCCAGATTTTAGACGGTCGATTATTCCACCTGTATCCTCTAGAAACGTCACAGTACTGTACACAAAATTACGAGTGACTCATAGTGGTCGCAAGGTCCGAAAGATATCGCTTCTTTTCATGTCACATTTTTTTAGACCGAAATATAACAACACGATTTTCGAGTGAGCTTCATTCCATGATTATAAACAACTGCCACCGAAAACTTTTTTTCGCGAAAAAGAAGCATAAATACTAAATGTCAAATAGGCGTCAAAACGAAGCGAGTGCGTTCAGTAGTTCACTCACAGTGAGCACGTTCAGACTTGTACCAAAGCATGTGAGAGTACTAATTGAAGCACCAAGAGCAACAACCGGATAACGCAGATATTTAAAGAAAAAAATTCCGCTTAAGTCGGTGTAATGAAAATGCGTGTCAATTATCTTGACTCTAAAGTAATCAAAAGCAGTTTTGAAATTCTTTCTGATATCAAAACGGAGCAAGAGTAGGACAACTCCTGGAGTTGTTTTGTTTTTGCACCGCACGAAATAAGCTTTTCAGAGACAAACAAACGATGTTTTTATATGAGATTATTCGATGCAATTTATTTTATGTTAAACTTATTGTATAGAAGTGCAACAGTTGTTGACGTCGCTGTAACCTGTGATTAGGTTTTAATAATAAGTGAAATGAGAAAAACTGAATCTGATTTTTCAGTATCGGGCTCAGAAAATGTGAATGAATCTGACAAAGAAGACACATCAAGCGTCGAAACATTACTTCTTCAAAACGGTAAACCATTATTTTTTCAATTTTCACCCGGTATTATTGCTTTGTCTCATATTCAGGAGAGAACGCGTGCAAAATAAGAACATGCGGAAAAAAGCAAGAGCAAAAAGGTGGAGAGCGGAAGATAAGAAGTATACAAACCGCAAGGGGAATGTTGTTGCAGCAAAATCAATGGGCCAGCCCTGCAGTTGCAAAAAAAAAAAAGTTTTGATCCTAAAAACAGGGATCTACATGCGAAAATTTTTAAGGAGTTTCATGAACTGGGAAATAAGTAAATATAGGATGCATATTTGTGTGGATTAATACATCAAAATTCTGTTCAAAGACGTCGTTCTGCGAGTGAAAATGAAGTAAGAAAATTCCATAACAAATACTATTTACGGGGGTTGCAGCATGAAGTAGAAATGTCAAAAAAGCATTTTGCTCTGTACATGATGTTCATAGTTTTCTGCCGTGCGATCGCTCTTTTTGTGTCATTGAAAAGCAAAAAAGGCGAGTTGAGCATCTTTATTTACCCAAAGATTGGCGAAACTAAGTATCAAATTGTTCCAGAAAATTTAATGTCATATCTGTGACCAATAACGAGATATTTGATTTTAAGGCGAGCTTGGGTCCATTCTACAAGAAAACTGTGACCAACAAAGAAAAGATAAAATGGACCATTTCAAAATATCGAAGATTTTCTTATGCCAAGGAAGGAAATATTTCTTCTATATCAGCTTCCATTAATCATCATGGAACATAAACGACTTACGAAATAGAAATAAAAGCATATGTTTTAGGCGACCCTTTCAAACCAAATTGTCTATACAGACGCAGCCTTCACCTCAACCCAAAAAAGTATGAAGATATCATTACTTTGGTTAAAAAGTATTTTGCTCCAGCGGATATGCACTCTTAAATAGACTTGAGTCCCAGCAGTATCAACAAGAAGGTAAAAATTCAGAATATGATGACGACAACGAGGGTCTAATTAATTGTCACCAAAAACGGTGTAAAAACCGGTTAATTCCATAACTACATTATTCGTTTTTTTAATGACAAAATATTTATTTTTTAGTTTTCTTCAACTTAAAGAATATGTTTTTATGTTTTTCTTTCGAAAATAAATGAAAATTTTGCAAAAATTCGGTGTCTTTACTTTTATGATGTTTTTTTATTTATCTCAAAATTTAAAAAAGTGGAGTTATCCGGCTGTTGCTCTTGGTGCTTCAATTACAAATTATAAAGCATGGATTATTTGAAGGGCTTATTAAAAAAACAGGGAATTACCCTGTGATTACGGATCTACATACGAGCTAAAAGAGCTTTAGTCCTCCTTTGGAGAATTTATTGTACTGAAAAAAATGGAAAAAAGCCCTAAAATCTGTTTCAGAGCCTTCTACCCCCCTTTTGGGCTACAAAACTGTCAACTTATTCCCCCTCTGGCTAATCTTAGATCCGCCACTGGTCAAGATACTTAAGAGTAACTTTCGACCAGGAGTTTATATGAAACACTTACTTGAATAATACTCTAGGCAAAGCTATACGTGCTTTATATGCCTTTCAAAGCCTTTAAAGTAAAACGTGGGGTCTTAAACGGAAAATGATTTATTGAAGGCTTATAAAGCTTGTAGCTATATATAATATAGCTCATTTACAGTTACAAAGTATTGAAGTATTATTTGGTTACACCATTCATTATTATTTGGTTCATTTACCACTGGGTTGAAAGAATGTTTGCTTTTAATTGCTTTAATAATCTTTTACCTATTTTGCGGTATTTTGTCCAACAAATTATCACTTTTGTATGGCTAGTTTTTTTTCTATTGTATCTCTACTCTCTTTAAAATTCTGTTGTTTTACCCTAGCTTAAAATCTTCCATATTCACGAAGAATTCCAATTTTTATCTTATCACGACTTCTGTTAATCAACAAAATAAATCGATATTATTTGCAGTTGTAATAAAATAAAAATTCAAGCGTCAAGTTAAAAGCAAATAAAAATTAAGTGTCACAGTTAAAATAAATAAGCCAAGAACATTGCAAAATCAACAAAATGTGGTTGCACTCAATTTGTTTGTAAGCAAAAAAACAAATAAAAAAATGAAAAAACTGGGCAACGACATCTGTGCGATTGTTTCGTGATATATGATGTACAAATAAAAACGACGTTTTAAATTTATTCTGCCGAAATTAAAAATTATTCTGAAATTTAAAAAATATTTACTAAAAAGCAAAAAAGAAATATTTACTTAAGCAGCTTGAACTCACTTCTTTAAATTTATCAGATGTTTTCAGAAGTTTTGCAAAAAAGAAAAAACGAAAAAAAAACATTAAAAAGTGAATAAATTATTGGCTTCATTCAACTCGATTGTAGAAGTTGAAGATATGCAAGATAAATAAATGCAAATTAAGCGAAAAACAATTTGTAAATACGATGTATCACTCAACAAAGAACACAGATCTGCATGAAATACTAGTGTTTATTAAAATAGTTGCATACTTTTTGGCGAAAAGTAATTTTCTTGGGCTTGATTAGGAGAATGGGAAGTCTTTGCTGAAACACCTACATACAGGGTTTTATCCATTTACTCCTTCGAAAAATAAAGTTTGAGAAGACACTAAAATGCGGATTTCGATAAAATTGTTATTTCGTTGTAATGTTTGTCATTATGCGTGGAGTACAATATCATGCAATACCGTAGAGATCCAATGGAATTAAATTTGAATCAAATAGTAGGGGTATTCACACCGGACTCGTTAGTTTGTTAGTTGTTACTTGTTATTTTATACATGTACTTTGTTTTTGTAAAATTATCGACCTATCGAACTACCGAGTAACAAAGTAACAACTTAGCAACCCTGATAATTTTTTCGTTAGTTGGCAAAATACGAATAGCTGTTCCAAAATTTTAATTTCATGAAATTTAAATGCATTAAAAATAAAACCCAACTCATATTAAATTGAAGTTTCTGTTGAAAAGTAAGTATTTCATAAATAAATAAATTTTTTTTTCTATTCTTTCCACTTTTTACTTATAAATTTTCAGCAATTCTAATTTACGAAAAGCAAAATCACCTGTTATTCAACTATAATTACCAGGCTAACGAGATCAAACAAAAGGGTGTGTTCACAGTAATCAAATTTTACGAAGTAACAACTAACCAAATAACAAACTAACGAGTTCGGTGTGAATACCCCTAGTATTATGTGGTAACTTATCAATAATGCTTTACAAAAGTCAGTGTAACAGTCGCACAGTGGGGTATTTTATGCCAAAAGTGACGATTAATTGACAGTGGCCACTTATCGAAACAAAAATTGTACTTTGGGGGTTTTTGGGGTCGCTGATCACGAATCTGAAGTCAAAAATCTGAAATTCAAAATGGCGGCCATGAACAAGCTTACTTCTACAAAAAACGTTTAAAGGAGGTAAAATGTTGTATACAGAGTTTTGTGGGTCGCTGATTAAGAATATGAAGTCAAAAATTTTAAATTCAAAATGGCGGCCATGAACAAGCTATGTTCTGCAAAAAACGTTTAATGGAGGTAAAAATTTGTATACTGGGATTTGTGAGGTCGCTGATCATGAATCCGAAGTTAAAAATTTAAAATTCTAGATGGCGGCTTCAAAACGTAATCATTAGCTATGTACCTTTTACCGAATTACATAGAATATAGAACATAATTTTCGTTATTACTACAAATTGCACAAAACAAGCTTTGAACGACATTTTATACAAAAACAAAGGATTGCAATAACAAGTTAATAAACATAAACAATGATGTTGATTTCACATGTACCCTGCAAACTGCTATCAAAATCAGAAAATAAGTGTTAAAATCGAACAAATATAATTTAATTTAACAGCTTAACACATTCATCTGCTTCTTCTTTTAATATATAAAAAGCCGGTGTTTGAAAGAAACATAAACTATCTACCTTAATTGTGGAAAGGTGCACTGCATATGCCGCTTTCCATAATGTAGGGTAAAAAATAACAAATAACAAAAACAAAGTGAAGAAGAGTACTGGTAAACAACAAAAAAAAAAAAAACAAAAAACAGCAAAATCTGTTTAGTATTTCCATTTATTTTGTACTTTATTTCGTTTGTTTTTATTTTTCGAAATAAAATCGTAAATTCGTGACATGTAAGTTAAAGTAAAAAAATCGAAATACCGCGAAAGTGCGCAGCATTGACGCAACTTTTTTTTTTATAGAATATAGCTTGAATGTTCATAGCTTACGAAAATCAAAACAGTTTTCCTTAATTCCACTCAACACACAACTATATCTCTATTAACATATTGAAAAATCCAACTTTTTAAGGTTAAATTAAGATAAATAAATTAATATATATATAAACACTATTTAATAAAAAAAAATTAATTTTGTATTGCTTAAATACCTGAACCAGAAGGTTCTATCGTATTTTTTTGTAATTTTTAAAAAATAATACACAAAAAAAACTTTAAAAATTTCGAATAAACACGTTAGTCACTGTGCACACTCAAAGAGAAAAAAAAATGATGACTTTCAAACTGCATTGCGGGTAAACAGTAGAATATTTTTCAACTATTCTTTCGCCTAGTGATGCAGAATTTTATCTTCTTTTATCGGGTACCTAACATCACTATGTACCTTGAAAGTTTTTTTTTTCAATTAATCGTCACTTTTGGCATAAAATACCCCATTGTGAGTCGGCTTGGTTACCAGATTCCAAAGGATGTAAAATCGCGTATATTAGGCACCGTTAATCTGCCATTAACAAAACCATGCTGAAGGGTTGTTATGACCTTATGACAGTGAATTTTCGACGATTCGCTCAAAAAATTTTGTAATCGATGATAGTTTACCGATGGGTCCATAGCTCTATCATTCCTAAAAATTTTTCTTATTATGAGGACTAATAAATGATTTTTTTCCAAAAATGTGGAAAAAACTTTCCTTAGTAGATTTATTAAGTTACAAAGAAAGTGGTTGACACAAAATTGAGCCGCTTTGAATTAACACTGCGACAGGAATTCCATCGGGTCCAGCGCTAAAATCTTCATCAATTATTAAAATCTTCGATTTACTATTTTTTTTAAATATCCTCTGAAGTAAAGGACAAACAGTTCAAAGATACTTTGAGTGCAACTATAATTCAAATATTTAAAACACCTCTCAAGATGATGAAAAGAATCTGAACAAAATGATTTTTTTAAGACATGAGCAAATAGGCCACTTATTATGACACGAACAATTATGAATCCGAAGAATCTATTTGGATCAGACCATATTCTCAGCTTAATCGAAGTACTAGTGATATAATGTAGCTGTTTGATTTTCAAATTCCAGAAATAAACTTTTGTAGGTTTCTAGGTCAATCGAGTCTAAGCTACAGACATATAGCTTCCATGTCGTAATCTTCTTGTTGCAAAGTGTCACTTTCTTGCCTTGTGTACGCATACTTTTCTTGAGGCTATATGGTACATACAAAGATATTACAGCTTCCAAAAATTAAATAAAAATTAATAACATTCAAAAGGAAAAATTAGTGGATTCATCAAGGTTATGTTCATTAAGCTAATCAAAAGAAAAACATTAAGTGAAGTAAAACTATGAATGTAAATACTACGAAGTATATGATTCAAGCTTCAAAAAGTTAGATTTTTTTAAAATTGAGTTCATAAATCGTATCTATTGATCTCAAGTTTACCATATTTTTCTGTTAAATTTTAACCAAATGCTCAACGGTGGATGGTATTTATTAACAGTCGTCAGAGCATGGATCATGATCAGCGATGAAATCAGGATCATAATTTTAATTTTGATTAAATCATATTGATCATAAATTGTTTTTTAGTTTTGATTGAAAAAATATCGAAAAGCTTCTTTCACATTTCAACCTTCAACCTTCTTTTGAACCAAATTTCCCCAATTTTAATTGTGCTTCCTATTCTGATCTTGAATTTGTGTATATATAACTATTTCATTGAATAAATTTGCATTTCCTTCTTCAGATTCATATTCAAGACAAAATTACAGAAGTTTAGAGAAAACACTTGAAATCCTCATAAACATCATTTAATTGGATGTGAGTATAAAAGTTCAATAGAACTTTTCTCCATTTCCAATGTAATGTTAAAAGATGAAATGATGATAAGCCCTATTTTTTATATAAGGATTTATATAATAAAAAAAAATGTTATATTCACTTTTAAATACATTCTTGATTGTTAAACTTGCTTTTTTGCAAGTTATGTTTTGTCGCGCATTTTTAAATATAAGGCAACTTATTGATGAAATTGAAATGAATGTTATTTCATAAATATTAATATCAAGTATATAATACATATAAATTTAGTAACTTTTATACAGCGTAGATAACTTGTTCTATTGTGTTAAGTGTGCAAGCCTTAATTATTTATATACATACCTATATATATATATATATTTTTTCTTAATATTTCTTAATACCTGATTTCCGGTTTTATCGCAGAGTACTCGTTGAAAACAAGTGTAAGGTATAGAAAAAAATAATACAGCTATAAAAATTAAATTAAATTTTCTCATGATTGTTAAGAAACAAAAAGATGCTGTGAAGGTTATTGAATGTTTTTGTGTTATTTTAATGAAGCTCTTGCTGCAATGTTTATTTTTAGAATAATAATAAATACTGTACCTAAAAGAGATGCGATAATTTCGATAAGCCATACATAATAATCAAGTGGGATTGCAGTGGACTGCATTGCAAGACGAAGTATACGATGAAATATAACATGACATATTATATGACTTGACATATGACATGACATGACATATAACATGATATATGAAATGACATATAACATGGTATATGACATGACATATAACATGGTATATGACATGACATATGACATGACATATGACATGACATATGACATGACATATGACATGACATATGACATGACTTATGACATGACATATGACATGACATATGACATGACATATGACATGACATATGACATGACATATGACATAACATATGACATGACATATGACATGACATATGACATGACATATGACATGACATATGACATGACATATGACATGACATGCCATATAACATGGTATATGACATGGCATATGACATGAATTAAATAAAAAATTAAATTTAAAAATTAAAATAAATTAGTTTTGAGTTCTTAAGCAAGTCAAAATTTATTTAATAGCCTGCTAAAGTTTTCTCTTACTAATTTAATATATTTCTTTCTTTCAGGATATACCCACTACTTCTGAAAACAAAGGAACTAAGTAACAACAATACCAAACATTTTATTTTAAAAGGATTCGTGAAAAAAATTCCTCATTACATAATTTGTGAAAAGTGAAAATTTAACGAAACTTAAACATTTTTGTATGTTTTAAATTATCAAACGGTTAAAATGTGTTTCAGTTTAGATGATAGTAATTATCACTAAAAAAAATTATTTTTAAAGAACGTTTTAACCAAATTTTTAAAAACTAACCGCTCACCAAACAACAAAATGGATGCTACCACATCAAGCACCGACACAAATAGCAGTACAGATGGGCTGCCTTTTTGCTTCGTTAGGGTAAGTTTGTACATATTTAATACATTATAAATAATACAAGAAATTTTTATTTTGATAACATCATGATTCTAGGTATCATGATAGTTTGCATTACAAGGTAATACGCGAAAGAATCAATTTCATATAACAAACAAAGCTAAGATCAAAGGCGAAATGGTAGTGTAGAAAATCATACATAAACTGAAGAAGAATGACTTAGACTGACGTCTTTTTTGAACTCACTCATCCATCTTTGAAGAATTCTAAGAGTCTCACTTTCTTTACATCACACTGCAGCGTGAAGTTATCAATCATGTTGCAACATAGTATACAACTTATGAATGACAGTAGAATAATTTATATTGTTCTTGTTGATGTTTTTGTTGTTTAACACTTGTTGCACATGCGCACATGAGCAGAGTAAAGAATAGGGCTAAGACGATGCGGAAGTGCCAGCCAACCAGGCATGACCTGAGATAATTAAATAAAGCATCATTACTCATTTATGAGCCAACAACAACAACTACAACAACAACAAAAACAACAACAACAACAACAACAACACTAACAAAACATCACCTACAAGTGGAGTGTATCTCAACTAATTGCATAGAGCCCCCGTCTAAAAAAGCACAACAAAAGATATAAAGAATAGCGCTGATGCATGAAGAGAATGAAGTGCATTAAAGTATAACAAGAACCATTTGTAAGAGTATACAACACTTACACAAAAACTATACAACAGCAGGTTTGGATAGACAAGTAAAAAAAAAATTCATTGACCCTCTTTAAGGTTCTGATTGCGGTTCTTGAAGCAAGTCGGGTCAGACAAACAGCCAAGAGCAGCAAAGGTGGAATGAACAACGCATTACATGAACATAAAAAAAATTTAATTACAATGCTTATAAGAGAACAAAAACTTAAAAGGAAAGGAAAAGAGTTTTACGACGTTTTCTGGAATATTATTTGTTTGGCCGTCTTTGTTACGCACTCTAACTACCTTCGTTTTTTTTTGTCTTGAATTTAAGACTTCTGGCGGTTATTGACTCCAATGCCCTGCCTTTTGAAACTAATTTCGGCCTTTATGACTTGTTATTTTGGTAATTTTACTTTTTGTACCTCTTTTCCTTTTATTTTTCTGTTTTCTTTTGATACTTGTTGTTTTTTGGTTTTTTTTTTTGTACCGGTGCTCATGATTTATGCACCCAACTAGCTTCTATCTTCCCGCACAATTTTCATTCACACCATTATTATTTCCTGTAAACACCAAAATTGTGTGTGCTGCTTCTTGTTGATCGTTATGGCCCATACTCGTACTTCCCCATGCGTCCCATACTTCGCTTAGAATGTACTGAATGTTGCGTCTTTGGCCAAGACACGGCGTAGAATTTCACAGTTTAAACGTTGGATAAGTACGAAAAAAAAAAACACCGAAAAACAAAACATTATCTCTACTGGAACAAATCACGATCACGCATCGTTTATTGTCTTCATGTCTTTCTTAAAAATATTTATTTTTATTTTGGGTCTTTTTTGTTTTGGGTAATTTTCTTTAATTTTTCCGCGTACATGTGGTTTTTTTTTATTCATTGCTGGTATCGTGCTCGTCTCTTCCTAAAGCGTGACATAAGAACACGCGATTATTTTTGACATGACATGCAATTCTTTTGACTGGTTCTAACTGATTGTATTTGTTCGCGATCATATGTTGATGGTTTTAGGCAGAGGTGAAGTGAGGATTGTTTTAGGGGGTATCAGCTCTTGACAGCAAAAACTTTTGGTTTATTGATAAAATAATCCATAAAACTTCCATAAGACCGTAAAAAAAAAATAATTTTTTGTACCTTTAATTATATAAAAAATCTCTTAAATTTTTCTAAAATATCACATTAAATATCACATTACAATTGGTGAACCTCTTATATAGTCTCTCTCTATATAAGAGATTCTTTCGGTTCTGCTTCGCTACTCGTGCCTTATCGGTATTTTCGGCGAAAACTTAGCAATAGGTGCCAATAATTATACCTAGCTCGTTCATAGCCAATAATTATACCTAGCTCCAGCTTCAGAATGGAGGTGTAGCCCTCACTAAATATTCCAGCAGCAATGTTAGCTGAAATTTTGAAACCTAGGCCTCTCGATCTTGACTCACCAAAACTTATTTTGTGCTTGCATACAGAAAAAATTAAAAATTCTGATATTGCAGTAAAAACTTCGAAGATTTCAATAATGCTGTAGCCATGCAAAGGATTTGTGGGAACATCGTCACTAAAAGCAGTTTAAAATTTTTTTAACCCTATTCACGTCACGCTGTGTCTTTGGGTCACTATATAATTTCAAATCAATATACATGACTTAAAACTTGTTTTAAAGAAAAGTTCAAAAAAACATTCGAAATTTTTCCGAAATTATGAGGTATCTCCCCTCTTAAAGGAAATTAATTTTGTTTTTGCACTCACATCACATTTTGACAGAATCTATTACATTTCACTTATTCCGTACACAAACTAACTAAAAAATAAGAACTTGGCAACGCAACTCTACTCAACTCAACTGATAATCGACCTACTCTATACTCAAATAGCTTATTTATATTTTGAAATAAGCGACATGAATCGAGTATAGGCTGTCGAATCGAACGCAGCTAAAACCTCTTATAAATGAGAGAATTTAATAAAAAAAAAAAAACTGAACGTGTTAAATTTTTTGTTCCCGTCTGAGCACAAGATTGGCCAAAATATTAAAAAAAAAATGTAAAATAATACCTATTTTTTTCAGAAAATAAAAAGAACAAAAGAAGAAAATAAAATAATGAAAAATTTCAAACATTTGAATTTGAATGATTGAATATGAAAATATTGATAAAATTATGACAAACAAACAAGAAGTCTTTAAAAGAAGTCTAACGGTGTTAAATCGCGAGATCTTGATAACCAATCAGTCGTTGTGAGTGCATTGGTATTTCCTGAATCATACGGTTTTAGGATCCCTAAATGTGGCAATATTGTTCACTTTTATTCATTTTAACTTTGGCCCGCCACTTTCAAGTCTTCACATCTTGCACTGAAGCAGTTTTTTTTTTTTAATTTTAAGATTATTTTTCAATTGTTTTGCGCACACATGTCTTAGAAGTTACATGATTAACCGGAAAATTTGCTCCAATTTTGCGCATCGGTATCTGCGATTGAACGCAAATTTTCATAATAAAATTCAACGAATTCTGTTTTTTTTTTACTGTGATGCATTCAATATTAAATTTCCCGCATTTAAAAATGACAAATGGCTACGTTTAACAACTGCCAAGCGACCAGCTGTTAAATAGTACGCCTTTGCAACCCTACATCTCTTATTAATACATCGTTTAGTTCAAAAGACATATCAGGTCTGTTTCCGTACTTTACACTGTGTAAGATTTGTGTAAAATGTGTGCAAGAGAGTAAAAACGAAATGTGAGAATAGTTGCAAAAGTACGGAAACAACTTCTAGTAAGTTTCAAGCACAAAACAGCTGATTTTGACTGCAGACGGCAGCACAAAATTTAAAACACTTTCACTCAAATTATTAAAAGCCATTTTTAATGCAAAACTGAACAATTACTTAATTTTTATTTATTATTATTTATTTATTGTACTTAAATTTCCTTTTAGGCACACAATTTGTGCATTTATTTATCGCAAAACATAAACAATTATGAAATGGAATTTGACATTTGCTTCTTCTTATTGATGCTTATTCTTCTTGATGCTTGTTCTTACTTTACTCGAAGTCTCGAGTTCTAGCACTCTCTGTGCACTTTGTGTGCTCGAGAGAGCGATTTTATGCTTGTTCTTCTTCTCCCATTTTAAGCACAGAAAGTACGGAAACAGAAAATAGTGACCCACAAGTTACACAGTGTGCGTACGGAAACAGACCTATCATTGATAAACTCAAGCGCTTAAAAACAATTATAGCTTTTGCCCATTCGTAGAATATAACATTTATATGGCCTATACTTAGTGTGACCATCAGTCCCATTTAGTCAGGACATATCCCCGAATTTTTTAATAGTCCCGGTGTCCCCAAATCGGACCAAATGTCCCCGAATTCTGGAGTTGAATTTTGAGCTTCGGTGTATTAAGAGACTTGTAGGAGAATTTTATGACGAAAATATTTGCGGCATATTTCAACTCGTTATATCCCTGTTTTATGGGTATTTTTTTGGCATTTTTCAAAAAAGGGTACAAAAAGACCCATATACTGAAGAGTTAGAGGGTTATAATGTTTCACAAAAGTGTTCCTCGAGAAAATGAAAGGGTTACATGGTTTCCTATGCCAATTCAAAATAATAAGAATTAAAAAGGGGAGAACTTAACTCCCCATATAAATAAAACCCTGACACTTACTTTCAAAACGCTGATACACGTATATTTGTTTTGTCCACTCTACCAGAAGCCGTTGTCGGAATCTTGTTATTTTGGAAAAGTTTGAATTTGTTGTGCAGTGCAGTTATAACACGGGACGATTGCGACTTAGTTTCGACATCATAACCATAGACCCATATTTCATAACCTGTTATGATACATTTTAATAGTTCTGCATTGTTTTGCGACTGCGTTCTGAGCAACTTCTACGTTTTTGGACGAAATTTAAATCTTTTGGCACAAATTAATTTTACTGTAACTCATTTCATATCCAAAACATCCGAAAAAAAACTTCATGGAATGAGCCAATTGATATGCCAACATCATTAGCAACATTTCTGGTTGGGCTTCAGCGATCACTCATAATAAATTCTTTCACTTTTTTCACGTTCTTATCGGTTTTGTTGATGTGCAAGTATGACCCATGCTCTCGTCATCTTCAACATCAGCACGGACATCTTGAAAATCCTTATACCACTCTTATAAAACTCTTGTTTTACTCATAGCAGATTCGCCAAAAGCAATATTTAACATTTCCAAGACTTTTTTGCACTTTATAGCATTTTTAGAAGAACATTTAATGGAAATTAAAATGAATAGGACCAACATAGCCCGCGAAATTTTATAATTGGCGTTAATTTTTGGACACATCTCGTTTGGTGCATAAAATCTATTGGCCTTCTGTTCGGGGTAGCTTGAGTTCCCAATAGTCCCTCCAAATTTTGCGACGACACTGGTTCAGGCAAGCTTTCATGACTTTTGGTCAAAAAATATTATGTGATAACGTGAATTTTAATTTATTACATATTTATCTAGAGTAACGAATTAGAACAATATATCTTGATTATCTCATATATTGCTTAACGCTTATAAAGCGGTTTATTTAATTATAATACACTGATAACATCAAATTATGTTTAATGGTAAAATGACTTAAGCACCAAATTGCGATAATTATTTATGTATTGCTTTATTCCATTGATACACTATTCAGTGTAGAAATCATAGGCTTGGATTTACAATTGTTGAAAAATGCATTTGTAAATAAGTTTTGAAAACTCTTTAAACAATATATCATGAAAAGTTTGATTTTTTTTTTTTGCTTTTTTGAGAATATCCTACTAGCCAACAATATTTTTAGAATCCAATTTTTGTCCTTTAATAAAAGTTCAGTTTGAAATAAATTGCGACTCATCATGTTCAGTTTGCTTTCATTTACATCCGGTTGTCAATAACTTTTTCACTTTTACTATTTCCATAACTTAAGAAAAATTTGCAAGTTCTATAAAAACGTTTTTTTATTTATAGTGGTACATGAAATTTTGAGAATAACACTAAACAACAAAATCAATTTTATTCCAAAATAACATGGTTTTGACAATGGATTCTGGTAAAGGGGACAAAAAAAAAATATACATGTATCGGCGTTTGTTGGTAAGATATAATAAATGGATCTTATTAGACAAAAAGCACATAATAAGGTTCGTTACTATTGTTATGTATGATGCGCCAAATGAGTAAAACACTTTTTTCATAGAAAGTAACCCCCTTAAATCAAGTTTTGTACGACATTTTAGCATCAATTCTGAATAAGTACGAAATTAACCCTTAAACACATTTTAAGTTTTGACTTATTTCTGGCATTTAAGTTGAATTTTCAGCTTTGGTGTATTCCAAGACTTTTAGTAGAATTTTATGACAAACTTTTTGTGGAACATTTTAACCCGTTATATCCTTGTTTTATGTGTTTTTTCTACCTTTTATCAAAAAAGGGTCAAAAAAGACCCATAAATTGAGAAGTTAGGGGGTTAAAATGTTGCACAAAAAAATTTCTTGTAGTATTTTACATAAATCCTCAGAACATACATATCTTTTATCCAAAATGTAAGGATAACATGATTTCCTATGCCGATTCACTATAAGAATGTTAAAAAAGGGGAAAACTTAAATCCGCCCTAAAATAAGACTCATACCTAAACTTTTAAAACGCCGATACACGTATATTTTTTTTGTCCCCTCTATCAGAATCCGTTGTCAAAACCTTGTTATTTTTTTCGTGTTTAAGAGTGTAATCATTTTCTAACACTCAAAACAGCCTTCCCTGAGCTTCTGCAAGTCCTTCTGAGCCTTGCAAAATTCAGTCATTACCGCTTGAAATTTATAGACACTTATTTAATCCATTGCAATAAAACTTGATGTCGTAAATAAGCAATTTTAATGCAATATTTATCAAATGTCCCATTCAAATAGCCGCCACTGTATAGTGTGTGGCGTATACAGCTTCTTTAGATAGCTCCGTGCCAAACTGCAGTCAACTGCAGTTGCTATAGAATTACTTTGCATATAAATTTCTGATTTTATTTTCTACCTCTTTACTTCTTCTTCTTCTTCTTCTTCTTCTTCTTCTTCTTCTTCTTTTTCTTGTCCACGTAAGACTACCTCACCTTGCACAATTTCCTAAGTTGCACATCGTAAAATATTTAATGATCTTTAATTTAAAACACTTAACAAATGCTCACGCATATGCCGATTCTCTCAAAGGTGTGGCAACGCCAACAAGACAACAATAAATTCATAATTAGTTTGGGATGTTAACAAGAAAAAAAAAAAAAATTCCAATAAAAGATCTGGCTGGCAATCCTATCCGCACACGCGCACTCCTAAAGTAAAGCCCAATGAAGCAAGCCAACCATTGAAATGACAGCAAAGAATCTTATGGCCAGATTAAAAGAAGAGAGTCAGAGTCAGTCATCTTGAAAGTAAGATTGACTGGCTAGCTAATCGGTAAGAGTTGAAATTTTTTCAAAATTTCTTTGCTTATCTTCTTACAATGATGATGAAGCTTGCATGGATGGTTGAATGGATGGCAACAACGTCAACAACGTCAACATCTTGAAATAATTCGAGTATATCTAAGAAACATCTTCAGTCTCAATGAATCAGTCGAGCAAAAGCGAAAGTAACGAATGCATAAATTAATAAAAATGATTTGGTTATTTTCTTAGAAATAATGATTTGTGAAGATCTGTGTTGGTCTGAACGATGATCGATGGAGAACATGATGGTTCATTGAAATTAAAAAGAAACAGAGAACGTCAGAATTTTTTCTGAATTTTCGGAGATATGTGTTGAAAATCTAAAAGATTTTTCACAGCCGAAAAATATTAAAAACAACTCCAACATTTTTTTTTTATTTTAAATAACAAGAGTTATTGCGGAGAGATAATGTTACAGTTGGCTGTTATGCAGACAATATGGCAACACTGTGCAACATAGCAAAAATAACGCATTTTTTTCTTCCATTGAGCACCCAATGGACCGATGTTGCTATGCATAACAACAACAACAACCAGCCAATTTATACATATGAGTGAGAGTCTGGATGAGGGTTAAATAATACGCTGTTGAAGTGGCCAATGCAGACGCATTTAATTGAAATGGCTTAATGGCGAAAAGAGAGATAAATAAATAAAAAAAAAAACCAACATCAAAACATCAACAACAAGTGCAACAACAGCAACAAAATGAAATTGCAAGTAAAAGTGCGAGTTGTAAACGCTTAAACCTGCAGCAGAAAGTTTTTGCCAACAAAAAACAAGTTGTTGCAACAGACTTAACCGAAATAAATAAATAAAAAAATAAAAAAAAAAAACCAAAACACAAAAACCAGCAAAAGTAGAAGTTGCTGTGGCAAGCTATTATCAGTTGTTGTTGCTGCTGCTGATGCGGCTGCAGCAGCCAACTCATTAATGCGTTGCAACAGCATTTATAAAGGCTGTCGGCGGCAAGTTTTCCCGGCAGCCTAGAGAAGATTTCCTTTTTCCTTAAGACGATGATGATGATAATGATGCTAGAGATTTTGCTTTGCAAATAGCTATAATAGTGTTGTTGTTGTTGTTGTTGCTGTTGTTGTTGTTGTTGTTGTTACTGCCAGTAGTTTGTCAAATGACAGACTTTCTTTTGGCAGCTAGTTTTTGCCAAACGTCAAAGAAAAACACCAGAAAAGTTAGCAAGAAAGCCTAAAGTGAAAACTCGCGTCGATTTATTTTAAAGTTAGAAAAAAACTTTTTAAGACTTTTCAAAGAGTTTTAACGTGACAACATAACGTTTTACCGCGCAGATTTCCAAAAAAGTTGAAGAAAGCATTTTTCCAAAATCGATCGTTGTTGCTTGGAATTGTTACTCGATATGTATAAGTGTTATGATAAAAGTAGTGACACGGCAGTAAAGGTTAATTCTTTGACTTTAAGACAAAAATATAAAAAAAATAGTTGACTGTGTCGTGGAGACACCCGTAGGTTTTGACGTGACGGTGTTTCTTTATACTCCAAACTCTTGTTTTAATCCATGACCAAATTCTTGACTTAATCGAATATATCGAATCCCTTTCCTAGTTTGGAAAGGTGTGTTTTAGGTGTATCTTAATTTCTGTCCTAATCCATATTCTTATCCATGTCATAGTACTTTTCCGGTTTCATTGTGTTTTGTTGTTGTTTTTGTTGTTGTTGTTGTTGTTGGTGTTGTTGTTCTAATTGTTGTTGATGTTGATGTTGATGTTGATGTTGATGTTGATGTTGATGTTGATGTTGATGTTGATGTTGATGTTGATGTTGATGTTGATGTTGATGTTGATGTTGATGTTGATGTTGATGTTGATGTTGATGTTGATGTTGATGTTAATGTTGATTTGATGTTGATGTTGATGTTGATGTTGATGTTGATGTTGATGTTGATGTTGATGTTGATGTTGATGTTGATGTTGATGTTGATGTTGATGTTGATGTTGATGTTGATGTTGATGTTGATGTTGATGTTGATGTTGATGTTTATGTTGATGTTGATGTTGATGTTGATGTTGATTTTAATATTGATTTTGATGTTGATGTTGTTGTTGATGTTGATGTTAATGCTGATTTTGATGTAGATATTGATGTTGATGTTGATGTTGTTGTTGATGTTGTTTTTGTTGTTGTTGTTGTTATTATTGTTGATGTTGGGGCTTTTGAATTTTTTTATGTACTTCTCTACTGGTTGTGCTTTTCCTTTGCCTTATATGCGTTACACTAGGCTGTTCACTGCGGAGCCTCATGACGCCGAAAAATTTTTTTTATCATGTGCCCAAAGACCTTCATTTTCTTTCCTTAAAATTTACCGTTACTTCAGTAGTCACAGAGTTAAAATTCCATGCAACTTTTTTCGTGGTTGTAGCATTTTTACTGCATTATTTGGTTGGCACCCTGAAATCATGACGGTAAGATTTTTTTGTAATATAGTTGTGAGGCGTAATAACATATCTATGCTGACGTAAAACAAAATTTACCGCAGCACGTCTCCTGAGTGAGTAATAATTCTATGCAACGATAATACGATTCTGTTACATAAGCTGCTAACGTCACGATCTGACGGCGTCATAATTTTTTTTTTATTTTTATCGTAAAGCAGAGTATAAATCCTTTATTTTCCTTTTCAAACATTTACCGTAGCTTATATACTCACTGAGTAAAAATTCAATGCAACGCCGCTGCATGAATGTTGCATTTTTGATCTTTGAGCGGCTCTCTCTGTGTCCCCATGAGGTCAGAAATTTTTTGTAAAGAGTGATTTTTTAAGTGCCTGATAACTTTTTTTTTTAAAAAAACGCATAAAATTTGCAAAATCTCATCGGTTCTTTATTTGAAACGTTAGATTGGTCCATGACATTTACTTTTTGAAGATAATTTCATTTAAATGTTGACCGCGGCTGCGTCTTAGGTGGTCCATTCGGAAAGTCCAATTTTGGGCAACTTTTTCGAGCATTTCGGCCGGAATAGCCCGAATTTCTTCGGAAATGTTGTCTTCCAAAGCTGGAATAGTTGCTGGCTTATTTCTGTAGACTTTAGACTTGACGTAGCCCCACAAAAAATAGTCTAAAGGCGTCAAATCGCATGATCTTGGTGGCCAACTTACCGGTCCATTTCTTGAGATTAATTGTTCTCCGAAGTTTTCCCTCAAAATGGCCATAGAATCGCGAGATGTGTGGCATGTAGCGCCATCTTGTTGAAACCACATGTCAACCAAGTTCAGTTCTTCCATTTTTGGCAACAAAAAGTTTGTTAGCATCGAACGATAGCGATCACCATTCACCGTAACGTTGCGTCCAACAGCATCTTTGAAAAAATACGGTCCAATGATTCCACCAGCGTACAAACCACACCAAACAGTGCATTTTTCGGGATGCATGGCCAGTTCTTGAACGGCTTCTGGTTGCTCTTCACTCCAAATGCGGCAATTTTGCTTATTTACGTAGCCATTCAACCAGAAATGAGCCTCATCGCTGAACAAAATTTGTCGATAAAAAAGCGGATTTTCTGCCAACTTTTCTAGGGCCCATTCACTGAAAATTCGACGTTGTGGCAGATCGTTCGGCTTCAGTTCTTGCACGAGCTGTATTTTATACGGTTTTACACCAAGATCTTTGCGTAAAACCTTCCATGTGGTCGAATAACACAAACCCAATTGCTGCGAACGGCGACGAATCGACATTTCACGGTCTTCAGCAACACTCTCAGAAACAGACGCAATATTCTCTTCTGTACGCACTGTACGCATTCGTGTGGTTGGTTTAATGTCCAATAAAGTAAACTGAGTGCGAAACTTGGTCACAATCGCATTAATTGTTTGCTCACTTGGTCGATTATGTAGACCATAAATCGGACGTAAAGCGCGAAACACATTTCGAATCGAACACTGATTTTGGTAATAAAATTCAATGATTTGCAAGCGTTGCTCGTTAGTAAGTCTATTCATGATGAAATGTCAAAGCATACTGAGCATCTTTCTCTTTGCCACCATGTCTGAAATCCCACGTGATCTGTCAAATACTAATGCATGAAAATCATAACCTCAAAAAAATCACCCTTTATAATTTTGTTGTGAGAGCTTAGAGCAGGCCTTTGTTGATGTATTTTTTTTTATACTGGCACTATTACTCAGCGAGTAATAATTCCATGTAACAAATTTTGAGTTGAGTTGCTTAAGCGGCTCTCATCGCGTCCCGTTGAAGTTATGAATTTTTGTTTTGTTTTTGTAATGAAGTCAACGAATCAACCTTTACGGTCGTACCATTCTCTAGTCATAGCTCTTATACCCAGCGAGTAACAATTCAATGCAACGCCGATGAATTTTGAAAAAATTCATTTTTCAACTTTTTTTGGAAACCTGCGCGGTAAAACGTAACTTCGTCACGTCAAAAAATTATTAACAAAATAATTAATTATTAATTATTATATGTTGTTATAATTAATTATTAACAAAAATATTTTAAAAATATTTTTTCTTAATTTTAATATTTTCAATTTTTTGTTAACATTTTGTTCTTGTTCAATGTTATTTATTAAGTGCCACACAACTGCAAACAGCTGGCAGCCCTCTGTTGGCAGTTGGCTGTAGGATGTGCATTTCTTCAATGTTTTTTTTTTAGCAGATTTTTTTAAAACATGTTGCTTTTACAAATTTTCTACTAACTTGGCTTAACTACGGAGTCTATAGTGCATTCGCTTGTTTTTTTTTCATTTCTTGTTGCCTTCAACGACTACCTTGTGTCGGCCTCTTTAAGGTTTTCTCATATTTTTCCCATATTCGATGTTTTTCCCATTTCTTTTCACTGAGAAACTATTAAGTATCATTATTATCTTTCATTTATTAGTGCTGTTGTTGTTGTTGTTGTGGTTTTTGTTGCTATAGTTGGGTTGTTGTTGTTGTTTTTCTTAAATCTTTCAAAAACACCCATAGATTGTTATTTTAAACGCTGTCCCATTGTTGTTGTTATTGCGGCTGGCGCTGTTATTGTTGTTTTTTGTTGTTGTTGTTGTAAAGTTTCACTTTGCAACTGGTTTAAGTTGTTTAAGCCATGCGAACATATTTTAACACAAGTATCTACAGAAATCTATAGATAGGTTGGCATAACATTACAACATTGGAACAACATATTTGTTCCCCTTTTGATTTGTTTTTTTTTTATCGTTTACAAATCTTAAAATATTTGCTTTTAAAATCAGTTAATGAAATATTAAAGCAGTCAAATTTCAAAATTATTATGTTAATTAAACCAGTTTATCTATAGGAATTTCTAGTTTTTCTTTAGTTGTTGTTGTTTTTATGTGTAATTGATTGATGCTCTCATTTAAAATGGACAGCCATGGCTAGTAAATATTTGTTGAGCTACTCTGACATAGTTTTATATGGATTACAAACGGGTTAATTAAAGGAAATAAAATTAATGCTTTTTCAGAAAACGTTTTCTTACTAAATAAAGGTTTTAAATTCATTAATTATTACTAATGAATTTCATGAGTTATATCAGTGTGATATTTTAAAGATGATTTGTGTAAACAAATATTTTTAAAGCGCTAGTTAGTAGCTTTGGCCGATATTGATGTATAGAAACCAACCTATTTTGCCAGCCATAGGTTTTAAATTCAAGTTTTAGGTGGTGAACTGCGTTTTGATAAAATGCACATAAAAAATCGAAATTTACCTTCCGCTGTCAATAATAAACTTAGAAAATTGGCTGATAAAATAGGCAAAAAAGATGGTTGCTATTTATATTTCGATATTTTGATATTTCGATACGGTGATACCTCGACGACATTGAATTAGTTTAAAAATGTTTTGTTTCGCCTAAGTAGTCTTTATTGCAATACAAATAATCATTTACCGCCTTATGAATATCGGTAACAACTGTTAAATCTTCCGTTTTGAAAAATCGCAGAATTATGATAAATGTCTGTTGGGTGATTTAACTATTATATGGTTACGTAGATAGTTCTTATTTGTTGGGAAAAATTACTTAACTTTCCTCTTCGTCCTAGAAGAAGTTTTGATCTACTTCATATGAAATTTTGTAGAGTCAATGCCTTACAAAACGAACCACTGAGAAGTGCCTGTGCAGACTTAAATGATGTATTTGAAGAAGGGACAGAAAATAACGATTATTTCCAAAAATTAAATAGTAAAAAATAAACATGTTCCAAATGTCGGAGCACATTTTGGATAACTTCAATAACTGCTTAATGCATGTTCTATCGAAATAAGAAATGAGTTTACCCATAAAAATTCAATTTAATTATTATTTACTGATTTTTATTTTATTCATCAAAAATAAGAGTTATTTTTTGATTTTTATTTTTCTGTTCAAAAATAAGAGTTATTTTTTGATTTTTATTTTTTCCCTCAAGAATAAGAGTTATTTTTTTAATTTTTATTTTTGCGCTCAAGAATAAAAATTGTTTTGCAATTTTTATTTTTTCGCTCAGAAATAAAAGTTATTTCTCAATTTTTATTTTTTACGCTCAAAAGTAAAAATCATTTGTCCAGTTTTATTTTTTGTATGTAGGGAATAAATATATAAAAATCATAAAATTTGTATGAGAGCCCCCATAAGGAATGGTCGGAGGGAATAGTTTTCCAAGGGAAAAATTTTCCTTTTGCAAAAGTAATGGGGGTCGGTCATACATATTAACCCTCTCCGGTACTTCCTTACACGATTTTTTTGTATTTATTCCTACATCTGAACAGGGGGCTTTAAAGAAGGGCCTGAGAGTATGAATATGTATGACCGGCCCTTATTATTTCTGCAAAAGAATCATTTTTTTCTCAGACACCTATTCCCTCCGACCACTCCTTAAGGGAGCTCCCATACAAATTTTATGATTTTGGGGGTATTTATTTCCTACACCTGAACAGATGACCTTTAATGGAGGGCCGGAGAGGGTTAATATATATGACCGACCCCCATTACTTTTTCAAAAGGAAAATTTTTTCCATGGGGACCTATTCCCTCCGACCACTCCTTATGGAGATTTTTTTAAATTTATTCTCTACCTACAAAAAATAAAACTGGACAAATGATTTTTATTTTTTAATGTAAAAAAATATAAATTGAGAAATAACTTTTGTTTCTGAGCGAAAAAATAAAAATTGAAAAACAATTTTTATTCTTTAGGGAAAAAATAAAAATCAAAAAATAACTTTAATTCTTAAACAGAAAAATAAAAATTAAAAAAATAACTCTTATTCTTGAACAGAAAAATAAGAAACAAAAATAATTATTATTTGTGATGAATAAAATAAATATCGTAAGATAATTTTTATTGTTAAGCAAAAATCTAAAAGTAATAATTAAATTTTGAGTTTTTGGATCAATCAATGATTTTGATCGACACACATCCTAAACACTTATTAGGGGAATTCACACTGACTTGGGTAGATTGGCAAATGCCGTAGATTTTGTTTTTGTAAAGTTTTACCCAAGTACCATTGTACCCAAGTACTCATCTACCAATCTACTCTAGCTGAACCCCTGACTTGTTTGGCAGATTGACTTCTTGCAAAAAACCTTTTGCAAAAATAGGCAATAATTGAATTGACAATAAATAAAAACAAAGCAAACTAACTACAAGTGATGCAGCGAGCATTGTGCAAGGGGGCGTGGCACCTGTCATACAATCCAAATCTGTAATACCGAAAAACTTTGGAATTAATGGTCGCACAGCATTGGAATTAGGTATAAGGCCTCTATTTACATGTGCCGTTCCACTGGTAAAATTTTATGGGCGTTAGAAAAAGGGCGTGGCACTTTTTGAGGTGAGGTATCTTTTTTTATATAATTTTTTTATTGGAGCTGTCTCTTGTGGGAATAAAACAATAATATATTCGGCTTCGAATAAAACATAAATAGATCAGGCACTTGTAAAATTTTATAACAGGCAGATCAGGAACTTAAGCTAAAATGAAACCTCATTAAAAAAAAAAGATACAGTAGTTTCGACTATGTCGTAACACAACACGTAGAATTATTCAATTCGCTTTTGATGACATCTTTTTTAAAAAATATTTAGCAAAATATTTATTCCATACACCCGAGCATATGACCTTTAAAAGAGTGCTGGAGAGGGTTAATATGTATGACCGACCCTCATTACTTTTGCAAAAGGAACAGTTTTGCGTTTGACATCTATTCCCGCCGACCACTGCTTATGGGGGCTCCAATACAAATTTTATGGTTTTTATATATTTATTTCATACACCTGAGCATATGACCTTTAAGAGAGTGCCGGAGAGGGTTAATGTGTATGACCGACCCCCATTACTTTTGCAAAAGGAACATTTTTGATACCTATTCCCTCCGACCACTCCTTACGGGGGGCTCACATACAAATTTTTTGGTTTTTGTTTATTTATTCCATACACCTGGGCATTTGACCTTTAAGATAGTGGTGCAGAGGGTTAATATGTATGACCGACTCCCATTATTTTTGCTAATGGAACATTTTTGCCTTGGACACTTATTCCCTCCGACAACTCCTTAGGGGGGCTCACATACAAATTTTATGGTTTTGTCGATAGAACCGGAAACTGTCGATAAAAAGGTAGCAAACTTAAGCAAACAAAAACATCAAATGTTGTCTTTATATTTCAAGTAATTGTGTAAAATTTATATAAGTTAGAGAGTTCAAACATGAATTTTTCTCCCAGTGAGGATCAAGCAGACCAACAAGTGCTAACATCAACATTGTACGATCAGTAATTTAGGCACACCAAAGGCTCAAATTGTGACCTAAATACCGACACCTGATCACTATCAACCACCCTACTTACCTCCGAGAATGACGTATTCTAAGTCAAAAATGTTCTACCTACCACTACTGTACGTGTCTGATCTCTTGGTAAATCTGTATGTTTAAGTTGTTTTCTATGGTATATCGATATTCATGGTGGTTTTGGTAAAAAAGTCTACTCTCAGATGCGCTTAAGTGCAAAAGGAGTCGAAAATATTGTAAATAAGGGTTTTTTTTTATTTTTAGGCTGACACTTCTGTACATGTTTGATATCTTCGAAAATTTACATGCATAAGGTTTTTGTAAAAAACTGTACTGTAAGATGGGCTTCAGTACAAAATTAGACGAATATAGGGTAAATAATAGTTTTTTATTTCTATGCTGACACTTCTGAAAGAAGTTCGATCTCTCTGAAAATAAACATGCATAAGTTGCTTCAGTGGTTAATCGATATCTACGGTGGTTTTTGTAAAAAACTGTACTGTGAGATAGGCCCCAATACAAAATTAGATGAATATAGGGTAAATAATAGTTTTTTATTTCTATGCAGACACTCTTGTACGTAATTCGATCTCTCTGAAAATCTGCGTGCGTAAGTTGTTTTCAATAGTGAATCGAGATCTATGATGTTTTTTATAAAAACATTAGACGTTAGATGGGCTCTAATACAAAAACACACGATTTTCATAGAAAACCGCTATTTGGGAAACTACGAATTTATTTAAACAAAAACAAAAATATTTTCTGCATTGTCTTTCCGTCCTATTTATTTATTTATATATTATTTAGGGGTGGGATTGGATGTTAATTTTTCGATAAATAGATACTAATATATTTACTTATTGGGGTGGTGTACTTGACCATGTTTGTCTTGATACCTACCTCCATTATTGGTCGAAGTCTTATTACGTAAATTGTGGCAAGCTTGAATATTGAATAAAATATAAAATATTAGGCCTATAAAGCCTTAGCAAACAATTAATAAGGGTATTCATGCAACGCGGCAAGCTTATATATTGGGCAACTAGTTATTTTTATCACGTAGGTTGCATGAACGTCCCCTAAAACCGTTGATGAATTTTTTGCTTATATGAAAGCTGTTTACCAAGTTAAACAAAAACAGTCAACCGTCTGCAACCGTCCAGGATAAATTAGAAATATGTTGTATTGACCTTCTGATTGAATAAAAAACGCCATTTTCTTTCAATAACACTTGGAATTAATAAGAACGAAAACAGCTGATTGCTGTTATAAGCTTGCCACCTCGTTTGCTCACATAAATCGAAGAGCAAATATATCTGGTTTGTGCAAAAGCTTCTCTGTACAAATTTTGACAGTTCGTTTATAAGGAGTATAAAGTTATCTTGTGTATACTATTTATAAGGGCTTTGCCCATTTGCATGAATACCCTTAATGAATATCCAGATCCCTGACGATAGTAGGTCTAAGATCAAAGATAAAACTGACGGTATTTTGAGACGAGTTGTTTGTTTTTTTATAATTTAAAGAAAAATTTTGTAGAAGATTAGAGTTGGGATTGTGAAGAATGTTAATAAGTCGGCCACGAAAAAAGGTAACACGTTGTGCAATCGATTGAAATCCACCGTCTGCTAGAAGATCAAAGATAGGGGTCATTGAAAATCTCAAAAATAAGATTGAGTTTTGACGATATTGAGGAAAAGAAGTGATCGATTATTTTTTGTTTTTATTTTATCATCTAGTACAGATTACTGAACAATATGTTGCATTTCAATAACATAAAAATCAAGACGTGATTTTCTCTGGTCGCATTTTTTCTTGAAAATTTTACGCGGAATTGCGTTTAACGCATCCATAAATACGAGTTAGCTAGGAAAAACATGTAACTCCAATTAAATGTGGTGCCGTAGAAAAGGCAACGATAACTTGTTTGCTATTGTTGTTATTGTTTTTATTGTTGTTTTTGTTGTCGTTGTTGTATTTTAAGTTTTTTTTTTTGTATTTGTTGTTGCTACTACAATAATAAAACTTTGTATTGTTTCAACAGCTGGTGCTAATTTCACCGCTTTAAGCTTGGCACCCGTTAAGAGTTGCACCTCCGCCACATATTTTGTTGCCAACTTTAAGCATTTCTTTTTCATGCATGTTGCAATGAAAACGAAAATAAAATCGAAAACGAAATCAAAAAATAGCTCAACACTTAAAAGCAAAATAAAGACACACATCATAAATAGAGGTTAATTTATTCAAAAGTGATTTGTTATTGTTTGGAAGATGGTGTAAATGAAAGCATTCAAAATATGTAACTAATTCAAGAAAAACTATCGTTTAATCCATGCAAAAGTAATTTAATAAAACACTTTTGGAAATTAATTTGCATATTTTCCTCAGTTGGTTTGGTTCATTATTTATCTGCAACATGTTGTAATAAGCGACATTTTTTTTTTGTTGTTTAAATTTTTAATATTAGCCAAAACACTTGCCAAACGAACACTTGTTGTGCCGAACACGCTACAACGTATCAGCAAGTACGTGTATCTCATAACAGTCAATAAGATTAAAAAGACACAAAAAGTAAAAAAAAAGCAAAACAAAAAATTAAAAACAAAACGCTAAAATGTGGTTAAGTAGCAGCACGGCTGTTGGTGTTGTTGCTGCTGACGTTGTTGTAGCTGCTATTGTTGTTGGATTTTAAGTTTTTTGTTGCCGCCGGGCTTTAACAAGTGTTGCCCACTGGCTGTTGCAGCTAATCTATCTCGCACAGCTTCGGTCGCTTTGGTCGCTCGCTAGTATGGGAGAAAGTTGTATATGGTACATATTTACCCAAATAAGCCAACAAAAACAACAATAAAATCCATAAAAAATATTCGTTACCACAACAGAGTATAAGCATATGTTTCAACAACAACAACAATTTCAGCCAAAACGAGCCAAAACTCTATTAAAACTATCCGGTTTGTGTTCGAATTTTTGCATCTGTAGCTCTTAAATATTGGTTGATTGTATTGTTTGTTATCTGAAATTCCAGCCAAGTTGGGGAGCGGGCGGCGGAACCGTAACATATCAAATATTTATATATATACAATACAAACACGTTTAACTGCATGAATTTATTTACTTATAAAATTTGTGCGTTGCTTTATTGCTTGTTGTTTATTTTGACCGCAAATCAACTGCCAGATCATATCACTGTCGATCTACCTATCTCTAGGCGGAAATCTTTTTTTAATAGGCTTGCTTTTAACAGTGGCACTCCCCCACGGCTAAATTTCGCATTTGACATAAGCCAGAAATGTCAATTTCACTTCGCTTTCTTTTATACTAACTACCAACAAAAAACATTGGCAACATCTTCGATCAACAGGCACATCAATAGAAATTATTCGTAATTTTATAGCAATAACAAAAAAAAAAAAAAAAAAAAAAAAAAAACACAAAAAGTAACAAATATTTGCTACCCACTTTCTGACCATTTCTGAGTTAAGTCTTGAGTTTAATATTGATTGACTTTTGATTTAAAGGAATTTTGCAAAAATTCTTTTTATGGAGAGTTTTGGTTGGACATTCTTGATTGCGCCGCTAGTGTTGGGAGCTTTGATCGATAAGAGGGCAATTTGATTAGTCAGCGACTTTTTAAATATAACTTTTTTTTTGCAAAATGCGTTTTATTTCTCAACATAGTCTCCTTTTAGATCGATATTTTTAGGTCAGCGTTTTTCTAATTTTTTCATTTCTTCCAAATAGGTTCTATCAAGATCCTCAAAATATGCGTTTGTTTCAGTGATGACCTCTTCATTCGACCCAAATCGCCTACCATCGAGCCATTTTTTCAGGATTGGGAATAGGAAATAGTCGCAAGGGGCTAAATCTAGAGAATATGGTGGATGGGGTAGCAGTTTTTTGAAATCGTGACTTCAGACGTGTGCACCGGTGCGTTGTCATGATGTAAGAGCACTTTTTATTTTCACCAAAATCTGCCCAACAGCTGTGAATACTATTCGCCGATGATCATTTTACCCTTTTCAAGGTAATCGATTTGAATAACTCCACATCTATCCAAAAAAAAACCATCGGCATGACCTTGACCGATAGACCTACCTTAGCCCTCTTTGGTTTATGTTGACTCGGAGAAGTCCACTGCTTTGATTGTTCCTTGGTCACTGGTGTATTGTGTATCCATGTCTCGCCTACGGTTACGAAACGGCTCAAAAACTCCCTCGAGTTACGGTTGAACATTGCCAACCACTCCTTTGAAGTGGTCACACGGCTGCGCTTATGGTCGAGTGCGAGCATTCGCGAAACCCATCGCGCAGATAGCTATTTCATGTTCAAATATTCATGTACAATGTATTGTACCCGCTCAGTTGAAATTCCTACAGCCTCAGACAACTCATGCATTTTCATTCTTCGATCGTTCCATATCATTCCATGAATTTTCCAGACAATTTCTGGCGTGACGACCTTTTTTGGGCGACTTGAACGTTAAGTTTCTCTTGTGCTGGTACGACCACAAGGGAATTCAGTAAAACACTTCTTAACCATTAAAATGGGTGGT
Source organism: Pherbina coryleti (assembly GCA_943735915.1). Classification (NCBI taxonomy): domain Eukaryota; kingdom Metazoa; phylum Arthropoda; class Insecta; order Diptera; family Sciomyzidae; genus Pherbina; species Pherbina coryleti. The sequence goes on from OX030951.1 coordinate 30,748,796, forward strand.
GCATAGTCCACATAGTATTTACCAAGCCTTTCCTTGGTTTCAGTTCTGGTTTTTTTTTTACGCAAAAAATAATGCTTGATGATTACATGAAACTCACTTTTTTCCATTTTAGTCGAAATTTACTGGGTTGTTAGCTTTCAATGGCTGTCAAACACAAGCTTTGATGAAGCTTCCTCAAAATTTGACAGCAGTCTATTGACAGATGGTAACGACAGGATCAGTGTTGCATTTAAAATTACCACGCTTGTAATATAAAAGGTCACTGATTTCTCAAATTGCTTTCGTAATGTGAATACGTCACAAAATCTAACTTTTCACAAATCGAATTAAATCGTTTTTCAAATCAAATTCCACATTTTATTCGCTAAATTGTATTTTTGACTTGAAATTAGTTGAATTTAACGTCTTAGACATTGAAGTTGAAATTTTAAGTGTAAACAGTGTAATTGGATTTGTAAAAAGTTGAATTTGAAGTGTAAGAGGGTTGACTTTATTATGTAGAATCTGTTACACGGATAAGCCTAATCTAATCTACTTAATCTACCTAATCTTTAAATTTTGTTTCTTCCAAAAAAGTTTTAACATAATATTTTATATCATATGTTAAGTCATGTTATATGTCAAATGATATCGTCATGATGCCGTGATATAATGGTGTCATGATGTCATTATTCATGTCATATGTCATGTCACATATAATGTCATATGTCATGTCATTTGGCATGTCATATGTCATGTCATTTGACATGTCATATGTCATGTCATATGTCATGCCATACGTAATATCATATGTCATGTCATATGTCATGTCATATGTCATGTCATATTTCATGTCATATGTCATGTCATATGTCATGTCATATCATATGTCATTTCATATGTCATGTCATTTGTCAAGTCGTATGTCATGTCGTTTTTCATGTCATTTGTCAAGTCGTATGTCATGTCGTTTTTCATGTCATTTGTCATGTCGTATGTCATGTCATTTTTCATGTCATATGTCATATCATATATCATGTCATATGTCGTGTCAAATATCATGTCATATGTCATGTCAAATATCATGTCATATGTCATGTCATATGTCATGTTAAATGTCATGTCATATGTCAAGTCATATGTCATGTCATGTTATATGTCATGTCATATGTCATTTTATATGTCATGTCATATGTCATTTTATATGTCATGTCATATATCATTTCGTATGTAATGTCATGTCATATGTCGTGTCGTATGTAATTTCATATGTATTGTCATATTCGAGTTGCACTTAGAGTAAATTGAAGGAATTTTTCAAGTGCCGACAAAACACGTGTTAGATATGGCAAAACCAATAAGTTTACTGTTCAAAATCCGCTACAGCGTAAAATAATTATAATGAATGCAATTTAATATATAAATTAAGTTTATAAATATGCTGGCTAATTAACTAACTGTTAAGTAGACAGAACAAAAATAATAATAATAAATAATACATTAATTTAAGCAAGTTACTACATCAAAATAGAGTTGGAAACAAAATTAAAAGTACGTTGCTTGCATGACGTGACTTTGACCAACGGTCATGCCGAAACTTAATACACTCGATGCCAGAACAAAACGGTGCAAAAAAAAAAAAGGAAAACACCAAAAGCAAAGATAAAGAAAACTGCACGTAGAGGAAAAGGGGAATTAAATTTGTTAAAATCTATGAAGCTAGAAGTGGTGCGGTTATAAAGATTTGTAATTGTTAACACGGCAAGAAATTAAAAGTAATTAAAAAGAACAGATTGAAGCAAAAAATGCTATAGATACAATTGTATTAGGTATGAGAAGAGTAGTATTCGTAGTTAAGAACAAGATATTATAATGGCTGATCGAATAATGCAATAGTTTTTTGTATTTATGCATATTTTTTGTATTATGCATTTTATAAAATTCTTTCATATAAAATTGAATAAAAGAAATGTTACTATTCATTTCTTTTTTGATTTATTGCAAAAGTTTACATGTGCTGCATGTGCTCAATTTGTGCTATTTTAAAACGTTTTATAGGAGTTTTTCCTACTAGTAGTTTCCTATAGAAGTTTTTCCAAATTCATTATTTACGTTAGCTCTGCCCTTGATTTTTTTAGAAATTCAGAAATTGTGCTGTGATGTGCTCAAGTTGTGCTGTCACGTGCCATTGACAAAATACAAAACAAATTTGGAAACATTGTATTTTTCCGTTTTTGTTTTGGGCGAGTATTGAATTTTAACAGGCACTAACTTCCCTTTTAATTTATTAATTTTAAAATTAAGACAAACATTTTTCAATATTTTTTAAAAGTACTAGACCACACCAACGACCAACTTGCATTTAAATATTGGTGGCTAGAAAACAAGCCAAGCCAAGCCAAACATTAATAATGTAAGACACGATTTTCAGTTTTGTTGGATTGACATGAAACTGCGCTTAATAAAAAAATGCTCTTGATGAAAAATGGTATCAAGCATTAGGCAAGCGTATAAAAGAAAAATCAACAAAACCAACATCATTGTACTGTTTTGGCCACTGCAGCTTCCCGTTTTGTCGCAACCAGTCGAGCGGCTTGTCATGCAAGCTGCGCATGCGCAAAGGAATTTCACTCTCAGCATGATAGCTGGAAAAACTATTAATTTCTCAAATCAAATAACATCATCATATTTGAAAAGCAAAACATAAAATCAAAAACAACAAATCAAAAGAGAAATGCAGGTGGTTGCAGCAGGTGACACACAGCAGAGGGCGTTGTCAACATCCAGCTTGGGCAGTTTGTGCAAACAGCTTTTCAATGTGTTAAGCTTTAAAAAGGAAGGCACCTCCATAACGCGCAGCCTCACTTCCTTTTCGTCTAATAAGCTTTCGACATCAAAGTCTTGTATTTTAAGATATCAAAGCCAAGTAGGAGAAACTCTATTTGCTTGATCTACCTATTTAAGGATTTTGCTATCGTTACGCATTTCCTGACCAAGCCTTAAAATAATTACAATTTGTCGCTCTACTTTACAAAACAACTTCATTCCAACATATTATCCACACAAGGTCATCAAAAGCATACAAATTTAATTTATATATTTATTTATTTTCGAGTTCTTCACTTCACTTTGTTTCCCTACCTCAATGTAAAATTTCTCGAAACAACACAATTAAGAAAGAAAAAAAAAAGAAAACTCAACAAATACCACAAAATTGCTCAAACACTAAAACACGCACATTAAAGCAGAGATAAGCGTTTGCTTTTTAACAACGTCTATTGACTAGTTTTGTTGTCGAAAGTGAAAACCCGACAATCAATGAAATAGCTAAGAAGCACTAAGAATACCTGCCTTATCAGCAGCGCCTTCGCAAAATTGCGTGCATGTCTCTGTCAATTGTGGGACAGGCAGGCACGCAGTCAGGCAGGTACCCATGCAATCATCGCCTCGATGTGCCATAAAAAATTAAGTGGTCTTAACGCTTAAGATATGAAAAATTTTACTAGCATTTTACATTTCATCTACATTTATGGTGAGGTAACATATAATTTGGGTCACTCACTCATATAATGCAATTGAGGTTATTTAGTCTTCTTTAGACTATCAGCAAATTATCATTGTTGCCTCTTATAGATAACATTTGGGTATTCTATTTTATCACTTGGAATGTTGTGGGGAGTTAACTATGCTTAAAGGTGGAAATATTGGAATTTTTATAAATAACCTCAAAACATGGAGCAAGATATATTATTATTGGATTTCACGCGGAACTAAGGAATTCACCTCCATATAAGCGTTATAAAAGATTACTACCGAGTCTCGAATGTAAGAACGTTTTATTGCCTAGCAATATTTTCATTTTAATTTAAGAATATTATCGATTCTTTGTGAAATCTCATTTTGAAAACTGATACAAAATTGCTACTTCTCAGAAATTTATTATTGTCATTGCATTCATCTATATTAATAAAAATCATTTTCTGTTTGTTTGACTACAATACAAATCTTAACGGCTAAACGGATTTAACTCAAATTCGGCTCACTTATTACTTGAATCCTAACTTAGGTTATGGCACACTAACTTTTGACCACGCCTCTTCCGCCCCTTTACAAGTAACGCAAATCTAACTACTAGCGTATTTTTTTCAAGCGAAAATGCTCAATTTATTAATTTTAAGAAAATACTGTTATTTTGATACCAAAAACATTCACATATCTTCAAAATTGGACAAACTTCTGGTACAACGTCTTTTTCTAATAACATCGTTTCCTTAGAATAACATAAAAAACTATCAGAAATTCGTATATTTTACTTGCGATGCAAATAACTCCAATGTTTTTGAATATATTTCATTCAAATTTTTTTCGCTGATAAACTCAATTCAAGCACTAAATAAAAACAATTTAAAGGGTACCGTTATCTTAGCGGATATATTTTTAATATCTATTTCAGAAAAGGTCCAAAATATTGACTTTTTACTCAAAACATGACACAAAAGTTGTTTTTGTTGTTAAAATAATAAAAACTCAAAATTGCATTTTTGACTACCTTTTACATGACATAGCGTTTAATAGCAAAAATGCTTCCAATTTTACAAAAAAAATTATTAACTGTTTCTGTCATCAAAAAACATGACCCAGTGATTTTTTAAAGAAATTAATTTTTTTCAAAAGTTGTTTTTATTCTTTTTATAGAATAGTTAAGCTCAAAGAATAATTTATGTGAACAAATTATACCAATATCTCTTTCCTATCAAAAGTTATCGCAATAAATATATTTTTAGACAAAAACCAAGCTGTTTTTCAAATGCTTATCTATTAATAAAAATCATTTTCTGTGAACATTAAAACTACTGGGAAACTGTAACGGGCAGTGGAAAATGACAGTGGTGTCAAACTATGAGTCTAAGAAAAGTTTTTAATACACCTATTATGTTCCCATATAGTTGCAGGGTGCAGCAACGCGCGCGGGGAAAAGGCTAGTTTGTATTAAAAATTTAAAATTTTATTTAAAATAATAAAAATAACTTAGTAAAAAACAAGAGAATGTGTGAGAGTGTTTTCTTTCAATTTATGTGAATTTACTTTCTCAAAATACGAATGTCGTAAGTGAATTTTTTCGGTTTTAAGATTATTGTATATCCATTATAAACTTAACACGCTCTTTCTAATGGTATCATTAGTTTCTTCTTAAACCTTTTAACTTTCCAGATATTCAGGCATGCATTTTATCGGACATCACAAAATTTTATCATCCTAAGCATGTATTTTGTCGCATATGCACGAAAAATCAACACACGTCATTTTTTAATGGAAAATTATGATTTATCTTCTTGAAAATACAATTGTTGTTCGTCATACAATTTGTTTTGCACTTATTTATATATATTTTATGTAAAACAAAGCGAACTCAGAAAATAGAAGTAAACGGAAACGTCTTCGAACATATTGTTTTGTACGTATTATTATAATCCACATATTAAGAGCCTCCGGGAGTTTTTCGAAAAAATAACACACTTAAATAATTTTTTTTTTTAAGCTGTATTTAATTTTAGATCCAAATTTTTTACATTACTGTGTATAACTTCTCAAGACTTATCCCTGACATTTTGGTCCAAAAATATTCGTCGATAAGGTAGAAAAGTGCAATGCCGCGAAATTAAAAAGTTCTTAGGCGATTAATCGTTGATTTTTGAAAAATATTAGTTTTTGACAAAATGGCGGGCGTAGAAAGGAAATGTTATTTTTTTTTTTGCACAAAATTGAAGTCGTTTTAGATTATAAATCAAAAAAATATGGTTAAAAAAAATCGAACGATTAAACGCCCAAGAACTCTTTATTAAGCCGCACAAATTTTCATTTTGTTTCAGATGAGATATTTTGCTCACCGCAAATTTAAGGTCTTTCCCGGCATTACACTTTTCTACCTTTTTGACGAATATTTTTGTAACAAAATACCAGAGATTAATCTTGAATAGTTCTACTTTAATAATGTAAAAAAAAAATTTAAAACGCATTTTATTATTTCGAAAAACGCCCGGAGGTCCTTAAAGAAGTAGACGAACACAAGGAAAAGAAGAAGTGAATTCACTTGAGAAAACAACCTTTTACTTTGATAAAATTCTTAAAAGTACTGTTTTATAGTTTGCATTGAAAGAATGATAAAAAAATAGTTTGCAGAAATTGCAATTTGAAATAAAGTTTATTTTAATTTGTTTTAACGAAAATGTTATTGACGCGTCCCACTGAACTATAAGCGAAGGTTTTGCGTAAGGTGAGAGTTTTGCGAAAGTTTTTGGAGAAGTTTTTTTTTTTCATTTTGTTGCTTAAAAGTGCTTGCTATAGAAGATTAAATTTTTGAAAACTTTACCCATAAATAAAAACTGTATTTCTTCTTTGAAATTCATAAAAAACTTCATAAAAAAAGTCGAAAAAGAATAATTTTTTATCATTTTAGTAGGTAAAAATGCCCCGTAAATATAACCATTTTTTTCATAAATGAGTTCAGAAATAAATTATAATTAATTTTTGAGAGGCATTTTAGTCCGACGAATGATACAAAAAGGGCTAATTTATGAGTGCTGAAAATAAAAGTTTCTACCCGAAAAAATTCATAAATGAATTCGAAAACGGTAGTTTTGGTTCACTGGGTATTAATACTACACAAGTATACTATCCATATGATAAACTAAAATGATATTAATTTCTTAATCATAATCATTTCTTTTTATGCAATACAATAATAAAATTTATAATTCAAAAAGTTTCATTTTTTAACTCATTTCTGAACAAAAAAAAAGTTCGTTTTCGAAAGGCAATACAGTCCGGCGATTGATTCAAAAATAGTTAATTTCCGAGTGCTAAAAAAGAAATTTTTATGGTCCTTTTTTAATTCATTTCCGAACAAAATAAGGTTAATTTTTGAGAGGCATTTTAGTCCGACGAATGATACAAAGAAAGTTCATTTATGAGTGCCAAAATTGAACGTCTCTACCCAAATGGTTCATAAATGAATTCGAAAACTGTAGTTTTGGTTCACTGGGGTCAGAAATTGTATCAGAAACTTCAATTATAGTAAAAATAAAGTGGATGTAATGGATAATAGTGACATATCGGAAAAAGATTTTTCATCAGATGGTGAAGTCTTCGATCCATCCTTCAATATTAAAGAGAATGCCGTAGTCTCAAGCAGCCGTTCGAGACTTCTTACCAACTCAAATGAGGAATTGAGTTCTTTGAATTCCGACGTAGAGACATCTTCAAGAGGTGGTATTGTGTATTTCCTTAAATAAGACCCGAAAGCGTCAGAAACATACAGAATCATGGAAAATAAAAGTTTTTTTTATATGTTTTCACTAGACTTTTTGTCGTATGTTCAAAGAAAAGAACTTTCTGTAATAAAATGTAACATACGACAAAGGTATTCTGAACCAAAAAGGCTTATCATTCCTTTGTAATTATAATTCCAGTTTATTTGAGTAAGGCTGATGAAAATAAAAGATTCAGATTGTATTCAATTCAAAACTGGAGAGAATTCGTAGTGCCATTTTGGAGATATTTGATGTTATGCATTTAAAACCGTCTCCTGAAAAGTAAGGTTTTGCTACATATTACATTCGTATTTTAATGTGGCATTTTATCGATCGTTGAACAAACTTATAAATTTTCAAAATATAAATTCATTCATCATATTAATTTACTATAGGACCAAGTTAGGTACGACTAGGGTTTAACCGATTTCGACCATTATTAGTACACATCTGTTACACTATTTTTTTAGCATTCTGGCCGAGTTTTGTTAAAATCGGCCAATCATTGTATGTATCTTCCATATAAAATCATGTAAATCATTAATATAGTTCCGGGGAGAGTACCTCTAGAGCTCAAATCGATTTTGACCTTTTTCAGTATGCAACTTTTACCATATTTTGCAAGCATTCTGACTGAGTTTCGTTAAGATCGGTTAACTTTTGTAGGTACCTCCCTTACAAAATCATAGGTAAAATGAATATTGGTCCAAAGGAAGTACCCCTATGGACTGACTGATTTAAATTTTTTTTTAATTTTTTTTTTAGGTAACTTAAACTAACTAAGCATTTCAAATTTCATTATCATAAGAACACTCCTTCTATTTTTGTTGAACTTTTGTATGGGCTCAGTCTACTGTGCAATGCCCTTATTTTTTGTTTACTACCTGTTATATTATGTATTTTCGCAACTAAGCAAACAATAAATATTGATTTAAAATACTCAATGTTTTTTGGAAAAAATTCTAGTTTTTCTAGAATTTCGAAATAAATTAAATTAAGTTTTTTAATAAACTTATGCTAAATACTAACGAAATTCCAGAGCAATTATGAAGTATTTGAAAAAAAAAAAAGAACACTACCTTGATATTATTGGTTTGTTTGCCCTAAAGCGCAAAATTGTCACCGCCTTGTTAAGCTTGACCACAAATTCAACAAACTTGAGTGACGACTTGAATGATTTGCCGTCTGTACAGAATGTTTTTTAATAAATATTGACTTTTCTTGCATATTTAACACGTGGCATTGAGTGATACAAGTTTTTTTTTCCCCCCAATGAAAAACCTGAAAATATTTATTTTTCGCTGCTGCTAAGAATTCTATTAATTAAGAAATCAAACATAAAGCATGCAAATATAGCAAATGTCACAACAGCCGAAAAAATATTTGTACTAATTAGCTTACGAATTTTTTCACACTTCATAGAAATATTGATGGTGGGAAAAAAACAAATATTTGACTAATTAATTTTGCTTGCAAAAGCCAAAACTTTATTTAGTTAGCTGAGAAAAATGGTTTTTTTTCAAATAGACTTAACATCAATAAATCAAGAAGGAATTTATGTAGTTTAATTGCATAAATAAAGGTGTCAACACTTGAGTTAAGTTAAAAAACCTTCACATTTTATAACAATAACAATAAAGCCAATAAAATGTGCATTAAAATAGCAGGTAGTAAATTTAAACAAAATGACTTAAAAACTTACGTGATAAGAACTTTAAGTCCTTCATAAAAGTAAAAAAAAAAAACAAAAGAAAAATGAAGCACCTATCATGTTATACCCCAGTTATAAATATTAAGCAATCTTAAAAAGAGTCACAATCAACTTGCAACTTTTAAATATCAATTTGAACTTGCATGCTTTGAATCTAGATTAGAGCTTAGAGCTAATGTGTCATTGCTCATCAACGTCTTGAGTGTTTTTTTTTTTTTTTTTTTTTTTTTTTGTGAACTTACGCCTTTTGTTTATACGTATTTGCGCTGACCCTGAGATACTTTGACAATGCGTTGGCAACTCTGTTGATGCCTTAGTTTCAATTTAATTGCTTTGACTTTTGTGACAAACATTAATAGTTGTGCATAATTTTTTTTTGTGATTTGGCTTTACATAAAACCTCTCTCGTTTTTTGTTCATCTCTATTCAGATTTTTGATTTTATTGTAATTTTCGTAAATTGCATTTGATATGGCTGGCCGCGCCGATAAGTTTTGAACTTGAATTTTGTTTAGTTCTTTTTGTTTCTGATTTTTATTATTCTTCTCAACTAATTTTTTGAGTTTAACATGCCGAGGTTTTAGTTACGACTGTAATGTCTTTATGTCTATGAAGGTTTATGTCGACCTCTATGAAGGTTTTGTCATATTTCCTTTATTTTTAATATACTTAGAATTAAATGTTTAAGTTTTTAGCTTTAACTGATAAATATATTATATGAAAAATTAATTGATTAAAAACTTGCAGTAAAATTCATCAAATTTGGGCTGTTGCCTTGTGTTTTCTATAATAATAATAATTTGAAAGAATTTATATATATCATGCGCATGCACGTTTACGAATATCATTTCCCTGCATTGGAAAATCATACAAGTCACCAAAATGTTTGATAAATTTACTATCTCATATAGGCATGGCCCAGAAGCCAGGCCATTTTGTGGGCTTCCAAGAGATAACAAAAAATAAATGCAATTTTTTCCATAATTCTGCAAGTTTTTCTTGGCTTTCAGGCATTTCTCAGATATTTTATTCTGAAAACTCAGTTGATTTTAATTTATACTGTGGGCAAAAAATACCGGGAAATTGGAATTTTAAATTTTTTTGGAATTCCGATAGAGACAAATTATTTAATTTTTAAGTTACGCGTCCTTTTGTAAATAGCCTTCAATCCCTTCTTCGTTTTGGTTTATATCTCTTCTATCGATTCAAAATGGTTTCCACTAGAGTGGGTCGAATAAAAAAGTTTGAATAGTCCGCCCCTAATATGAAAGCTTACCTCGAGAGTGTTTCATTGCTATAAAAATTTTTTGACGTGACGAAGTTACGTTATACTCCTCTAGTTTCCAAAAAAGTTAAAAAATGAATTTTTTAAAAATTCATCTGCGTTTCATTGAATTGTTACTCGCTGGGTATAAGAGCTATGATTAAAAATATAGTATGACCGTAAAGGTTAATTCTTTGGCTATATTAAAAAAACAAAAAAAAAAATTTAATACGGCATAGGGACGTAGTGGGAGCTGCGTAAGCAACGCAACTGAAAATTTGTTACATGGAATTATTACTCGCTGAGTATTAGTGCTAAGATTAAAAATACGATACGCCAATAAAGGCCTATTGGAAGCCCTCACAACAAAATTAGACAAAAAATTTCTGACATCATAAGGACGCTGAGAGAGCCGCTCAAAGATCGATAACGCAACATTCATGCAGCGGCGTTGCATTGAATTTTTACTCAATGAGTATATAACCTACGATAAAAGTGTAAAAAGGAAAATAAAGTTTTTATACATGGCTTTACGAAAAAAATAAAAAAAAAATTCCGGCGTCGTCAGGTCGTGAATATAGCAGCTTATGTAACAGAAACGTAATATCGTTTCATGGAATTATTACTCACTCAGGAGGAGTGCTACAGTAAATTTTGTTAAACGACAGCAGGGATGTGTTATTACGCTTCACAACTAAATTACAAAAAAAATTTTGTTTTCATGATTTCAGGGATGCAATCACATAATGTAGTAAAAATGCTACAGCCATGAAAAAACGTTGCATGGATTTTTAACTCTGTGACTACTGGTGCAACGGTAAATTTTAAGGAACGAAAACAAAGGTGAGGTCTTCGGGCATATGACAAAAATAAAAAAAAAATTTTACGGCGTGTCAAAAACCCCCAGGGAACCACCTAATGTGACGCATATGCATCACTTTTTCTGGATTAATTGAAATTAGAGCTCAACCAATGGGGAAGCAAAAAAAAAGCTAAACGAAAAGCACCAACTCCAAATCCAACAACATCTCCAACACCAATACCAACACCAACACCAACACCAACACCAACACCAACACCAACACCAACACCAATACCAACATCAACATCAACATCAACATCAACATCAACATCAACATCAACATCAACATCAACATCAACATCAACATAACCATTAACATCAACATCAATATCAACATCAACATAACCATTAACATCAACATCAACATCAACATCAACATCAACATCAACATCAACATCAACATCAACATCAACATCAACATCAACATCAACATCAACATCAACATCAACATCAACATCAACATCAACATCAACATCAACATCAACATCAACATCAACATCAACATCAACATCAACATCAACATCAACATCAACATCAACATCAACATCAACATCAACATCAACATCAACATCAACATCAACATCAACATCAACATCAACATCAACATCAACATCAACATCAACATCAACATCAACATCAACATCAACATCAACATCAACATCAACATCAACATCAACATCAACATCAACATCAACATCAACATCAACATCAACATCAACATCAACATCAACATCAACATCAACATCAACATCAACATCAACATCAACATCAACATCAACATCAACATCAACATCAACATCAACATCAACATCAACATCAACATCAACATCAACATCAACATCAACATCAACATCAACATCAACATCAACATCAACATCAACATCAACATCAACATCAACATCAACATCAACATCAACATCAACATCAACATCAACATCAACATCAACATCAACATCAACATCAACATCAACATCAACATCAACATCAACATCAACATCAACATCAACATCAACATCAACATCAACATCAACATCAACATTAACATCAACATCAACATCAACATCAACATCAACATCAACATCGACATCAACATCAACATCAACATCAACATCAATATCAATATCAACATCAACATCAACATCAACATCAACATCAACATCAACATCAACATCAACATCAACATAAACAACAACAACTACAACCACAACAACAACAACAAAAATCTAGTTAGTTACGATTTCACTGCTCACAAACAACAAAATAACACAATGAAACTGGAAAAGGACAATGACATGAATTTGGATATGGATTAGGACAAAAACTAAGACACACCTTTTTAAACTAGGAAAGGGATTCGGTATATTTGATTAAGTCAAAAATTTGGTCATGGATTAGAACAAGAGTTTGGACATGAAATAGGAGTATAAAGAAACACCGTCACGTCAAAACTTACGGGTGTGTCCACGACACAGCCAACGCTCTTTTTTCGTATGCACCCTGTAAAAACCGATATTCCTTGTGGAACCAAAGTTACAAAAATTTGTATTGGAAAAGTAGCCTTTTCGCTTCCCTACATAACGATTTCCCCAGTTTCTTTAAAATGGCATAACTCCTGAACGAAGAGTTCCACAGAAACCGTAGAACACTTTTTGAAAACAATACATTATGTTTATTAGTTTCTTAGTATACCTTGAAATGTATGCATGTTTATCTATATATTTAAAAAAATATAGATTTTTTATGTAAATTTCTATTTATTTTTTTATAAAATGGAAAATCTAAAGGTGTCTGTACTTTGTCTAGGTCTTGAAATTTTTACTTACATAAGCTTATTATGCCTGTTTGTGAAATCAAAAGTGTTTAGGTTGTTCATGACGGTACATCATATTTATTTTAAATTTTTTTGTGTAAGTAGTACCAAATTGTAACCTCTATGGCCGTCCCACATAGGGATATTTCATCGGTTTAGGCGGTCAAACTTATTTTATTGCGTAAACAGTTTCTAAACATGTATGTTTTTCGATTTTTGGTATCCTTAACTCTGAACGACTATTGGGTCATATAGACCCACCCTAAAATTTTTTGTAGGTGAACATTAAAACCGTTTTGTTGCAACAATATTATTAATTGATGTTTGTTTACTGATTTTTTTTTATCCTTAACCCTGTGAGAACAATGGGTTATATATGACCCTTATATATAACCCACCTATTTTATTTTTAAGTGAATCTTAAACTATTTTTTGTATAGCAGAATTGATTGATGTCTGTTTTCAGTTTTTTACTTTTCTTAACCTTCTATCGGTCTTGGGTCATATATGACCCAAGTGATATTTTTTTTTAGTGTCATTCTATTTTTTGAAAAAAAAAAATTATTTAGATGCTTTGAAATTCGCAAAAATTGCTTGTTTTTAACTGGAAAATTAAAATAAATTGCTTGTAAGTTATATTCCAAGTAAGTAAGTAAGATATAAAATCGAAAGTACTATAGCAAACTGATCTGTTGTTTGCAACTACATAACTTAAGGGTTATTTATCGGATATTTAAACTTATCTGATTCTTGAGATTCCAAGAACAATATTTAATATAAAGAAATAATTGAATTTTATAACGTTTAATAAAAAAACATAAATAAAAACATTCGTTTTTTCAAGTGTAGGGTAAGAAAAGGGTAAGGGTAAGTAAGAAATACTACTAACTCTGTTAAGTAAGCATATATTTGACGTCTACTTTTGAATTCGATTCGATTATAGCTTATTTCGTTGCTAAGATATATGTAGCGCAAAATGTGTTTAAGTTGTATGGGAGCTACCATGCCCACTTGTCCGATTGCAAATTAATTTTAAGGATTGCTTAAAAAATACATAACTGACGTCTACTATTGATTTCGATATTGTAAATTTTTTCGTTTCTAAGATATAGCGCAAAATGGTTTTACTTTGTATGGGAGCTGCGCCGCCCACTTGTCTAAAGTTTCTTAAATACTTTTTTTGTTCTTTCCTATACCTTAAACATCGAAAACTATCAATAAAATCTAAAAAATTATTATCTCCGTCTAACTTGTATGAAACGAAACACTGTGCGACGGGTGGCGCGTGTGATAAAATATTAAAAATGAAAGATAACAAACAAAAAAAACAAACGAAATTTTACCCTTACAAAAAATGCAAAATCGTCAAATTTTTTCGCCCAATTTTCTTATGGAAAAATTTTTTTTTTTTTTTTTTTTTTGGGGGGTTTTTGGTGATTTTTCATTTTTCCTTTTTTTTTTTTGGGTGATTTGTCGTTTTAGATATTTGACAAAAAATGTGAATAAGTTCTTAGAGTACCTTCTAGAGTTTTCTTTGAATACCGTTATATTCAAAGCAAAACCAGTTCTTTAAATAATGAACAATTTCTATTTGTATAGTTCTTAAAAAACATATTTTTGAAGTATTACATATACAATTTCATTTTTATATTAAAAAAAACTTCTGATATTTAATGTTTTTTTTTTGTTTTTTTTTTGTTTTGGTTTGGGTTGGGTTTTCTTTTCATCCCATTTTCTATTTTTGGCCCATTTTCTATTTTTGGGTGATTGTCCATTATTGTTTTTTTTTTTTTATTTGGGCTTTTTTTTCTTTTCAGCATTATTTTGATTCCGTACAGAAGCTATCCTTCTAGTTAATGATGCATTGATAAGTGCATTTGTAGAAAAAATTTCCTCTTATGAGTTTGTTCTTGAGCGATTCATTTCATTGGTGAGCTGATTCTCATTAGAAAAGAAGAAAAAGAATCGACTGAGATATTTTTGTACCGCATCATCAAGGAAAGCAATTTGCACTCTACGTTTGTCAATTCAGAAATAATTCTTCGTTTATATCTGTCTATGATGGTAACAAACTGCACAAGTGAAAGATCTTTCTTAAAAATGAAACTAATCAAAAACCGACTTCGTACATGCATCGGGAAAGAGCGGTTTATTCATTTAGTTCTGCTGAGTTTGATTGAAAGCGAATTTTTGTGTTCTTTATGTTCTTTCTTTAACTGTGTAGTGTTTCTCCGTTTACAAATTAAAAGCATCAACATTTTTAAATTACAAGTTTCAACACGGCCAATCGATCAGCTGTTAAATTATAGAAGCAACCCAACATTTCGTGTTGATACATCTTTTATAATTCGTAGATTACTACATATATTTCGGGAATAAACATAAAGACCAATTTTCTTTTTCTTCATTGTTTTTCGAAATATTCTCCTTCATGAACAATACATTTTTACATGCGCTCAAACCATTTTCATTACATATACCCCATTTCGCTTGAGATACCTCCGAAACATAGTTTTTGAACGCATCAGCGGTTTCTTCTGGCTTCATAAATCGTTGTCCACGTAGCTTGTCCTTGATGTAAGGGAAAAAAAATAAGTCTATTTGAACTACTATTTGAACAGAACATAATGAATATATAATGTAATAGTAATTGATATTATTTTCAATATCTGGTAACTCTAACTACTTAAATAGTTATGAAAATGGAAACAAATCTATAGCGATCGTCATCATTAATTAATCATCAATAAAAGTGATGGACTAAAACTTAAACATCTGCGACAACTAACCAGTTTGTGAATCGGAAGCTCAAAACTATCGAAGCATTAAAAAGTCATAAAAAAAAAAAAAACATGAATAGAAATAAAGCGATTAAGAAACCATATTTTGTGGTTTTTAGTGCATCATCATCAAAAGTGTGCGATTCAAATCTAGGATGAAAACTTTTGTTGCAACAAAAAAATTTTAATCTTTACATGAAAACAAAAGCTGATTTAAGGGGGAGACTAAGTTTTTTTAGTGATTTTCATGAATTGATTTTTATAAATAAGAAATGTAGATAATTTATTGAAATTTTGATAACATTTTATACATATCGCTCGTTTTCTACAATAACGTTACAACTCAAAAAACTAGATTTTTCAGGAGAAGCATTTTAAGTTTTGAACAAAGGAAATTAAATCACCATTTTCAAAATATGGACAAAACATGAAATATACCAGTACTACTGTACTGTACATGGTTTAATCCATACAAAGTGACAAACAAAAAACTGGATATTATCGATATATAATACGATTTAATCGGAAATATATTGAGATGAATGAATCACAAATTCTACGCTCCTGCAAAAATTAAAGAAGATATCGTTATCAAAATTGTACACAGCATAGATCATGGTAACACGAATGTTGCTGTGTAATTAACTCAATTTTTATGTTTTTTGGATTGTAACGTTATTAAAGAAAATGAGCGATATATCTTAGAAAATATTGTAATTTTTGTAAGTATTTTCTCGAAAAATAAGGAATATATATTAGTTGCCATGAATCGTTGAGAAATCAAAAAGTTTGATTTCGGGAAAAATGCTTTTGAGGAAATGCTACTGCTCCGGCACTTAAGGTGAGATACTTTAGTAATCGTTCCTAAAATAAGAACAAATTGTCATTTTTATTTGAAACTTTGGGAACATATTTTTTAATGGTTTTCCTAAAAAATTTTGGGACAAAAAAAATAATTTTTTAAAATCATTTAAACGCATTTACCCCCTTAACTGAAATAGGCGAACATCAGATTAGGACCATCAGATTGGAGTAACATGCAAATTAAAAAAAAAAAACAATTAAATAAAGTTTATTTCTCTGATGGCAACCCTTAACAATCAACTTTTCGGAAGACCATCGCTCTTCGCTTGAGTGTTACTCAGTTTCTTAACCTTTTTAAAACAACCTGCTGCACAAGCTCAACAGCCCGTAACTATCGCTGCATTGATCTAACTTTATTCGCCAAGTCATCCAATAATTCGTCAACCCTAACCAACTTGCTACAGCTGTCACAAGAGTCCAAGTTTTTATATAACTTAAAAATTTATGCCAATTAGCGCTGCTGCTTCCTGCACCAGCATGAAATACAAAGAACGGCTATTGTGAAGAAAAGCTGGCTTGAGGAAGCAACAGAGTTGTTTGAAAATGGCACACAACAACCGCTCACCAGCTCAACATCTGTTATGCCAACAACAAGCAAACCGCACAGAGAACAAGTTTCATCCATCAAGATTGCCATCGACGCATGTGTACCACATACAAACCTATTTTGCTCCAATTCTATGCTGCAGCATTTCATTATTATTAATATTATTATTGAAATTTGCGGCTCTTGTGCAAGATCAGCGGATATCCTGGTTTGTAGCTTGCTGGAAAATAAAGTTACCTGCTTTTCAGAGAAGGGTTCGTTTAAGCGTTAGTTTTTTTTTTTTTTTGTTTTTAACTAATTTTTTTCTTTTTTTTTAAATGGCAAGAAAATACTTGACCCACATTTCAATAGAACTCTAATTAGTGCTAAGTTTTGCTCTTAGCTGTAGTGTGAGAACTGTTTAAATTTGGTTCACACTCACTTCTAGCGTTCATCAATGAGATGCCGGCGTTTAAACGTCATTTGCATCATTAGCAAATTATTTTTGTTTTTTTTTTTTTTTTTAAACTCATTACAACTAATAGTGGTGACCTACCTTTTTTTCGTTTCCATACAAAACGATTTTGTGGCGATTTGAGCCAATCAAGCGAAAAATTATAACGATTCACTTAAGAACACGTCAAGCTAAAGTTCAAAGAAATTGCCTGCATGTCAGTTAAATAAGTATTGGAACAATTTTTAGTAGTAGAAAGTTATAGAAAGTAGTTTTCACTTCTGAAATTTTTAAAAATTAATTCATTAAATTTATTGAAAAATAATAAATTCGAAGAAATGCGATCATATTTGACAAAAATATATAGATAATAAGATAAAATAACATAAACAGAAAATAAATAAAAAACATTAAATGCGATAGGGTTTGTTTCGAAATTTTCAAATTTTTGGAATTTCTTACCTACAGTAAAGGACAGTTTTTAATTTGTTCCAAAATTACTGACAAGTATCAAAAGATTTTGGTAGAGGAGGTAAAAAAAAAAAAATCCCGCAAGTATATCGTTGTCTCAAAAGCGTACTTCTGAGTAATATGGGATATATATTCGCTCGCGTGACAAACTGCCGTAACCCACATTTTTAAAATTTTTCAGGAGAATGTTTTTTCTGTTTTGGTCTTTGATTTAACCGCTTTTTTTGGGCACATGACCACTTTAAAATCAAACTCAGTTAATATTTTGGGTACCTTATTATAATGTCTTGAATTTTGTGAAAAAAATTTAATCAAGGATTTCCTAGAAACTGTAGTAACTAATTAAATGCATACCTCGGTTTGTGAAAATTTTTGAAGCGAAGCTTTTTACGCCTCGTTCTGCGATTTGCTAGAGTGAAATCAGAAAAACGACACTTTTTTCCGACACCTTTTTTCTTAGAATTGATATTGTTTTTTGCTTGCATCAATTGAACCAGAAAATGTTAAATTAAAAATAATTTCTTGCCCGCTGCAGGAATTGAACTCATGCCCGTTGACTGATAGTTTAAAGCTTAAGCCATCGAACCAAAACCCTTGGTTGGTAAATATTGCTGATTCAATATCAAGAATTAACTAAAGCTATGTTGCAGTAGATCAAAATAATCTATTTATAGGAATTGTATTGGCTACAAGCCTTCATCTCCTACAATAACCATTAGCCAATACACAATAACCACTATATATTGTGTATTGGCTATACAAACAAGAGTACTAAAAAACACAAATGTTGCTTCTACTTACTACTAGATGTCGTTACGCTACAAACAAATTTAATGATTTTTGTATATTTATTCCCTACAACTGAACAGGAGGGCCGGAGAGGGTTAATATGTATACCATTATTTTTGCAAAGGGAACATTTTTCCCTTGAGGACCTATCCCCTCCGACCTCTCCTTACGGGTGCTCCCATACAAAAACGAAAAACTTTGTTATTTTTAAGTTTTAAATTCAAAAATTATTTTAATCGAAAAAAGGCATTAAATTCTTAAATCTTTGAAATTGCGAAATGCTTCGCTTCTCTCGTGTGTCCAGTGACGCACCTGTGTTTTTTTTTCAGGGGTGTTGCCAGTTGTAAGAGATATCAAGTCGTGATATTTATCAACAGATAGTTTTATCGGTGTTGTATTAAGCTTTGAACTTTTTCTATGTATAAATGTTGAAACTGCTCTCTTCAACAAAATGGAACGGTAAGCGCATTGAGTATGGTTGGTCTTAAAAAAAAGTTTGTTTGGCTCATTCTTTTTGAGAGAAAATTCTACCATCTCAGTCCAGTTTATACCTCCACCTGCATCATCTTTCCTGATAGTCAACATTTTTATGTCAGTAAAGAGTTTTTAAAATTCAGAAAATCCGAAAAATCAAGTGCAACTACTTTATACGGATTCTTTCTTCTAGCAAATTTGATGATGGGAATTAATTGACTAGGAGTGTAGATATTTCTAATTTTATCCAATGCGTATCTTATGGCACTGTGTGCTGAATCTCCTTCGCTTTGACCATGGTATCTTCGCATTTTTATTCGATATTCGAAAATTTATATCACAAATACTTTTTTTCCAAAGTAGTTAACAAAAGTGCTTTTTAATCTGTAAACAGAACCGAGGTTACAAATTACCAATATCACAAGCTTTTTTCCCCCAAAAGCACATATTTTAAAAATTTGTGGGTTACTGCTGCTTGTAAAAATTTTTATTTATATACTTTGTTGGTTACGACCTTTAGACATTTGAGTTTTTCGCTTACCTATGACATGTATGACCATAACACTTTGAGGAATGACGAGGACTTGCATAAGAAGTATAATAGTGGAATTAACTCAATTTTTTGTCGTAGAGCGACGCGAGCGACGATATAATATGGTTTATAAGGTAATACTAAATATTGAAATTATCTGAAATAAAGAGTGAGTAAACTTTCAAACATTCATCTTTGACATAATTATTATTTTCGCAAACTTTTTATAAAGTTATAAGGGACAAATTTTTGTAGATTATTATGGTTATTATATATGGTCTAGTTGAATTTTAGCCCGTATATATGAGTCTCTTTTGAAACTTTTCGAAAAAGATTAAATAAATATCATACAATAGTAGTGGAACGGGGGGTTAAAACAATCCATAAAAATTCTTTGTAAACAATCGCTTTTTCGGGTCACAGAGACTACTGATGAGTCGGAGTAGCGTCCGACGAAACCATGGTCTAGTCTGCTCGGTTTGTTCTGCAAAGAACTTTTGTTGTTGTAGCGACCTGTTGCTTCATGAATTATTTGGCATTAAGCTCAAAATATTACTCTTAAAAAATATGTTTTTTAAGCATTATAAAATTAGATAAACATATTAAAATGCTGCAATTTTATAACTTGAATAAAAAAGTCATTGGGTGCCAAATCAGGACTTTGTTTAAGCAGAGAAGATATGTGAGAGCTCCCATTGTCATGATGCAGAATAATTCATCTTTTCTTTAACTTTTTCCAAATTTTTCCAATGACTTGTGGCACAAAAATTGCCGTGCACTTTTCAGAATTGACCATTCTACGTTTCTTTAACGCCTCTGTCGCCACATGGCCAGCAATACCGAAGAAACAGCCAACCATTTGCTTCGTTTTGCACCTTTCGCAAAGTAACTTTTGTTGGATTTAGCTTGTTTCGGGAGAACCGTGCAGTCGATGGCTGATTTGTTACGGACTTCTATGCATAAATTCATGATTCGACATGTTTAGATATAATACACAGCCTTTGTTGCAACTTGATCGTATTTTTTCAAGATTTCCTTGCACCAATCGACACGAGCCTTTTGATCGTTTGACAAATTTTTTTTTAACACCCCAATGATCATGCAATATCTTATTGATGATTGTCATACCGAAATCGAAAGATGCCTCAATCTGACGGTATTTCACTTGATGATCTTGCTTTATCTGTTCACACACAGCATAGATGTTTTCTGGTACAGTAACCGATTTTGAACGAATTTTACGGAATTCGTCCTGAAGCGAACAATGGAATTCGTTATACCAGTTTTTTACAGTACGATAGGATGGTATAAAGAATTAAGTTCATCGATACATTCTTGTCCTTAGAATCGAAAGCTATATAGTCGAAAGCTATGAGAAAAAAGCTCAGACGTCAAACACACGAGAGAAGCAAAGCTTTTTCGTAGTTTCATAGGTTTGATAATTTAATGGTTTTGTTTTTTGTTTTGCTACTTTTGTTGTTTGGTTAGCCAATACACAAACCTTCTAAAAATATTGTAGGATATCAAGAATAATATGTTATCAATCATTCTTGGTAGGATATGAAGGATAGCCAATACACAATCTTTTTAATAGATTATTCTGATCTGCTGAAACTTAGCTTAAGTTAATAGTTAATATTGAATCAGTGGCATTTCGTAACGAGGGCTTTTGGTTTTGACCAGTGGTGCTCACTACAAGGTTTCCCATAGCCCGCGGGCATCGTGTGTTGTTGAGATTTTGCACACGAAGTAGCAATCGGCTCACTGTTTTTGTACACTGCGTAAAAGTTTGTTTGTTATGCTGTGCTTTAAATTTCAAGTCAGTATGCTTTGAGCGTTCATGTAGTGAGGGTGTTGCTCGCTGTTTTATTTATGAATATATGTAAATATATTGCAATGTTTCAGGAAAAGTATTAATACATTTTTGCTTGATGTTTTCTATGTTAAAATAACAAAAAACAAACACAAAAATAAAAAAGAAATGATTATATTGAAAATCAATCACTCGACAAGAGTTCCTTGCACCAAATGTTGTGAGAGCTTTTAACAACTTCTTGTTTCAGTGTAAAGCTGTGCATTCGGAAAGCTCTCTTTGTTGTTGTTTGAACCTTGCGTTGATCACCACTGGTTTGGATCCATCAATCAATGAGTATAGAACCATCAATCAATGAGGTATGTGTTCAATTCCTTCTGCAGACAAATGATTAGTTTTAATTTTCCATTTTCTTATTGTAATAGACACACGCAAGCAAAAAGCAACATCTAGCGGCATTTTTGAAATTTCATTAAAAAAAATCACAAAACATGGCGTAAAAAGCTTCGCTTTAAAAATCACACGAAAATGTTCACGAGTTAATCGAGATGAATTTGCCCCAGATGAATTCACCCTCAATTTTTTTTTATAATATAAATACGTATAGCAACCTTGTATTCGTCACTTACAAGAAAAGATTTTAGACAACTAAAGCTTACTTTGGAAGAAAGAAAAATCATTAAGAAAAATAAACTTAATAAATATTGAGCAGGTATAAAATATCAAGTCAAAACTAGTTTTTCACTATCATGACTTTTGTTATTTGGTTTATTTCAAGATATATCAAGAGATTCATTCTTTTGTGCTCCCGGGCCTCTGATCAAGATTAAGTATTGTTAGCATAATTCTTTTTTTTTATATGTATTGTAGGAAAGGACATAATATTTTTATCAGAAATAAAGTCTAGTAAAATGTTTTTTTTTTGCGATTTCGAATTTCCGATTTAACGAAGTTGGTTTGGTTGGTTTTGGTTGCCTTTGGTTGATCAAATAAAATTTTTCTTGACTTTCTTGATATTTCAAACATTCCGAGACTTAGAAGCCTATGTATTTCACGAGTAACCTTATTGAAAAATATGAAAGAGTCTATTTCTGTTCTAAATCTGAACTATTGTCAAAACTTTCTCGTTACCTTTGACTCCATTCTCTATATATTCATTTATTATTTTTCATCATAACCCACTTGAGCCAACTTGCTAAAGCCAAGCAACAGTTTTACTCACCAACCAACAGTCAATCAAATATTGAACACCAACCAATTTGATGCAAATTGCATAAAAATCTAAACGAGTTTAAAATTTCTTAACCTACTTAGACCCAACACCCAACATCCCGCCGTGTTTACAAACAATCATCATCATCATCATCTTCATCATCATCATCATGATTGTTGTTATTGTTATTATTACACAATCTCCATTTAGCTTCCAGAGCATGCAAATAGCTTGCAACAACAAATACTAGCACTATTGGCAATATTCGCTTAGAAATAGTAGCAGAAAAAAAGTGCATTGGCACAAAAGTCGGAATTAAAGTAGAAAAATAGCTATTCTATAAATGCAGAAAGTGGCGCACAAAACCGCCACCGGTAATTTGTTTATAACTTCCATGGCTGTTAGGAGATTGATTTAAAGTTACAACAAAAACAACAACAACATTAGAGGCATTACGAAAAACTTGGACTACAACGGCTGTTACTCTTAAACACTAATAACAACAATAATAACAAAAACAGCGGCAACAGAGCAGTACAGCTCAATATCTATTGCCACAAAGTTCCTGTTGTTATTTTTTTCTATTATTTTTTTTTTTTTTTCAACCTGTAGCTTGGCATCAGAACCTCAATGAATGCGCTTGGAATTGCAATGGTTTTGATTGTATTTTTTATTGCCTTGTCATCTTCTTTTGTGCAGTCAACTATTCAAAAGTGGGCTCATGTCGACTGATTGCTAGACGGATTGGTTGCTTGGTTGGTTCACTGATTGTTTGGTCGGTTGGTTGGTTGGTTGGTTAGTCGACTTGATAGGAAGTCGATTACCGTTTGTATGGATTTTAATACAAATTTTAACTTTTTTTTTGATTTGTTATTCTGAGCAGACAAATTTGCAATTGATTCTAATTTCGTTAATGTTTTCAACGATTATTGCATGACACTCAAATGATTTTTTTATTTGATTTTTATGGCTTTTAGCTTCAGGCTAAACGGCGGAGAGGAAGTTATTACTGATGTAGAAACTGATGGAGGGGTATTAATTTAGTGTGTTTATTGCTTTTGCAATAAAAAATACAAAAAATTTTGAATAGAATCAGAAATTTTGTGAATTAAACAGATTTTGACTTCCTGTAGGTCTTGGGTTTAAACTCCCGGGTGAGTTGAAGTTGTGGTACTATCCTATTTTCTTTACTTCTCTAACAGTAAGCTTAGAAAGCTTTTGTCTCACTGTTTTCTTAAAATGTCCAATTTTTTTCTCAAAGCCAAGAATGCTTGTACATTTTTCTTTAAATGCACATTTTTGTATAGTTCTTAGTCATTTTGTACTTTACCTCAATCATATAGCTACCTGAGTTTGATACCTATGACTATTGTATTTGTTCTTATAGAACAACAGTAAGCTACAAAAACAACAATAATAATAATAAACAACAACAACAACAACAACAACAACAACAACAACAACAACAACAACAACAACAACAAATTAAGACAACAAATAAAGACAACTGCATACAAAGCTGTATCGAAATGTCGGCTTTCAAGTGAGTTCTAGACGAATTTCCGGTTCTAACCTCTGCACACACACATATGTCAACGCATATTCTCCGGACGCTCAATTTTTATAAAAATCATACAAACTTGATTGTCAAACACACGATTTATCGCTATTATTCTAATGAACCTTTTCAGGAAAGGGAAATCATATCGTAAAGGTATCCATGATTCTAACATGAAGTGAGCTAAGGTTTTCTTTGTTGCATGAAGTGTTAATCAAACGTTTTTTCAAAAGCACAGTTATTGCATTCAATAAGTCAAGTTGACTTAAGTTATTAAGTTCTGCTTTTTGTTCTTTGACATCAGTTTTTTTGGTAAAGAAATAAATTTGATAGCGTTTTAATAACGCCAACCTTAACAATAGACGGAAGAAATTGTTGAGTTTAGAACTGGCAGAGCAACTTTCTGATGGTTTGCATTTCCTAAGTTCTAATTAGTTTGATTTTTTCTTAATATCATCACCCTTTTAAGATTATTCAAATAAGTTTTTCATGCATTTCAGAAAGTTTTGGTTTTACAGTCGTTCTAACTGTTAAATGACATAATTTTCAGAATGATTTACATAGGATCTTTGTCAGACTTTTTTCATTTAAATTTTTAGGAGAATAATGTTTAAATATTACTACATAAATATTTGAACTTAACAGTGCCATCAGATTTAACCTATTTAGAAAATTTTCAGTAAGTTATCCAAAAGAATTCTTTAAATTCTTTAAAATAAAAAAACAGTTGTTTATTGATAAGCCTTATAGAGAACCTTTCTGACAGCCTTCAAGTTTTAAAATTTGTCAATTCCAACTTATTCAGAGTATTTAAGACCGTTACTTATTTAAAATTACGACTATAAGGTTTTAGTAAAAAAAAGGTATTTGAATAAGTAGATACATTATTTAATTATATGAAAAATTTGAATAAATTAATTCCAAAACTTTGATGATTAGAAATGAGAAAAGATATGCAGAAAGGTTAAGGTGAAAAACCATGATCTGGCCGCGATTCGAACCCGAGAGCGCAGAGATGTTCGTCAAGTGCGTTATGCTTCCACTACCGAGGCCATCGACACATTTTGTGTCATAGCACCAAAAACAAGTCTTAACCTCCAATTTATTACCACCAATTTATTATTTGGGTAAGACGTCCTAAGACTCAAAAAAATTTGTAATCCTTGCATAATCTCCAAAAAGAACTTTTCGTACAAGGGAAATACCTATTCTTTTCACATAAAGAAGCTTATTTGAAAAGCTAAGGGTAAAGACGACGTGAAAGAAAAGATGTTTATTAAATGAAATAACAGGTCAATAAGTCCGTAGGATAAGTAAGAAAAAAACAAAATTTTGATAAATTTCGATTATATTAGTCAACATAGTTGCCTTCAAGAGCGATACAACGAGTATAGCAATTTTCCAACTTTTCGATGCCACTTTTATAGTACGATTTCTCTTTCTCGTCAAAATAGGCCTCAGTTTCAGGTATTACTCCATCATTGGACTTGAATTTCTTTCCAGCAAGCATTCTCTTGAGATCTGAAAACAGCAAAAAGTCGCTGGGGGCTAAATGTGGAGAATACGGTGGGTGGGTAAGCAATTCGAGGCCCAATTCATTCAATTTTGCCATAATTTTCATCGATTTGTGACACGGTGCATTGTCTTGGTGAAACAACACTTTTTTCTTTTGCAAATGTGGCCGTTTCTTTGCGATTTCAGCCTTCAATCGATCCCAAAGTGCATAATAATAGTCGCTGTTGATGGTGGTTCCTTTTTGGAGATAGTCAATGAATATTATTCCTTTCGAATCCCAAAATACAGACGCCTCACCTTACAGGCCGACTGTTGGGTCATTGCTCGCTTTTGATTTGGTTCATCGACTGCTGTCAGTGAAGCTATGTTTCATCCATTGTCACATATCGACGATAGAATTCGATTTTATTGCGGTTTAACAGCGCCAAACACTCCTCTGAACCAACAATTCGTTGTTGTTTTTGGTCGACTGTGAGCTCACATGGCACCCGCTTTGCACAGAGCTTTCGCATACCCAAATGTTCGTATGAAAATGTAAAAACACTACCATCTGATATCTTTATAATGTCAGCTAGCTCGTGCACCTTCGATTTGCGATCGTTCATAACCAATTTGTGGATTTTTTTGATGTTTTCTAGAATAACAGCCTCATTTGGGCGTCCATTGCTCTCTGCATCATTTGTGTTGGTACGCCCCCGTTTAAATTCAGCAATCCACTTTTCTACTATTTGTCTCGATGGAGCAGAGTCCGGACTATGTTTATCAAGCCATTGTTTGTTTTCCACTGTATTTTTTTTCATTAAAACGCAATGGTTTATCAAAACCCGAAGTTTTCAAAACTCACTTTTTTCCATTTTTTTTTTTCATTTAGCATACAAAATGCTATAACTCACGAATCAATAGTCAGATTGTTGTCAAATTTATATACGTATCGTTTGAAGGTTCATATGAATCATATGCAAAAAATCTAGTAACGCCATCTATGTGTCATCATATGGACTTTTTGAGCTGACTGTTAAATAGAAGAAATCTTGAAAATGGGATCCTTAAATCCTGTGCCCTTTTTGTAGACAAATTTTGAGTGGTCTTGAAGATATTTTTATTTATTCTTATAATATAGCTATTTCTTGTACATATACATTTTGAATAGAAAATAAATTTAAGTAAGTTCAATATTTTGTTTTAATATCATGAGTTATTAATCCTTCTTTTTTTTTTAAGTGTAAAAATGTTCAATAACAATTCCTAAAAACAGAATTTTATTTGTATATCTTGAAAAAAATTAAGATAACCTCGCATGGGTCCCTTGATATCTTGTAGAGATGTTCATAATCCTCGATCTGGGCGTTATAGCCGCAATTTATACGGTAATAGTCCCCAAATAGTAATTGGAGATTATGGGTGCGTTGGGTGCTATATCCGAGAACCATTTTAGTAGCCTTAACTTTTTAAGAGCAACATTTTTACTCAAAAGTGGACTATATGTATTAAATTTTTAAAAGTTTTCCTGCACATACTCAGTAAAAACACATGGAATATTGAAGTTTTGTAAGAATCTGGAGTCTTACGAAGGTTCTTAAGTTGATTTTCTTTTTTAATTTTATCAAATTTTTACTTTCCACTTTTAATTTATAAAAAGACTTTCTTCACATTATACGGGGGAAAATTGATAAGTCAGTGACTTTTTGAATAAAAGCTATTTTTTTCGGCAAAAAAATTGTTTTATTTCTCAACATTAGATCGATACATATAGTCCAGAGTTTTTCCATTTTTATACCCCTACGTTTAAAAAACGTAAACGGGGTATATTAATTTTGTCACTCCGTTTGTAACGCCCATAAGGAGGCGTGGTAGGCATAGAAAAGTATATATATTCTTGATCAGCATCACCACCCGAGTCGATTTAGCCATGTCCGTCTGTCCGTCTGTCTGTCTGTGATCACGATAACAGCCGTAATGTTAAAGCTATCATCACGAAATTCAATATTTAAGCTTGTATCTAAAAAATAAAGGTCAAGTTTGAAAATGAGCCAAATCGGATGAAAACCACGTCTACCTCCCATACACAATGTCTTTATCAAAACGGTAAAATCTCTTAAAATTTCACAAAAATCAATATATAGACTTGAAATTTTCCACATGAGCTTTGCTATTTTATATACACTCTGAATATGAAATTCAACCAAATCGGATGAAAATCACGTCTATCTCCCATACAAAGTGACTTTATCAAAAATGTAAGATCTCTATAAATTCCACAAAAATTAATATATGGACTTGCAATTTTGCATATGAACTTTGATATGTAACATGTACACTGTGTATGAAATTCAACCAAATCGAGTGAAAACCACACCCACCTCCAATACAAAGTAACTTTATCAAACAATAAAAGAGAATATTTTCTGTTAAAACTATGACGAAAATGTTTTTACAAATAAAAATTTTTTTGACTGCTTAAGACTTTGAATATATTTTAATTCGGACGTAGGGGTATTTTAACTTCGGCCCAGTCGAAGATCATTTCTTACTAGTTTTTATTCCTTTCAAATAATAGGTTTTATCATTGTTCTCAAAATAGGCGTTTCTTTCAGTGATGACCTCTTGATTCAACCCACAATTCTTATCGCCGATCCATTTTTCCAGGTTTGGAAATTGGAAATAGCCGCAGGGGGTTAAATCTGGAGAATTAGATGGATGGGGTAACAAATTGTTGCCCAATTTATGAAGTATGGTCCTGGCTTTTTCTTCGTCAAATGCGGTCGTTTGCAACACTTTTGAATAATATTTGCCGGTGATCGTTTTACTCTTTTCAAGGTAATCGATGTGAATGACTCCACATGCAACCCAAAAAACTGTCGCCATGACCTTCTGGTCATTAGTGAACGTGCACTAATCACCCGGAGAAGACAAAGTCCTGTTCCTTGGTCTCTGGTGTGCTTTAATGTATCCATGTATCGTCGGATATCTTTTTTATGTCCTAATATTCATATGTGCTCTCATAGTTGAAATGCTTACAGCCTCAGCCACCTCGCGCACTTTCATTGTTCTATCGTCCAATATCCTTGCATAGATTTTATCGACGATTTCTGGCGTGACGACCTCTTTTCGGCCAAATGAATGTTCAGCGTCATTTTTGACGCGAATGTTATTCCCACATGGGAATACAATAAACCACTTTTTAACCATTGAAATTGATGGTGCAGAGTCCCCATACAATTTTTCGAATCTTTCCTTGGTTTCGGTGATGGTTTTTTTACGCAAAAAATAATGCTTGATGAATACAAATACAAGCTGATGAATACAAAATTCACTTTTTCCCTTTTCGTCGAAATTCAGAAGGTTTTCTGCTTTCAATGCCTGTCAAACACAAACTTTGACACAGCTTGCTTAAAATTTGAGAAAAGTTTATTAAAAGATGGTAGATTTAATTAAATTAAAAGTTACTAGTTTCTCAAATTGCCCTCGTATCAAAAACAAGATATTGGAAAAAATTAAAAATTAATTAAAATTCCTTGAATCATTCAATTTTAAAGATTAATTTTCGAAAATAAAAAAAAACAATAAACTTCTTATCATAAGTGAGTTATGAAATTTATCATAAACTATGCATGAACTCACGCAGACATTACTGAATAGGCCTAACTTGAACCTGAAATCTTTGTGTAAAATTAAAAAAAAAAAAAAATTTGAAATGTTTATCAAATTTTGAAGCCAACATTTCTGATAAGATTCTTTCTTAAAAATTTAGATCATATACATATGCAAATGAATCAAATAGCGACATATAAAGGGTGTTCTTTTGTCTCTTAACTGAAATCATATGCTTTTTGTTCACAATCGAAGTTAGTACAGCCTTAAAAAACACCATTTATTAACATATACTCAGATACATTGCTTTAAAAAAAAATAAAAATAAAAATATAGGGAACTATTTTCCGAAGTTTAAATACCCAACAGACATGTTTGATATATAATTACTAGCTGATACCCGACGCGTTGCTGTCGTAGCGGAAATGATTTCTATCTCTATCTCTATCTCTATCTCTATCTCTATCTCTATCTCTATCTCTATCTCTATCTCTATCTCTATCTCTATCTCTATCTCTATCTCTATCTCTATCTCTATCTATATCTCTATCTCTATCTCTATCTCTATCTCTATCTCTATCTCTATCTCTATCTCTATCTCTATCTCTATCTCTATCTCTATCTCTATCTCTATCTCTATCTCTATCTCTATCTCTATCTCTATCTCTATCTCTATCTCTATCTCTATCTCTATCTCTATCTCTATCTCTATCTCTATCTCTATCTCTATCTCTATCTCTATCTCTATCTCTATCTCTATCTCTATCTCTATCTCTATCTCTATCGCTATCTCTATCTCTATCTCTATCTCTATCGCTATCTCTATCTCTATCTCTATCTCTATCTCTATCTCTATCTCTATCTCTATCTCTATCTCTATCTCTATCTCTATCTCTATCTCTATCTCTATCTCTATCTCTATCTCTATCTCTATCTCTATCTCTATCTCTATCTCTATCTCTATCTCTATCTCTATCTCTATCTCTATCTCTATCTCTATCTCTATCTCTATCTCTATCTCTATCTCTCTCTCTATCTCTATCTCTATCTCTATCTCTATCTCTATCTCTATCTCTATCTCTATCTCTATCTCTATCTCTATCTCTATCTCTATCTCTATCTCTATCTCTATCTCTATCTCTAACTCTATCTCTATCTTTAAGTGGAACGACTCGTGTAAATTGATAACCAAATTTCGAGGCTATGCTACTTATAATTCCAAAGTTATTCGATATCGCAAATTTAGCTTGTATGGGCGGAGCCACACCCCCTTGTTCAATGACGTCTCAGTTTTCTAGTAGAAGAATATCACCCAATAGTAATTCCATACTGAATTTCGTTGTTAAACGACGTTTAGTTCCAAAGCTATCTGATATCAAAAATTGAAAAACTGAATGGGCGTAGCCACACCCCCTTTTCCAAAGCCCATCCCAGTTTTATAGTATAAATATATCACCAAGTGGAAACTCCATACTGAATTTCATTATTATGCGGCATTTAGTTCCAAAGCTATTCGATATCATAAATTTGAATTGTATGGGCGGTGCCACACCCCTTTGGCCTATACTTGATAAATTTTGCTAGTCGAAGGACGCGACTAAATAGTACGCTCCTACCAAGTTTCATTGATGTGTGACTTATAGCTTGAAAGTTATTCCGAAAATTTGGTCTGCTGAAAAAGTGCCACGCCCCACATTCAACGCCCATAAAATTTTACCTGTGGAACGGCTCTTGTAAATTAAGGTAGAACACCGAATTCCGATGCTATGCGAACTATAACTTCAGAGCTATTCGCTACCGTAGATTTGGGTTGTATGGGAGGTGCCACGCCCCCTTGTCATTTTCAAACAATTTTTTTTTTAAAACCATCTAGAGAACGTACCCTACAAAATGGTATCGGCAGATTTTTTTTTTACCCAGCCGAACTCTCAAACACTCGTCACAAACAGATTTGACAACATTTTTTTATATATATAGATTTTGATGACGTCATTTTGCATGCTTGGTAAGCGTGGTTTACATCTTAGTTTTTAAAATTTCTAATTCATTTAACGTATTAAACATCAAAGTTTATGTATTAAATATCAAATCAATATATTAATTTTTGAAGAATTTATGACGGTTTTGTTATTTTTATGATGTCACTTTGTATGGAAAGTGAAATTTCAAACTCATTATATGCATATCATCTTATTAGAAATCAAAGGTTATGTGCAGAATTTCAAGTCATTCGATTAATTTTTGTGAAAAATTTATGGATACTTTCGAAGCTTATTTGATGCTTCGATTTTGCTCATTTTGAAATAAATCTCAATTCTCAAGAAATTTGCTTAATCCAGCTCTAAAATAACGCTTCTAATCGTAATCAAAGAAATGCAAAACAACAGGCATGGATATGTCGACTCGTGTTTGAGATGTTGATCAAAAATATTAATACTTGTCTATACCAACCACGCCTACTTATGGATGGTACAAATATTGTGACAATGTTAATTTAACCCTTACCCCAAACGATTTGGGACATGGAAATCTATATTTTCCTAGTCGATTTTAATAAAGAGAACCATTATATTTTTTTCCCTAAGATTTCTGAAACAGTAAACTTTTCATCAGTACTTCTTGACCCTGTATCATATAAAAGTTGAACGTGAATGACTGACAGTTCGATAGACTGCTTAACGTTGACACGTTTCCTTTTTAAATGACACTCAACTTGCGCTCAACTACTGGGTCTGCTTCTGCTTCTTATTGGCAGCACTTCGTGTTATTGTCATTTTCTTAAGTAGCCACTATACAAGGAACACTGCTAAGGCTTCTTCCGTTCGAACTTAGCTGTTTAAAAAAATTATGTAAACGAAACGGTGTGAAGGGCTAAGTCAATTTTATGAACGGCCAGTCAATTTAAGCCGCTCATGTGTTCATTCGTTCAAGAAAAACGAAGCAGATAGCCCCACTACAGTGCTGCTGAGGGGAAAAAAAAAACTTGATGGCATTCATGCATTTTCTATGAATGAACGAATACGAAAGCGGCTTAAACTAGAAGCTGGTGTATATTTTTTTTTTATTTATATATAGGTATATTATTGATTAATTTAATTTTCCGGTTTCTAACTTTGTGTGTGGGTTGCAATATTTGTCAAACATAAACTGAAATCTTAACATAGAGGCAGGCACGGATGGTTTCTCATACATTGACCCAGAGGTAGGTCGTTGGCACTTAGGCTGATGGTGGACATAACTATAGAGGAATAAATAATAGAAACATAAAATATGAAGATAAAATATGAATTCTGGCCATTTCATATTTACCAAAAAAGGTTCGAGATATATTTAAAGATAATTTAAACAAGATTGAGATTTTATCTCCGAACAATATCAAAAATATGCAAACTCTAAATTAGTGTCTTAATTGGTATTGTTTTGAAAACTACCAAAACCACTTAAATAAACATCAAAACAAACAAGTCCGAGAGTCTCTTCGAAATTATTGACAACAACAATAGTCTAAGTACCGACAATTTTAATTGCTCCACCATGAGAGCGTAGCAACAATTACAAAATGCTAAAAATTAAAAAGCATTTAAAAATTTACCGCCAAAATAATTGACAAGTGCGTTCAGCTGTAACAAAGCAAAGGCACTTAAGTGCGTTTAAAGTGTGATTTAGAGTGTAATTAAAATTTTAACAAAACGAGCGGGTTATTTTTTTTTTCGGACATAAGCAAATTATGAGAACGCTAAGCAAGAGTTACACTAACGAATGATAAAAAAAAAACACAAACAATAAAACAGAAAATTTAGGCTTTAAGACTGTTCAAATGGTTGCAGTGTTGCATAACAGCTGAAAAAAATTTGTTATGTGTTTGTTAGAGTTTTTAAACTAGTTGTTGCCTGTTTGTTTAATGTTGTCGGCGTGTCATTTGAACTCTGCTTGTTTTTAAATATTTCTTTTTTTTAATATTTCTACGCACTTCAAGTTTTAGGTATTTTAAGATATAGTTAAGAAATTTTCCTCTGTTTCATCTCTTCATTGGTCAAGGTCTTATTTAAGTCATAGTAAAATCTTTAAAGCGTAATTTTATCAAATTTTGTCTAATTTTTCATAAATCTTTTTTCCTTTCTTTGCAGGTAAGAAATTCAAAACACTCTCCTACAGAATTCTAAAATTCCTAAACTATATGAAGGCAAGTAAACATTTTTTATTAATAGCAATGATAGTACTTAAAGCTAAAAAAATTTTTTAGTCATTTCCTCCGAACTAAAAAGATAATTGCGATGGATAATGACTTGCATCGATACTGATATGGACAATGATTTGAAATAGTTTCTTCAACTAAAACCGTCTTAAGTAGTTACTTTGTATACTCTCTGGGAAGTGGAAAATTTTCCGCATATAAGCAGGAAACATTCCATAGAATGTAGAAAGCATTCCCTTTCATTAGACACTCCATTTTGTTTTATACACTCTATGTTATTGGAGGAAAACATTTCTCTCTGCTCTCTTAAAAATTAAAGTGGAAACAACAACAAATAAATAGCAACTAAAAATGGTTAGCCTGGCCGGGATTCGAACCCGGGACCTCTGAGTCTGGGACTTACTTGACTGCCGAGGCTGCCTTATTATTCGTGATTTTATTATTGAAAATAAATTGAAATTGAAATTGCTCCAAAACAAACAAAAATCTCCACATGCATTCCTTAAGAAGCGGTTTGGAAACAATATCAATTTAAAACTTCCCATAAGTTCCCAAAAGATACAATAAGGTATGTTTCCCCATCACATCTAATGCTACTGTTTCCACATACATTCTTAAGAAAGCGGTTTGGAAACAATATCCATTTAGAATTTTCCAAAAGATACGATGAGGAATGTTTCCAAATAACTTCATATTTCTTCTGAGAGGGTAGTAGCCTTAAAATTTTTTCCAGAGGTTAGTAACTCAATGTATTGATACATATATTGGCTTCCCATATCTTAAATATATAGGGTCTTTCAACAGGAAATGTCACTTTAAATTAAAAAAAACGCAATATTTTTGTAAAACAAGCTAATAATTTTATTTTAATCCAAAGTACAAACTTTGAGGTTAGCAAAAAAATACAATATCTGCCAAATGTCAGCGGCTGTTCTTGTATATAACCATTCCTTTGATGAAATTTTTTATCATATTTTCGCTTAATTGCGGCTGTAGTTCGGGAATAACAGCTCTTGTATTGTCTTTGAGTGCTTGAATATTTGTTGGGTCAAGTCTCGATTTCGAGAGATCACCCATCCAGGAAATTTTTCACGCAATAGAGCCATTGTTTCACCAGCTGTATGTAATGTGGCGCTGTCCTGCTGAAAATAAACGTCGTCCATGTCAATAGCATCAATTTCAGGCCAAAAAAAATGCAGTCAACATTGTTCGGTAACTCAATCTATTCACTGAAACCGTCCCACCAGCCATTTTAAAAAAAAAAATATGGCCCAATTACACCGCCACTCCAAACACCGCACCAAACTCTCATTCCTTGTAGATGGAGAGGTTGTTTGACTATTTCTCTTCGGTTTTCGGAGCCCCAAATGTGACAGTTTTGCTTATTTATGTACCTAGACAGATGAAAATGAGCCTCATCACTCATGACTCTATTCATGCATTTCCAGCACCCAATCCGCGAATGCACAGCATTTTCCATGTTCTAAAGACTCAATTCTTGAGTCAACTGCACCTTATGAGCATGTAGGTCAAGATCTTTATGCAAAATATGGTGCAAAGTGGCCGTAAATAGGCCCAATTCCTGTGATCGTCTCGAAATAGGCTTACCTGGGTTTTCAGTCACACTTTCACCTACAGCTGCGATATTTTAAGTTGACCTTGCCGAACGAGCACGAGTTGGGGGTCTTTACATCACTAACTTGGCAGAAACATTCGAATTTATTGATAAATTTTACTTTAGCTGTAAATTAGAAGTAATTTAGAAGTCACTTGATGATGACCAAAAACGGTACAGTACTCTCTCACAAATTAGAACTCCCACAAATTCGAATTTTCCAGAAATTATAACTTACGATTTCAGTATATTGAACGCTCTGAAATTAGAACTTGTGGTTCTAATTTCTGGACGTTTCTGTTTTTATTAAATTCATAAGTGATCGTTGCTCATTGATTCGTAATGACATTGTTGTTTCTAAATTGAATATATAAAAAAAAAACAAACAATCATTACAGATTATATGTTAAAAAAGCATTGAATAGTTATTAAAAAAATTAATAATAGGGTAGAAAAGATTTTTTTAACCAGTTTCATTCTTTTCCTTTAAATTTCTGTGAAAAAAAGACGTCCAGAAATTAGAACATTTCAGAAATTAGAACCACCCGTGGAACAAAAAATCTACTGTACTAACTTTGCGAATTGTGTTCGCGATATTTTCATCGTTTTTGTAGTGAGTTTTTCATGATTTCAATGCGATGTGTGAGTGTACCATCCATACATGTATCCATCCATATCTGAAAATCTTCTAGCTTTTCTTTTCTAAAAAAATGGTGAAAAATTTAAAATGACACCTCATGTTGAAAAACCCTATATAACCTCAAATCTGATTTTTATAAAGAATTTTGTTAAATTTGATATTAAGTTTTGAAATATATATAACTTTTATAATTTAATAAAAGCTTGAGAGACATCCAATCAATTTATCGTTAAATTAAAAAAAAACAAATCATTCATCTCTTGTTGATAAACCCTATATTTTTATTAATTGATACGCTTCCCCGTTTGTACGCCACTGTATTCACTACTATGGGCTCTTAAGCCAAGCTGAAGCTCAAGAAACTGGTTGTTTTTTTTTTCAAAAGAGGCTCTCAATTCGAGCCAAAATAATAAATGTATTTCAAATAAGAAACAAGATTTGAACCAAGTCAACTTTTTGGTTATTACGCAAGTGCGCAAGTGATTTGAAGTGGTTGTTGTTTTTACATAAAAATATTACAATTAAGACCAGTTTTAAGTACTTAAAATGATAGCTACGAGTACATAACACATGTGCACAGCTATTGGCTCGATTGGCTTAATGAACTCAGTTGCCTCCATTGACTCTATTCGCTCAATAAGAACAATTTTGGCGCTGATGTAATAGCATAAACAAAATATACAAAAATATATACTTCATTTGCGATATTGATACAACGATCCCATTACTTTTGTGTGCTGGCACGAAAGTTGATTTTGAATCTTATTTAGTGTGAACACTTTTGAATTAACAAATAGTTCCCGGCATTCAGGATGAAAGTTTCAACCAGGTGAATATGATAAACGGCGTTGTTTAATAGAATTTGTTACACGCCATTGACCTAACTTTAACCGAAGAGCTTACGAAAGATCTCTTTTTTAAAGACTCCCAAAGTTATTTCATCAAAATTGGTCAATGTCCAGTAAGATGGGTCACCAAAAAAAATTTCAAAAGACCACCCCTTATTTGAAAGCATATGTTAAGGAGGTTTTGGCAGCATACAATTTTTTTTTTAGGTGAACCCAAAATCTGCCCCAAATGGTCTTTTTTGTATAACTTCATCAGTTTTTAACCAATCATAAAAAAAAAGTATTTCGTTGGATAGATCTTAATAACGACAACAATTCGTCTTAACAACATTTTTACCTCCGGTTCCATCTTCGACCTTAAGACCTCAAAGGAGGTGTTGTCAACAGTGGATTTCAAGACGATGGATTTCTTATTCCACTCAAAGTTTCTTATCTGTGTTATCTGCAAGATCCGCAGATAAGTCTTCACGCATATTATGGCACATATTCTTGGAAAGTATGGTGCCACTATGTCTCAAATTAGCAGCTCAAATAATCTTTTCCATAATTAGGGTGAAGAAGGTTGCAGTATAAGGAATCACCTTGTCTGTAACTTCGTTTGGTATCGAATGGTAGATAGAGGTCTTTCCCAATTTAAACTGTATTGCTGGTGTTGCTCAGTGTCATTCTACAATGACGGATGAGCTTTGCAGCCATTCCAAATTCCAAGTCAGACATGACGGAGTATTGGTGATTCCTAATTGGACTGTCGAAGGTGTCTTTGTAATCGAAAGAAAGGTGGTGTGTGTCGATTTGCTTTTCTAGGGTCTTCTCCAAGATTTTTGGTAGCGTAAATAATTGGTCGATAGTATATTTTTCAAGTTCTAAGCCACACTGATAAGCTCCAAGCAACTGGTTGACGATGGGTTTCAGTCTTTCACATAATACTCAGGACAGTTCCTTATATACGAAATGAAGACAACTTTTCTCACAATAGTTCGCGCAAATGGTGGAAATGGATCACCTTTCTTGTTGATTGGGCAGAGCACACTTTGGTTTTAATCGTTTAGAAGTCATTCTTCCTACACTAAGGGAAATAACGCATATTAGCATTATCCACGCCTGAGTATAAATTTTATTTAAATATTTACGTGGATAAATCAAATGTTTTCCTTACAATTCGTTTTTTTCCCGTATTTGAATTTTATTTATACCACACACGTACACACATATTCCATACAAGCAAGCACAAACAGCATCGCACACATATTGCGACAGCATCGCACTCTGTTCCTGCAGTTTATTTCTTGCAGTTGCAGGTTTCTTATAGTTCTCATTTAGTTAATGTTGCTAGGGTAATATAGCCTGGTTGTTTGGCAAATATGATTTGTGAGTGCGATGGTGAGTGCGATGCATGATTAAATTATGTAGGGTGGAGTGACAACTCGGTATTTTACTCAAGAATGTCTTGAACCGGCTGTCATTTACCTGCATAATTTCCTTCTTGTTCTATCTTACTTTTTCTTTTTATAATTTAAACTTTTTTTGAAATTTGATGGCATAATCAGTGTGACCAGAAGATTTGTGTCGAAAAATGCTTTTTGTAAAATAAAAATATGCTAAATATTCCAATTTCAATTTTTATATTCCACTAAAATATTCCACTTTCAAATTTAAAGATATATATCTAAACAAAACTAAATATGCATATAAAAGAAACACAGAAGCAAGTTTAAGAACATTTATTTATTGATTATTATCACACTTCAATTTATAAAGCATAAGTTTATATTAACAAAATTAGATTAATAAGACGTTAAAAAAATATATCAGTGCATTTGCACGTTACAAAAGTTTTTTCAAAAATTATATTTTTTTTAAAATATTCACATATTTTTCTCACAGAGAAAACTTAATTGTTTAATCAGAAACATATAGGTGTATTACATATCGTCACCTAAAATCTAAAAAACCGTAACATATTTAATTTTTGTTTTTTTTTTTTTTTTGAGAAGCCAAAAACGTTTTAAAATGGGATGTATTTTAGGTTTTGATGTGATATAACCTGAGCAGAATTGACAGTATATGGCAACTTTCCACCAGATTCTAGGGAACAATCTTCAGCAGATGGTGAATCATATTCATCTGGTGAATCTTCTTTGAGTAAGAACTTTGATCAATAACTTTATTGCTTTGAAGCCACCTTTTAACATAGTAACAAGAAATAGTTATTATTTGCAATAGTGTTTTGTAAAGTAAATTACTTACTGCTGTAACATAATTCACATAAAATCAAACAAACAAATAACAAATTTATTCCATTTTCTAAGCTGCGTCAAGTTATTAAATAAAATGCAATGAAATTGGCAACGACGAAGTTAACCACAAAACAAATTCATTATACTGCGTTTTACAAGGTGGTTCAGAGATAAAAAATATAAAGTGTCTATAACCAGAATATAACCATTTAGTAATCAAATAGTGATTTTGAATTGCAATTTTTGTTAATGTTGAAAGAAATTGGAATTCGAAAAATATTCCACTTTTTATGGTGCATATTTTAAAAACAAAAAAATATGCTTACTGAAGATAGAATATGCCAAAGTGGAATATAATATTCCACTCTGGTCACACTGGGCATAATAATGCACCAACTGTCAAAAATAGCATAAATTAGAGAACGAAAAAAGTAAAAAATAAAATCAAATATACCACCAAATGGCATTTGATGGACGCAGCTCGTGGGAAATATTCAAATAAATTGTTTTTCAATTTCAATATTTTTATATAAATTTTCCTTAAATACGATAGTTTTATTTCAAATAGTATATATTTGAAAGATATTTAAATATATTCCTGCATAATTTTAATATATTTTTTATTAATTTTATTTTAAATATTTTAATATTTTATTGGTGCGTTATTGGTGCAAAAATGACTCGCTTTTTGGATATATTAAAAAAGTTTTTACATAAATTTAATATTTTTTTCCCCTTATTGTACCATATTCTGCGTAAAAGCTCATGGAAGTATTTAAATAGAGGTACACCTCCATTCTTGAACAGCTCAACAGGTTGGCCATCGGCGGCTTCACTGTTTTTTAAGCCGAGCTAAAGTTATCAAAACTTCATTATATTCGGACCACGGAACTTCAACGCTATCATCCGCATTTGGGAATATCTTCTCTATTGGTGGAATTGTTGTCAGCGTCGATATTCAGAAGCCTAGGGAAGCGTTTCCTCCACACTGTTGTGTTCTCTGGATATCTGTCACTAGATTTCCGTTTTTATCCTTGTAACTACATTCCTATCATAATGGATATTAATTTTCTCGCATTCGCGCTTTTAAAATTTTTTTTTCGCTTCATATAAAAAAAGATTGTTTTGACTCCAAATCCAAATTTTGAGGGTTCTACT
The DNA here is from genome assembly GCA_943735915.1 of Pherbina coryleti. Lineage (NCBI taxonomy): Eukaryota > Metazoa > Arthropoda > Insecta > Diptera > Sciomyzidae > Pherbina > Pherbina coryleti. Next base: position 30,789,004 of record OX030951.1, read on the forward strand.
ATTTCAACGATCCTTTGCACTAGGTTTTGGTTCAAGCTTTTTGAATTGTTTTTCTATTTTATAACTTAGGGTTGTAAAAGTTATTAAATTCCTATCATTTAATTCATTAATATCAAAAAAATTTGAACAATCTTAAATTTTTGGCTCATGCATTTGAATTTTGTGGACACGACTGCTTTTTCATATAGCTGTCACGTAATTTTTTTAAGCCAAATGTAAGTACATAGTTACAAGCGCTGCTCATGCCAAGATCCATTCATGAATATATTTATGAAAGAAATATGTATAAAATCACTTTGCTAAGCTTTAATTTCATTTCATTTTATCTCATTTAATGCTAAATTATTTGCCAATAATAATTAGCTTCCATCACAGGCTTTTAATTTACCCATAAATTCTCTCTTTCTTTACTGTTGCCTTAAAAACTAAAATGCTTCATAACCAGTCTGTAAATATTTATTAAATTTAACCGCTATGCATCCATTCAATATTCAGGTTCTTATGCTATATCAATGCTGTCGTCGCTTAATTGCTGCGCTGATTTCATGAAAATACCCGGTCACCTACTCAAAACTACTCTTTGGTGGTGTCTAACTTGTGCCAACTTGTCTTGCAATGAGGACGCGTCTGTTCAAATAAATCATGTTTACAACTGATAAAGTGAAGTGAGTGTTTTGGCTAAATAATTAAGCTTAACTAAATGGAGCTTTTCAATAGTTTGAATTTTTTGTAGAATATGAGGGGTGTTCAAAAAGTAATGGGAATTTTGAAATTTCGTAGGCTCTGTTGATGGGATTGGCACAATTTTTTAGTTGTTGTGTTGGCAAGCGTATCTAAAAAGTATCTATAAATTTTCAGACATATTTGTTGTTTACTTTTTTGTCGGATGTTGAAAGAATAACGTGTGTTTTGATACCTACTGTTGGCGATTTTTCATTTTTAATTAACATTAAAATTTCTCGTCCTTTGTGACTTAAAATGAGACAGTTTTTAGATTCGGCCTGCGGAGGAAGGATCCAAAATACTTTAACATTTGAGCCGATCTAATGTAGCTGAATACATAAAATTTTTCTAAAATATATAAATTCTGTTCTTTATCGAACACACCTCGTATGTTAAAATGTAAGAATAAATATGAAAAATATGAAGAATATTAAATATACTAAAAAAAATTCGTGGCGCCCGTGGCGTAGTTGGTTAAAGTGCGTGGCCGCTATGTCAAAGAACCTGGAGACCCAGGTTCGAACCCCAGCAGCGACAGAAAATTATTTGAATCAAAATAATTTTTCTGTACGGTCGCCACCTCTCTGCAGACAATGGCAAACCTCAGAGAGTAATCAAAATGCCATGTAAAGCTTCTTGAGAACGAGAACATTCATCGTTCATCGCCGTTCGGAGTCGGCGTTAAGCATGTAGGTCCGGTTCTCGGTCAATTGTGTATAAACTTAATAACACGCACAACACAATTGATCATAGGAAGCTAGGTCAAAGTCCTTTCAAGGGCTGAAATGGCCAGTTATTTATTTTTTTTTTTTTTTTAAAAAAATTCGTAAAATTCGATTTACGAGAGGTATTCCCTATAGGATGATTTTGATCTTGTGCTGTGTATTTGAGATATATGAGCTGTTCAGAGTTGTGTTCTGTGGGTAAGTCCAGTTTTTAGGATAATTGAACTAAGTACATAGAAGTGAATGAAATGCAGAATATTATGTTATTGTTCTGACAAATTACATAATTTTTTTAGAGCAGAAGTGTTGTAAGTTCACAATTGGACTATGTTTTATTTCAACTGTGTAATTTTTATAAGAATAGTTGCATTCTGGCCTGCTCAATTATTCAGAAAATCACAAACGGATGTTTGAATCCGACTTCTGGAACTAAATGCAGTTATTCATCATCAATATATTCTTAAAAATATCTTACATTAGATTTCTATACCAAAAACAAGAAATTTTAAAAAAGTTTCAGAGGACAAGGTGGTGTAAGCACTACAGCAAGTCACATTTGTATGGATTTTGTTAAAGTATCTGGGATCCTCCGTGCCCCCCCCCTGAAAAACAAGATGGTTGCAAATGAAGTAATTAGAGCTCTTAAAAGTTCAAGAACTGTCAAAAATGGCCGGGTTCTGGTCCAAAATCCACTTTTCGGACAGTAATTCTAGATGAAATGTATTTACATTTTTCTAATGCATTTAAAATTTTTAAAAAAACCAAGAATACCTACTTCTATGTTTAACTAGCTGAAGAATCTGATTCTGGGCTTAGGTTTGACGTGCAATGAAGTCCGGTCCCAATAAACGCATTTTAAGTCAACATTTTAAAATTTTTTCATATAATTTATTATTCATGTTTGTCCTTTGCATTGATCTAGGACATTTTTTCAAAATTAATTAATGCATTAATACAGCCCATTTTATGGTCTTAATAATTAAAAAACAAAAAACAGTATCGACCCATTTTTGAATGAGATACGATATTTTTGGTATAGTTATTTTTAAAGGATTTAATTTTAATCATTGTGAATATGGATCTTCTTTTGCTGCACGCGTTCAGAAATATTGGATTTTGTTGCACCGCATGGAAAGAGCATACAATGGTCCTCTACCACGTGAAGAAAAGCCTGTTTTTCCGCTTCCAATGACGTCACTTTATCGTTGTATCTCGACATAAGATTTATTGCTCTCTCAGCAGCATCGTTAACGACACATATCGCAATAGTGTTCCGAAGACCATTTTCAATATTCGGAATGGCCAGAAATTTTAACTAATTTTGGAATGAAATCACCACAGCTAATCTGTATTATAAGAATCGATAATTTCGATACATCGAACACTGATCAATTTTTCAACTCATTGTTTGTAAATGAATCGAGTGAAGATGATAGCTTGAGTTTTTTGAAAATCGATCCAAGTTGTTGGATTCAAAATGAAAAATACTCGCGCGCAGAAGAGGTCGTCACAAACGCTTATGTCGTTAACGATGCTGCTGAGAGAGTAATTAATCTTATGTGGAGATACAACGATAAAGTGACGTCATTGGGAGCAGAAAAACAGGCTTTTTACCTCGTGGTAGAGAACCATTGTAAGCTCTTTCCATGCGGTACAACAAAATCCATACCAAAAATATCGTATCTCATTCAAAAATGGGTCGATACTGTTTTTTGTTTTTTAATTATTAAGACCATAAAATGGGCTGTATTAATGCATTAATTAATTTTGAAAAAATGTCCTAGATCAATGCAAAGGACAAACATGAATAAAAAATTATATGAAACAATTTTAAAATGTTGACTTCAAATGCGTTTATTGGGACCGGACTTCATTGCACGTCAAATCTAAGCCCAGAATCAGATTCTTCAGCTAGTTAAACATAGAAGTAGGTATTCTTGGTTTTTTTTTAAACATTTTAAATGCATTAGAAAAATGTAAATACATTTTATCTAAAATTACTCTCCGAAAACCGGATTTTGGACCAGAACCGGGCCATTTTTGACAATTCTTGAACTTTTAAGAGCTCTAATTACTTCATTTGCAACCATCTTGTTTTTCAGAGGGGGGCACGGATGATTCCATACAAAGTAGCATTTGACTTGGTCTAGTAAGCACTCATTTTAAATCTTAATAATGAAGAAACTCACTAAGGGGTGGTTTCGCCCGACTTCTAGATGTAAATGCAGTCATTCCTAATCAAAATATTCTTAAAAATATCTCATACTAGCATACCCGTTTCCAGCGTTACTTGAGAGCATAAATATTATATGAAAACATATTTTAGATAAAGACTCAAGAAATAATTTGAGTTTATTTCTTATTGAAATAAAAAGAGTGGCTTCTTAATGAAATGAAAAGAGTTTCATCTTTCACTATCCACTTAAGATGGCAGCGCTGTGAGTTGCAGACTTTCAGCTCTCTCTCTCTCTCTCAACAAAGAGGTTAAGCTATTCTTTGATGTTATTTTGTGTTGCTTATATAATGGCAGCATGGATTAAAATGCATGAATTCTTAAATCATTAAATACAAAGCTTTACTAAAAACGTAGTACCCAGTAGCAGGGTCGCTTATTATAGCAATTGAATAGTGAAGGAATTATTAAAATCGGTTCAGCGGTTACCCCGTGATTGAACGATAAAAATCCGAGAGAACCCTTTTATATAATAGTATATAGTATATATAGAAGTATAGATAAGCTTTCTACAGCGGAAACGAGAAATTTCGGGAGTAAAACCGATGAATCAATTCGCTGATGAAACACTTCGCCGTGAACAAACACTTCGGCGAGTTTTTAACATAGCGTTACGCAAAATTAAATAATTATAAAATGGTATGGACACAGTAGCTTTTCAACTGCATGGTTCATACATCGAGTAATTATAATATTGCCATAAAAATTCGGAGCATATGGAGCATTTATATTAAAAACATCAACCTTAAAAAAAAAAGACAAACACTGACTGCTGCTAAGTTACAGAGTTGTAATGTACAACATTTTATATATATTATAAAATATTTCAAACTTTTGAGAGTAACAAAAGAGTACAAAGAGTATATTTCTGCATAGCATTTTTTTTTTCTTATATCTACATTCACTTATCACCCTATGAATATCGATTAAAGCTTGTTCACCTACTTTTTCTAAGAAATCGTAGAATCATGCTTAATGTTTACTGGATTTATCAGCTTATACATGCATTTGTTGACAGTCCATACCTACTGAGTAAAATTTACTTTTATCTTCCTCTTCGACCAAGAAGATCTTTTGAGCTACTTTTTATGAACTTTTGTAGAACTAATTCCTTGCAAAATGAACCACTAAGAAGTGATTGCGGAGACTTCAATTCCGTTTCAGATGTTATATCTTGTAATGAAACCCTATACTAAATTTAACGTAAAATAATAGATTATCTGCAGCACCACCACTGACTCCCAACATACTCTTCCAAGGATACGGAATATTTACTGTTGGATGGTAATCAATCAACACATCTACATCTGAATGGACCTGAACTTGCCGGACTTATTCCAATATAGGATGTGAGAACGATCTGTATAGTATATATATTAATAAAGGGTGTTTTTTTTAGGGGTTTGTTTTTCGAATAGAGATAAAACTGGCATTTTGTGGTCAAATCTGGCAACTCTAGTGTCATTTATGTTCAGTTTGGTTTGCCATTTCATCATGAACAGGTTGACAAAAGAACAACGCTTGCAAATCGTGCAAATTTATTTCGAAAATAATGGTTCAGTTCGCGAAGTTTACCGCAAGCTCCGTCCATTTTATGGTCGACATAATCGTCCATCAGAGCAATTAATTCGGTTAACCATGGGTCGTTTTCGCACTACGTTTACTCTATGTGATAATACGCATCCGCAGAGACGTCGAACAGTGCGCACCGAAGAAACAATTGCCGCTGTAGAGCAAAATGTTGAAGAGGACCCGAATGAATCGATTCGCCACCGTGCACAGCAATTGGAGCTTTGTCCATCAACTTTATGGAAGATTTTGCGCAAAGATCTTGGCTTGCGACCTCACAAGATCCAGCTTGTGCAAGAATTAAAGCCGCGAGACCATGCAATGCGATGCTGATTTTCATCGCAAAATTTTGTTCAGTGATGAGGCTCATTTTTGGTTGAATGGCTACGTCAACAAGCAAAGTTGCCGCATTTGGAGTGAAGAGAATCCACATGAGATCCTTGAGACGCCATTACATCCACAAAAACTGACTGTTTGGTGTGCTCTATGGGCTGGTGGAGTCATTGGGCCATACTTCTTCCGAAATAATGCTGGAGAGTCAGTTACCGTTAATGGAGACCGGTATAGAGCCATGATAACCGACTATTTTGTTCCCGAATTGGATGGCATGAATGTGGATGAGTTGTGGTTCCAACAAGACGGCGCTACATGCCACACAGCGCACGTCACAATCGATTTATTGAAGGAAACATTCGATGAGCGTATAATTTCGCGGAATGGACCTGTCAATTGGCCACCAAGATCGTGTGATTTGACACCATTGGATTATTTTCTTTGGGGATATGTGAAGTCGCTCGTCTACGCCAACAAACCAGAAACGTTAGGGGACTTGGAGGCCAACATTCGTGGCGTTATTGTCGACATACGGCCCCATATGCTCGAAAAAGTGGTTGAAAATTGGACCTGTAGAATTGGCTTTATTCGAGCCAGCCGCGGCGGCCACATGCCCAATGTCTATGTGTCTGCGTTCGTACCTTTGTCTTAGCTTGCTAGGAACTTGGTGTGATAAATAAAAGATGAATCAAGACTTCATCGGCTTTAGAATCACATAATGAATAATATTGTATATATACTATCAATATGGCGTACCGGGCCTTGTTTGCCTTGATACCTATCACTATTCTATGATCTCACACTCTGATACTTTGTACCACATTTCCGCTTCGAGGTGTTATATGTATATTAATATGAGTGACAAGACAATGAGACCCAGTTTGTCTTAGTGCCTGCGTTCGCAACCATTTTCTTTTCGTACAAGGAAATTAGTGTGGTAAATACGACCAAATACGTTGGATCACCAACTTGTTAAGCCAAGACTTCATTGGCTTCAAGACAGAACGATATATATTTTATACATATTCTCATTCTCGATACCACCGCCTTGGACCCTCTGGATGATTTATTAATAATTTATTTTTTTGCTATATACTACCTTTATTCACAGTATCTATTAGTCTATACATTTTCAAACGTTCATACTTTAATTTACATTACATTACAACTGAACTTATTTTACTTTGTTTTTGTATTTGCATTTGAAATGAACTGAACTCTTTATATTAGTATTATTATAAGTATTAGTATAGTTCCATTCTAAATTTTAATTTTAATAATAATAATAATAATAATAATAATAAACTGGCCATTTCAGCCCTTGAAAGGAATTAGACCGAGCTTCTTAAGATCAAATTGTGTTGTGCGTGTTATGAAGTTTGTACACAATTGATCGAGAACTGGACCTACTAGTTTTATGCCGACTCCGAACGGCTAATGTGCATGTTCTCCAGAAGCGTACATGGCATTATTTACTCTCTGAGGTTTGTCATTGTCTGCAGAGAGGTGACGACCGAACAGAAAAATGAATTCAATTGAAAAAACTTACTGTGTCAGATGGAAATTCAACCAGGGTTCTCTGGCGTATGGGTCGCGCACTCTATCCAGTGCGCCACGGCCGCCACAATTTAATTTGTGTGTGAATTTTAATTTTAAAATGTTTTAAAATGCTATAAAGTTGGCCTATATATTTGTTTTTTATAAGAATTTTTCTAAATGTTCGATTTTCTCAAAACTACCAAAAATGGACTCATGCCACTTGTGTTCTGAGCAGTTCATATATTATTTCTTATAGATTTTGTAGAACTCTAAATTTACGTTGTTTTACTCAAAATAAAATGATTTATAACAAAAAAATTATCTCAGCAACATGATAAAAGTAAAAAAATAACCAATCTACTTTTTACTATGAATTTTTTTTTTCAAACATTAACTGAAAAAAACCATAAAAAAATAAATTAACAAATTTTGGTGCATTAACAACAAGCTGAGTTGACGCACTAGTTGACGCTCTTACTAATTAGAGCATGAATAGAGATTTTTATTTTTGTTAATTAAGCATCAGGCCAACACACTCACACACGCATTCAAACAAACCAGCGCCAAATTAGCAACATTTCCATATCCAGCAGCATAGAGCGAAGTTTTCAAAAACATCAGTTCCAAAAACCGACTTACTGACTCTGTAAAAAAGCCAAGAGATACGAAAATAATGCCGCGTATTTTAAGCACAAATAAAATACAGCTAACTTAACTTCAGATACAATCAGTTTGTTGCTGCTTTTATGTTAATTTTTACAAAATTGCAATTTTAACACATGGCAACAAAAGCAAATTAAACAAGACAAAATATATATGTAAAAAAAATAAAAGCAACAAGTGCGTCGTGTAATAAATTTAATAAAAAAAAAAAAAAAAAAAACAAAATATTATAAAATTAAAATAAAAGAAATGCTTTGCAATGACTTTGTTGTTGTTATTAGTTTGCTTTTGTTTGTTTTGTTAATCCACGCTAACCGTGCAGATTAGCAAAAGCAGCAACAGCAGCAGCTGTGCGTGTTGTTGTTTTTTGTTGTTGATCTCATTTGGAGTAGGTACAAAGTGGATTATGAAAAAAAAGCCATGCACTCAACCTTAGTGAACTTGTTGTCTGCGAACTATTTTTTGTATCTACATCTTTTGTTGTTATATTTTATATTTTTAGCTAATTTGCGTGCATTTTTAATATGCAAAAATACAGTCAAACTTATTTAAAGCATAAATAGAATAATAATAAAAAAAACTCTAAAATATACAAATTTTAGATAATCCACTTAGAGAAACACATAAGATTACGTATTTTAGTGATTTCCTATTAAGTAATCTTATCACACGAACAAAGCAGAAGTTTGCTTTTATTGTCAAACTAGTTATGAACTTCATAAAATGCAACGGACTTCCTGCTTGAACAAAGGAATTTTTGAATATTTTTCAAAACGTATTTTAAGGTTATTTCACAGTTTTAAGAACCGTTAAACAAAGCTTATTATTTGCGGCTGTTATGACGTTAAGCTTAAGTTGCGTTTAAACACAGTATTAAATAAAAAAAACAGACTGTTTAGATTTTGATTTTTATGCGAATTTAATTCTATCGAGTTTGTTGCTTAAGTCTTTTGTTTAAGCTTTGCATATGTTAAGTTTAACTGCTGCTATGTTAAGTTTATAAGCAGTTAATCTTCTAAAAAAAAAATTATTTGGAACAAAATATTTTTCAAAAAATAAACTTTATCCATTTTGCATTCGCTTAGCAACTTTTTCTAAGCTTTGAGTTAATTAAGGGTGCTTTTCAGTGCTTTTAAAAAACTCAATATCGTAGCAAAAAATTTATTTAATGTTATAAAACTCTTGTATAGGATTCACTATTAAAATTAATTCAACTGAATCGAATTCGATGCTTAATTCTTTAAGCAGTTCATTAGGTGCAGGCAAAAGATTGTAGTTTGATTCAGATCAGTCTTTAATAAAGTTCTTTTGACTCCGTTGTTGAACAGAAGTACCCAAAGGTCTGTCAATATTTTGACAATGTCGCAGAGCTTATTAGGTCTACTATTATAAACGTTTCTTTGATTCTATGATATTTGATTCATATGATTATAACTCCACAGGTACTGCAGAGTACTACAGAGAAGTGTATGCAAGGGCATAGCAGGTCCAATGAGCAGCACGGTTTGTAATGCTGAACATGATTTCTTTGAACTCAACTAATAGGCCCACTTAAGTTTTTTACGTGAAAAAAAAAACACTATATTAAAAGTTTTATCATGAAGTAACTGTTTATTTTAATATTTTTTTTTTTTTTTGCATTATAATTAACTTTTGAAAAATACTTTATGAATCTTTGCATAACTTTTTTGCAGACAAATAACAATTGTTTTTGTGAGACATTTTAGTTCGGTGAATAATTTAAAAAATGTCCATTTTTGAGCGCCAAAAATGTGCATTGCTATCCGAACAGGTTTGTAATGATACCAAAATTAAATACTTAAATGGCTTCATACAAATCACCAAACTCTGCCGATTGACGTGATTAGCGATATAGATATCGACTCATAACCGCCAAAATATCTTAATTGACATAATATCCGATTTATGTTTTTTGATGAAAATCGATAATTTGCGATGGTTTACATCGTCTGTCAAAATTTCATAGGTGTACGAAATTAGATTATGAATTTAAACCAAAAGCAATTTTAGCTTAAGTACACACTACATGTGTGTTTACATTTTTCATGACAGCAAAGTGTCGCTTAAGATGAAATTCTCTAAAAGAAATTAATCAATATAAGAGATAAAATTATTAAAATAAAATTAATAGCAAAGAGATAAGAGATAAAAGATAAAATTAATAGCAAAGATAATTAAAAAAAACCTTCTCCTGTAAAATTTTCTTTTTGGCGCTTAAGATATTTTGGCGGTTATGAGTCAATATACAAATTTAAAAAAAAAAAAAAAAAAAAAACTAAAATGTTTGTGAAAACTCCAGCTGCTCCAAGAAAAAAGAATGAACTTTTCGGTGTCATTTTCCTCTGCTTGCATACAGTAAGCGTCAAAACAAAGTGTACACAATATTTTTTAATCCTTTTAAACAAATGGTCCAATAAGTCCCGAGACTAAGTAATAAAACAACTTTTTTTGCAAATATTCTTCTTTATTCATCAACATAGGTTCCTTCAAAAGCAATACATTCATTCATTTCACCACTTTTCTAACTTTTCAATGCCGGTTTTGTAGAACGATTCGTACTTCGCCTCAAAATACGCTTCAGTTTCAACCATCACCTCTTCATTGAAGCCTAATCTCTTGCCGGCAAGTATTTTTTTGAGGTCAGCAAAGAACCAGTAGTCGCTGGGGGCAAAATCTGGCGAATACGGTGGATGAAGAAGCAATTCGAAGCCCAATCCGTGGATTTTCGCCATCGTTTTCATCGATTTGTGACACAGTACATTGTCTTGGGGAAAAAGAATTTTTTTTCTTCTTCAAATGGGGCCGATTTTTCACGATTTCATCCTTCAAACGTTCCAACAACGCTATTTAATAATCGCTGTTGATTGTTTTTCTTTTTTCGAGATAGTCGATGAATACAATTCGATGCGCATCCCAAAATACAGATGCCATAACCTTTCCAGCCGACTGTTGTCCTGCTTTCATCGGTTGCTCTCTACTCAGCTGACGGACCGTTTTGATTCCGGTGTGTAATGGTGGATCCATGTTTCATCCATTGTCACATACCGATGCAAAAATTCAAGTTTATTTTTTGTAAACAGTGCCAAACTGCTCTCCGAATCATAGACACGTTGTTGTTTTTGGTCCGGTGTGAGAAAACGCGGCACCCATTTGGAAAGCAGCTTTCTCATCGACAAATGTCCCTGTAATATTGTTGCCACACTGCCTTTCGATATCTTCAGAGCCTCAGTTAGCTCGCGCACCTTCACTTTACGGTCGGCCAATACCATTTTGTGTACTTTTTTTATGTTTTATGGAACAACTGCATCATTTGGGCGTCCTGACCATTCAGCATCATTTGTGTCTGTGTGACCAAGTTTTAACTCAGCATACCATCGGAAAATGGTTACTTTTGACGGAGCAGAGTCCGAATAACACTTTCGAGGCCATTGCTTAGCTTGGACGGTATTTTTTCCCATAAAAAAAGTGAGAAATCAACACACGGAATTGCTTTGAATCCATTATTTTGAAAATATCAACAGTAGCGTCACTTAAATCACTGCAACTTCTGAACTAAACGTTAGATTGTCATAAAATTTCTACACGTATTGTTTGAAGTTTGGAACTATCGAAATATTATATCGATATTTCGTTAGAGGTGCCACTCAGTAGTTAGTCTCGGGACTTATTGGACCATGTGTTACTTTATTTGAATATTTTAAAAAGTAATTTTATAAAAAATCTTAGTACTTTTGGAATTAATTTTTTATGCTCTTATTATATACTGACTAAATATATAAATTATTTTACAACAAATATTCACATACATAGTTCAAAAACGAAAAATACTCTATTTTCTGCGAGTCAAAACAAAGTGTATACTTAAAGTTATAAATAAGAAAAAATAACTTCAGTCGAATTATTAATATTTTTTTTTGTTTTCCTCGTGCTGAAATGACAGCTTTTTACCGTCTTGGCATTGATTCCACAAATTTCGTTGTTACATTTGATGAAATTTTGTACCTGATGAATTAAACTGCTTTCAGCGAGACCATGCTGGATATCGTCCTCTTTCTTATTTGTCTATCCAGATGTTCCAACAAATGTTCTATAGCGTTGAGGTCCGGTGATTTGTTACGCGCCAAATTCCGCTCGCGTATCGGAGATGGAGTTTGACCGGCTCAGTGAAGAAGGCCGTGGGTGTTTCTGATGAAATTTCTTAAAATGGGCGCCACGCGATTTCCCCAACTCCGACAAGTTCCAGATATCGCGATCACTGGGAACTGTTGCGAATTAAGAATAAAAATTTGTTTCACTTTAAATTCAATTTTTGTTTGCTTTATTACCGTTAAGAACACTTTAAATTATGGACATTATTGTAGATAAATTTATTAAAATTTCCCAAGTGAATACTTAACAATCTCTATTCAAAATTCCTAAAGCAAGCAATCGATTGTCTACCCTAGGATTACAACTTAAAACGGAACTAACAATTCACAATTTAAACTAAATAACCAAAAGGAATATATAGTATCTTACTCATATAATTATCAATTCGAAACCGCCCTCGGATCGAAGAGAAAAAAAAAAACCAAAACTATGATTTTAAAAATTATTTTAAAGCAAAATTTTCATTATGTGAATATATAAATTATAAAAAAAAAAAACTAATTTATCATGAAATTCCCGGGATCGAACCAGCGCTCCTGACGTGCAAGGCCGACGCCTTCACGTTTGCACCAACAAGTTGATTATAAAACTTATGGCTTATACCTTAATTGTTTCAACCGCCAAGTAGTTATTTATTCGTCTGCTTGATTTTTGGCCAGAATCTCCAACTGGGTGTAAGAATCCATCCAATCCAAATGGTGAGAAAATGGGAAAAACTTCAGGACATGGAGTCATATTGAGAAAACTCAGGACGCAGGATAATCTTGCACTTTGGAGATCCCCATTAAGACAACCCTTAAGTATCCGGCATAACATTATCAATTGGCAATTAATTAGCCAATTATTGATGATAAAAAAAAAGAACAAAAGCACTTTTCCGGAATTTATTATTGAAGAAAGAAATGATTCTTCGTTTTACTTTTTCAAAAGGAAAAATCAATACTACATTTTGAATATTACAATCTTTTTCCGATAACTTTCACGCGTAGCTCAATCTACCGTCGCCTTCCACAACTCTATTCCAACTCCCTTTTCAAATGCTTCACATCTTTTCACGACCTGTCCAAATTAATACCTCATTTTTAGATAACGGGGGTGCTGAATCGCCTATTATCACGCCACTTACTAACTGCAATTATATACCACAACTGTGATGCAATATTATATAATTGAACATTTGTTGCTTCCATATATGCCTATCCTATATGATGATCTTATATGTTTTCCCAAAAATCAATTAAAAAAAGAAATATATATTTTGTCCACACCGGGATTCGAACCCACTACCTGAAGTTTTCTGGACCACCTCCTTAACCTCTGATCCAACTGAGTTCATAAAATTCAACTAATGGCTTCTAATACTAACACTTTTACATACCCCTATTCTTCCTTATTGATCTCAGCTTAGATAATAGTTCACCCCTAAAGACTCGGCTTTGTTCTATTTTTATTCACCACAGCAAGAGTTATTTATAGAACACTCACTCGATTACTGCAACAGCAGTGATGTGAAAACTGAACCATAAAAAAACGGTTACTCGTATTGTGTAAATATTTTTATTAGCTTTTATTATTATCATTATTATTATCATTATTATTATTATTATTATTATTATTATTATTATTATTATTATTATTATTATTATTATTATTATTATTATTATTATTATTATTATTATTATTATTATTATTATTATTATTATTATTATTATTATTATTATTATTATTATTATTATTATTATTATTATTATTATTATTATTATTATTATTATTATTATTATTATTATTAGTATTATTATTATTATTATTATTATTATTATTATTATTATTATTATTCTTATTTTTATCATTATTATTATTATTATTATTATCATTATTATTATTATTATTATTATTATTATTATTATTATTATTATTATTCTTATTATTATTATTATTATTATTATTATTATTATTATTATTATTATTATTATTATTATTATTATTATTATTATTATTATTATTATTATTATTATTATTATTATTATTATTATTGTTATTATTATTATTATTATTATTATTATTATTATTATTATTATTTTTATTATTATTATTATTATTATTATTAGTATTATTATTATTACTATATCTGCATAAAAAAACTGGTCAAGACTCCGGTCCGTAACAGATTGTGGGGATGATCCAGGTGTTTTGGATTTTTGCACTGCAATCATTCCTTCACTTCCTTGGCTGTATGTTTCTGATCGTTGTCCTGCTGAAACATCTACAAGCGATCCAGTCCTAATTTGTTAACACTGGCCGGAAAATGTTCTTTTAAAATATTAAAGTAATCGAATTTATTCATTGTACTGTCAAAAAACGTTTAATTTCCTACTCCGTTTGCTGTCATACACTCGCACACCATCACCGAGATCCCATCATGCTTTATTGTAGTAGTAATAACTTGATCCTTGCACTCCTGAGTTTTGCTTCTCCATATTTTTTGTCGATTTTTTCTTTCCAAAAATTTCGAATATGCTTTCGTTACTAAAAACTATGTTTTTCCAAAATGAAATTTCATGATTTTCATATTTTTTTGAAAAATCCATGCGTAGCCCTTGATTTTTTTTTCTTTTATATAAACGGCTTTTTTCGAGGAACTCTTCCAAATAGACCAAATAGAATAGATTTGCATTTAATTCACGTCTTATTGTACTGGCACTAACGTTGGTTCCTGATGATGCGAAAAGATCATCCGCTATTTTCAATACGCTTGAAGTTGGATATTTTTGCACTATTCTGACTACTGATCGTATTTCGGTTTCAAAGAGTTGTTTTGGTCTGCCAGCGTATGGTCGATTTCCTAAAGCTCCAAATTTTTAGTATTTGTAAATGATTTTTTTGCTGGTAATATGACCTCTATCAATAATTGAAGTGATTACGCGAAGTGGTTTTCCTGCTTTATGGAATTTTATGACTAATTCCCGTGTTTCAATAGAAGTTCAACTACGCATTTTAAAAATGGTTTCTTACAACTTACTTCCACACTTTACCAAAGGCGAATGATGCGGAAATATTAACTAACATCATAACTAACCAATTTGAGAGAGATAACCTAACATTTGTTTTAAAAATTTGAAATTGTTAAACTTACTATGCAGGTAAATATGGATAAATATGGAATATTTTTGTTTTTATTAAATATTTTGTTGTCGTGGTAAATTATTTGCAAGACTTTATATTTATATTAAAAGAGACTTTAATAAAAATTCAAAACAAAATAATTTTTGGGACTAATCACAGTATTGAAGACTTATATGTGATATAACTCGTATAGGTACAACAAAAGTGTACACTTTGTTTTGACGCTCACAGTATATTATCAGGTATTGCGCTGCTTAAAATCCGTTTTTCCTCCACGATTTTCTTTCTGATCTAATAGTGATCTTATAGCATTCCTAAGCCGACTTTCACTCAGTCTTTATTTGAATTGATTTCTACAAATGCAGTTAAGCTTGTAGTGCCGTAAAAATGTATACTTAATATTTAAGCCGCAGTAGCACAAACTATTAATTAAATAATCGAAATGTTGTTTTTATTATTATTACTACTTATTTTATTTTCTGTTCCTTGTAACGAAAAATTCCAAATGTGTTCACTTCTGTTGGTAGCTTCAAAGAAGCCGCTTTACCAGGGGGCAAATTGGCGCTACATTAAAACTTCTGCCCCCAACGGTTTGTAGCCTAACGAACATTTTTAATTTTCTAGCACCTGTGGTTAATAACATACAGTAAACAACAACAATTATGAACAAGAAATTCTGAATGTTGGCTTATTGAGTAAATTAATATTTGTTTTTTTTTTTCCACTCTTCATATTCATTAATAAACTTCAATCGAAAAACGAAAGACTTAAGAAACGAACTGCGCTCAAAACATCCATGCGTAGATTTAAGAAAACATTTTAAAATATATGTATTTATAATGAATATTATAAAATCCAAATCTATTTTCTAAGCTTAACTTTCTGTAAAGAAAACATTTTCTTCAGAAACGCGAGAAAATTATAAATTTTAACACAATTTATTATTTTAATCTAAAATTAAAAAAAGTGTACACCAATTCTATTGACCTTTTTTTCATAGTTTTAAGCTAATCAAGTATATAAAACAAAAAATAACTGTTGCTTTTGCATTTTGTAGTCTGCAGCACAGTTGTTGTTGCTTTTGCTGTTGCTGTTGCTGTTCACATCTTGACTTTTCTTCACCACGCTGCACTTGCAGCTACCACAAAACAACAGTAAAAACAGCAGCAAACTAAAAACCCATCAAATTCACTCCAAAGCACACTCAACATTTTATTTTCTTTCATTTTCTATTCCCCATTTCCATGAAATAAGAGAAAGATGCTTAGCTTAACGTTTATGCTGACTGCCAGATTCTCACTCAAATGGCTAGATTATTATTTGCACCTCAACCGTAATAGCAACAACACCAAAACCATCGCTGGCCAACTTCCTCTTGACTTCAGAACTCAGAATAGCAGAAGAAGAGTTGCAAACGGTCTGCTGATGACTTCTCTTAGTGTTGAGCTTAAGAATAGTTCTGACTTTCTTGCGATTAAGACGTGTTTTTGTTGCCATAGCTTGGCCTAATATGGAAATGGAGTTAGATGTTGTTGTTGTTGTTGTTTGTGCTGTGTTCTACTAAAAAGCCACTAAAAGCTGAGTTCTTGAATAAAATAAATTAATGTGATTATATCAAATAACATCAAATTAAATTATTTTAAAAATCAGTCAACCAAGTTCGTTGCTTAAGTCTTTTGTTTTGCTGTGACTGGTGCTCAGTAAATAAAGTGCTGTTGGTTTTTTTCTTAGAGTTAAATTATTGTAATAACATAATGACAAGCATAGTCTTAAAGAATACATGTTATTATTTTACAAAAACCGTTTAATGTATGTATGAGTGCAAATTCTGGAAAAATAAAAAATAAAAACATAATAAAACAACATGATGGCGCTGCATGATTATATGGAAAAACAAATGAAAATGTCGGAACAGGCTATGGGTTATTTGCTGAAATTGGAACAAATGGTGTGTATAATAACAAAAAAAAATATTCCTTTTTTTTATTATTTCGAAAAACATTAACTTATACTTTAATTAAACTTAATGTGAACTTTTCATTCAATCATGCTTATACTTAGAGTTATAAAATATGCAAAATATGTCCTCTTAAAGGCAAAATATAACTTGTTACATATAACAGCAGTTTCCTAAAACAATATTTTTTAATTTAATAAAAAACATCGCCTAGATTTCTTATGAGCTACGCGCACTTTTACTGTGATTTGAATAATTATTTTCATAAGAAACCTTATATTCAAGATAAGACATTAAAAAAAAATAACTTCATAAAAAGATTAACAAATTTTGGGATATTTCATTATTAAATTTTGAGAGTTCTATATATTCTCTTATATATGTTTTGTGCCTACATTTTCAATGGAGGTTATATAAAAAGACATTTTTCGAAACAGCATGTCCACTTAAAAGACATCAACATGTGATTAAAATCACAAAAGTTGAGGTACTCCAGTGTTTTAATGAGTTTTGTTTTTTGAAATCAAATATCCATATTTTAGAAACTCACATATTTTAGAACTCTAATAATAATAATAAACTGGCCATTTCAGCCCTTGAAACACAAATGATTAAGAACGGGAACTACTAGTTTTAAGCCGACTCCGCACGGCTAATGTGCATGTTCTCAAGAACCTTTACATGGCATTATTTACTCTCTGATGTTTGCTCATTACCTCTGCAGTGAGGTAATGACCGATCAGATTAAAATTAATTTCAATTGAAGAAAACTTTTTGTTGCATCAAAAATTGATGCAAATGTTTGTTTTAAAAAATTTAAATATATTTTCCAATCTATTAATAGATCGGGCTCATATGTATGTTAATGGCGTGATATTAGTAAATTTTTATAAAGTTACGCACTATTTTGTTTATTACAAAAATTTTACAACGGAAGTTCTTGACAAAAACTAAATGCAACTGTAGAGTTATTTTTAAGCCCTATGTAATCATGAAATTTTTTGGATCGTCTTTTTTTCACTTTTTTGTCATCTTGCTAACTGACTAGATTATGAGCGATCTACGCTTCATTCTTCTAATCTGATATTGACTTAGGACCTGAGTTCGAAACTAACAATTGGCAACTATTTTTAATATAACAAGTTAATATCTACTTGGTGATTTCTCCTTTTTCGCTTACTTTATTTTTTTATCGCTTTATAAAAAAGAAAATAAAAAAAAGGATTAAAAAAAAAACAATTGTTATAGTGTTCTTTGTGAGTTTTAAACCTGCAACTCTGGAGTGCAAGTCAGTTGCTCTTACCACTGTGTCTATCAAATGCTTGCAACGAAGTTGATTTATTTTTATATAACAAGCTTATATCAACGTGGTGATTTTTCCTTTTTCGCTTACTTTATTTTTTTTTATCGCTTTATAAAAAAAAAAAATAAAAAAAAAAATTAAAAAAAATTAACAAAATAAAAAAGTTCTATTGTTCTTTGTGAGTTTTAAACCAGCAGCTCTGGAGTGCAAGTCAGTTGCTCTTACCACTAGTCTATCAAATGCTTGCAACGAAGTTGATTTATTACGCATTTTAAGGGACGTACCCTAACGAAGTATGTATATAAAAACATTAAATCACAATCGAAATTGGAATCTCTGACAAATATGAGCTCATTGACGAATCGTTAACGAAATTTGTTTGCGGACGAAACTATTATCAAAACGATTTCAATTCGATTTTGTACCAAATTCGTTTGATTTGTTCTTGATAAATAAAAAGTTTCGAAATAACAGATTTTTTTGCTAAAGGTACTTCGGACAACCGTAACCGTAATAGGTTTCCTCTGATTGAAAAAAAAAATCATGCTGAAATGAATTTAAAGAGTTCATCTCACTTTTCAGATGACACAAAGAAGAAAACAAGTAAAAATTTCCAAAAGTGAAATTTTGAGAATTTTTTACATAGAAGAAAAAATATGTTCATTAAAAATTAAACTCATTTTTAGTAACAGTGTTAAGACTGAGAAACACTCAGTATTGTTTGGAAAATATGAACGTCTTACTATGTTAAATTCGAAGTTAGAATTGAAATTTAAACATACTACCAGGTTACAGTGGTCCACGGCTTCGCCACGGAAGTTTTCTCTTTATCAATCTATATCAATTTATAAAGAACATACTGAATCACACAATGCCACTTCTATAAAAGTAAGAAGTTAGCCGTTTGTTCCTCTTGCTCATTTATAAATTACTGGAAAACCACAGTCAAAACATGAATATACTATACGTATATACTATACATCAAGTCGAATTGAGTTTCATTGAAAGTGTAGAGTTTAGATAGAGAAAAAACTTCATATAACAAAAAATCCCTGAGCATGCTGAAGACGGTCAGTGAATCCCCATTTAACAAAACTGTGTTGGATTAATTCACCACATCAAAACTGATTTCAACATATTAGAATCTACTTCGATCCAATTGAAAATTGGTGTGGTGAAGTCATTTGTTCTTTTGTTTTAAGAGCAGTAAAGTATGTATGTATATGTATTTGTTTATTTATTTTGTTATGTTGTGCTTGCTGAGAACAAAGAGAGAATAGAGTAGAGAACAACATGCAGTTTACCCGGCGGCCACACGTGACAATTTTGTCATGACAATAACAATACACTCACACTTTTTGACCAATACAAGCATGCTTTGGCAATTACTAATCTATTAACAGGCAGTTGTCAGCATGACAATAGGCTGGCAATAATATTGCCAATAATTTGACGTTTGTATTGAAATTGACGTAAATAATAGTGGTTGGTGCACAAAATCTTCAATTATTTTAGGTTAGAGATGGTTACAGCGACACAGAAAAATTATAAATATAATGAAATAACATTCATTATCATGCTTTTGTCAGGCCACCTACGTCACAATCGACAATTGCTTGGCTGCCGACAATGATTTGACAGAATATACGTATTTTCAATTGTCATTTCAATACTATCTCGTGTGGCCGCAGCGTTAAGCTGGATTCACTGATCACCTTCAGCATGTTTTTCAAGTTTTTTTTATATGGATTTTATGCGCTCTATTTTTTTCCACACTCAATGAGAGAGTATCAAAAACTTGCTGCATCTCTTCAACTTGATTAACTTTATTTTAATTTTCTTGCTGAAAGTTTTTGAGTGGAAAGTTGTGCTTGCAAAGTTGTATGTATATGTATTTGTTTGTGTGTTTTGTTGTGTTGTGCTTGCTGAGAACAAAAACAGTATAGTAGAGAGCAACATGCAGTTTATTGAGGCTCTCGCAGCACAAACGCATGAAAAGCTAACGATCAAGCAATGCATGTCATTCTGGACGATTTTTTAAAAAACTTAACACTTTAATTAAAGATACTTATTATTGAAATTTCGTAAAGAAAATACCCAATGATCCTTTTGTAGCACAAATGTGATATTTTAAAAATTATTTCATAAAAATCGGACCAGTACTTTTGAAGTTTTGCGGCAACAAAAAATGTTCACTTTCATTTTTATAATAGTGTAGAAGTATAGAAGATATAGATATAGATATAGATATATATAGATATAGATAGATATAGATATAGATGTAGATATAGATATAGATATAGATGTAGATATAGACATAGATATAGATATAGATATAGATATAGATATAGATATAGATATAGATATAGATATAGATATAGATATAGATATAGATATAGATATAGATATAGATATAGATATAGATATAGATATAGATATAGATATAGATATAGATATAGATATAGATATAGATATAGATATAGATATAGATATAGATATAGATATAGATATAGATATAGATATAGATATAGATATAGATATAGGCATAGATATAGATATAGATATAGATATAGATATAGATATAGATATAGATATAGATATAGATATAGATATAGATATAGATATAGATATAGATATAGATATAGATATAGATATAGATATAGATATAGATATAGATATAGATATAGATATAGATATAGATATAGATATAGATATAGATATAGATATAGATATAGATATAGATATAGATATAGATATAGATATAGATATAGATATAGATATAGATATAGATATAGATATAGATATAGATATAGATATAGATATAGATATAGATATAGATATAGATATAGATATAGATATAGATATAGATATAGATATAGATATAGATATAGATATAGATATAGATATAGATATAGATATAGATATAGATGGACAGAAAATAGCTGCGTTCTTTTTTGTTAAGAAAAATGTTTGGAATTTGCTACTCAATACATTATTTAAAATATAGCTTCTTTGTATGAATTTTGATATAGTTTCAGGTTTTTAAATGCACAGTTGAAACGACAGACGAATAAAAAATCCGTTAGTTTTTGTAATCTACAAATTTACAGTTCGACAGAAAACCCAGTATATTTCATAAATACAGAAGAAAATAATGTGATTTCGTATATGCTGCTTAATTGTCCCACAGGAATTGTCTTAAGCACTTAACTATTTATAACCGTTACCATTTTTTAGCCAAATTTGACATTAAGTAACTACTGGTGTCTTATCGGGTATTTTATAAAAAGATCTAAAAGTTTTTTTCGCCAATTTGAACTTAATTTATGTTGACATGTGCTGAATCGGGAAGATCTAGATCCCTTCAAACTTTCTTATATACATTGAATTTAAGTAAGCCCTTAGAACTCTTTCTCAAAACTGCATCACAAACTATTTAAAATGAGTCTCTGCTGAAATAGCTGCAATAAAGTCATGTGGTACTCGTAAAATAAGGTAAAAAAATTATAATTTACTGAACATAGACCATAAGTTACAGTAGGCTTATTTTCCGCACCTTTCGCTTACTCTTTCGAACTCTTGGGCATTTTATACGTAAAACTATTGATGTAACTTTGACTTTATTGGGCTGTTATTTTTAAAGGAACTTATATTCAAGCCTTACCAATATCGTAACTCCTGCAAAAGTTTTCTTCAATCTGATTTCAACACTGCTTTTGAGAGTTAAGAAATTTCAATTTACTATCTTCAATTTTGTTAGCTTTAAACATCCTTAGAGTTTACTTTTATAGGTTTTCATAAAACATTACTCATAAATTTCATTATTTAAGCATTAAAAAATGCAAAATGTGGAACTGCGCACAGCAACTTACTAGCTTTTTTTATGAAAACTAGCTGTGTTTTTATTTGTTAGCATTAAAAGCAAGAAAAAAATTATTATTTTATAACAAAAACGGTAGCACAAAAATACAAAAATTTTTTCCACCACATGAGTTGAAGAAAAAAAATTTTTCAAATTCCTCAACACGAATTTACTTCATTTGAATTTTAAGAAAAAAGTTGTTTTGCCTCTTAAGACAATAACGGAATTAAGCTTAATTTTGATAGAAAACAAATAAATTATGTTTGCTATTTATAAAAATTTTTGCAACATATTTTCATCAACAAAAATTTACTCTTTGTTATTTTGTTTAAAACTACAAAACAAAAGACTTAAGCGACAAACTTGAGCATACAATGAATTCATTGCAATAATGCTTCTTTATGCAACTATTAAAAACATTTCATTGAAATTAATATTAATTTATATAAATTTGTAATTTGCTCATAATATTGCACCATCTAACAGCGCATCAGATAGCAAAACAAAAGACTTAAGCGACAAACTTGCTGGCTTAGCTACGCCTCTTGAGTTGCGCATGCTTTGCCGCAATTTCGTTTACAGCTAAGTTTCGAAATTATATGCTTAATGAAGTGAGAAGAAATACTTTAAAATTAAACAATAAAAACAACAACAATATGACCTTACATAAGTCATTAGTTCTAAGCAAAAACAAAAGCTTAACTCTGCCGTTTCATTGCATTTTAATGCATTCACAATTTGACAAATTTTGAATAAAAAAAAAACATTTCTTCTCTTTCTTTCTGAAGATGATTTTGAGTATTTGGTGAGTTTTTCAGTTTTGCTAGCTGCAAAAGCTTGTCTGGTTGTTTCAACACTAAAGCTAAATTAAGCGTTGAAGCAAAAATTCACAGTTGCATTTTCTGCATACTCATAAATCTATTCATAAAAATCTAAGTATGACAAAAAAAAAAAATCTTGCAGCAAAAACAACAACTGCAACAACAACGACATAATCACTAGCAACAACAAGTGCTTTCCAAGTGACCCAAATAGATGCCACTCGTGCCGTTGCTCACTCCGTTGGCTTGCTTTTGCTATAGAAAAAAAATTCCAAACATAACCGCAACTCTTGCTGTTGCTCATCATCTACAGCATTACGAGTATAGCAACAAAAATTTTAAAACTCAAAGCTCAGCAGGAGCACACTAAAGAACAAGTGTGTTTGGCTCCAGCAGCAACAACAACAGCTTATTTTTGCATACTTGCTCACCTTTGGTAAAATATACAAAAAAGCAGCAAGAATGTGGTTTCTAGATAAAATAAAAACAAAAAAAAATTTTTTTTAGGTTTTTTCTAAAATCGATATTGGAATTGTCCTGTTGGAGTATGTCCTCATTTTTGTATGCTAATTACATACATAGATATGCCGCAAAGGCAGGAACAACTAACATACTTTTAAGCTAAAAAAAGCTGAAATTTTAATTTAGTATGTTGTTGTTGTTGTTACTGTAAGCTGCCTGCCATGTGCTTGAAAACACAACGACAGGTTCCGCTGTAACTGCGCAGCATCAACTCTGCTACTGCTGTTGGTTTTTTTCCTATACATTTATTTTCTAACGTATTTCTAGCAAGTAGGTCAGTCAGTCATTCAGTTAGTCAGTGAACCAGAATGTGTCTTCGTAGCTACTAACAATTTACTTGCTTGCTATAGCAACAACAAAATCTGCAGCATACAATTCCGCTTAATCAGCATGAAGTTTTCAGCACAAATCGACAACAACAACTACAACAAGAATAATAACAACAACAACAACAACTCAAAGAACTTAAGCGCTTTGTGGTCAATTTAAAACCGTTTAGTCAGCCGCTTAAAATGTTGTGTTTAATATGAAGATGCCGCTGTGTAGCCTGAGAATTTTTAGCACTTAAAGATGACAAGAAAATCTTTATTGAATGACTTGCTGTAGTTTTGCAAATTAATGGTTCTGATGCTGTCAGTACTAGCGATAATCATCAGCAGCTTGTTTAAAGCTTCAAAGTCAAACGTAGTTATGTGAGAAAAAGTCGTGTCTTTTATTTTGTGAAGTTCAAAAGTTCAAGATTTTCAAATTGCTATGAGAAGAGCAAGAGCGAAGAAATTTTTGCGGTGCAAGCTTCCACGTAAAAAAAGCTTTAATATTAAAAATAAGTTGTACGCGGAAGGCCACATAGCAGCCATTGCTTCTCTTTTCTATACTTATAATATTTTTTTAATATGTAATATCTTACCGATCGGTTTCCAGCATGTGGGAGCTATGTCGTGAAATGCGCGGGATATCCGTAACAGGAAGTCGGGGAAGCAAGCACTATTTAATTTATCACACAATTAATTACAGCCTTTTAGGCTCGAATATCTGCTACACAAACCACAAAAATGTGTTTTAAACACAAACCACATTGATATCTGTTTTAAATCACAGTAAACTGAACGAAGCCACAACTTCCCTTCAATTTTATATAACTAGAGCGCATACTACTATTTAGTTAAGACCCAAACCTATGTAGCCTAATGAAAAAGAAAATAATAACCTTATTTTTTCCAACATCCAAAGTAAACGAGAACAAGACCAAACAGATGTTTTGGTATACACGCTTAATATTTTAAATATATATAAATCTAATTTGATTATATATAAAAAAGTGAGTAAAAATTTAAAGTTGGAAAGGTAAAGCCAAAAAAAATTGAGAATAATTCAACTCAGCGTAACAGAGACTTGCGGAATGTTTTTAAAACTTTTCAGATGATTTTAATCACTATAAATGTTTTTTAAGCAGTGTTATTACCAAGGTAGACAATGGCAACCTCAGAGAGTAAAAACTGCCATGAAAAAGTTTCTTGATAACATAAACCGTTCAGAGTCGGCATAAAACTTGTAGGTCTAGATCTGAATCATTTGTGTTCAAAAATTTCGCAAAAAGCACAACACAATTGATCATAAGAAGCTCGGTCAAAGTCCTTTCAAGGGCTGAAATGGCCATTTGGTTTTTTGACGTAGAATACGTCATTCTCGGAGGTTGGTAGGGTGGTTGATAGTGATCAGGTGGCGGTTGATAGCGTTTTTAGGTCACACTTTGAGCCTTTGGTGTGCCTAAAGTACTGATCGTACAATGTTGATGTAAGCACTTGTTGGTCTACTTGATCCTCACTGGGAGAAAAATTAATTTTTGAACTCTCTAACTTATATAAATTTTACACAATTACATGAAATATAAAGCCAAAATTTTATGTTTTTGTTTGCTTTGCTCATGGTTTTTGTTAAAGATTGCTACCTATTTATCGACGGTTTCCAGTTTTTTTGACGTTGAAGACAGCGCCATCTAGCGTAGCGTAGATAATTAGCGTAGGGTTATAACTAAAAAAGCATACTTTTAGGGGTTGTTGTTCTAAACGGCTGTTGGTTTTAACATAAAAATTAATTTTGAGGGGCATGCTTTTTTAACAGAATCGAGCACTACCGATTTCCGTTTAGAAAAAGCGTCAGCGGAGGCGCGGCTGCGGCATGAATTTATAATTGCTATTTAATTGTGAGAGGGGAGGGTTTTATTTTGGCGGGGGCGGGGCGGGTCTGCGGTATGGTTTTATAATTGTTATTTCAAATGCAAGCTAATAGTTGTAAGCCATTGAATGCGAAATCCACCACATAAAACCACCCAACCAAACAAGTTGAAAAAATTGTACCAACTCTTTCTATGTTTTAGTATCAATAAGAAGTGTATAACTCGATTGTTTCTAATTTAAGTATTATATAATTCTACGTCTTGTGTTACGACATAGTCGAAACAGCTGTATTTTTTTTTTATTACCAAGGTGAGGTGTCAGATGTTACATATCATATGCGACAACTGTAAGACTCGCACGTTTTTTTGTTTTATAAATGGAAAACTGAATGGACTTCATACATAGTGGCGGATCTAGGACTCACCAAAGGGGGGGACTGAAACTACACTTTTCTATGCCAAGGGGGGGGGGGCTGGAGCGTCTTTTTGGACTTTTTTAATTTTTTTCCATACAAAAAATTCTCAAATAAATACAAATACAAATACAAATACAAAAAATTCTCCATGAGGGGGCTAAAGCCCGTATGTAGATCCGCCACTGTTCATACACAGATCTTTTTTGCAGCTGAAATCATTTTCAAAATAACCTGCTGAGTAGAATTCGAATCCAAGGTCAGAATAGGACATCACGTCAGCAATTTGAGGTATTTGAGGTTATGTACTCGAAAAATGTCGTTTTTTTTGACTATTTTTGATTCTATCAAAAGTTTAGGTGTTTTCTACTTTTTCGATTCAAATTCAAATATTTCTACGTCTTTCCACTACGCTCAGAACATCCTACACATGTTTCGCTTGATTGCCTTTTCGCTTTCCACTAAGCTATCACCCGATTTCGAACCAAGGCAGACATAACTGTATAGCTCTGCACCTGAAATCTTTGGCTCAAAGCTGAAAAAACTTTTTGTCGAAAAATTTTTAATTTTTTTTTTAAACTAACATTGGGCTATTATAGAAGCATAATATTTATCACAGTTCACAGTTTTTTCCGAAATTATTTCCTTTATAATCCAGGAGTTCAAAAGAAAGAGTGGCAGGCAGTCTCTGTTAAAATATGTGTCTATCGAGGTCTCTGCATTTTTCTGCAACTTTCTCAAGAACAAAATTTAGAAAAAATCTTTTTAAAACGCATAAATCAAGTTTCTATCTTAAGTCTTTTGTTTCGCTTTGTTTGTAAACAAATTTCAAAGACATAAGTAGAAAGAGTCAAGAAATATATCGACTACATCATTAATTTAGAAGCCAATAATTAAGAAAACCGCTGTTTTGTCAATCGGGTTATCGTCACATCTTTCTGTTGGCACTAACATGAGTATGTGTGTGGATTTATTTTTTAAATAATCTTTAAATCACGAAAACTTTCTGTAACCAATTTACTTTCATTAAGGCGCTCACCTCACCTCAGCTGTAAGCTAATTAAGTTTTATTGGACTCTAGAAAGATTTTCAAGAAGAACAGCTACTACATATATTCGTCTGCAAATGTGTCAAGTTTTCATTATTTTCTATCACTTGTCATTTCTAAACACTTTCACCTTTTCGGTTGCTTTTGTTTCTATTGGTGGTCTCTATGTGGTGTTAAAAGATCAAAGCAAAAGAAATCAAAATTTATTGATGTCAAATAAAGCCATGTGTTAACCGAACATGAAGACAAATGAACACCTTGATGAACTTTAAATTTGTATTAATGACACATTTTCTGAGGTTTAACACGTTTTCATAGAGATAGAAGATAAATACTTTGGCTAAAAACTGTCAGTTTCAAAAGCTACAGAGCTTAGTTGTAAGCGTGTGTTAAAATTTTATCAGCTCATTTTTTAATAAGTTTGAGAAGTTTCATCTGACTATATAATCAAATATAGATTTCGCTGCTCTCACTTTCACAGGAAGTGTTACGCACTTTTAAATAGATACGGGCTTAAAGTCTTAATCAAATTCAGAGAATACTTCACGGCGACTGATTCATGGTTCTTTATCTGCTTCACACATGCTTTGCTTTTAATTATTTTGACTTTTTAACAATTTTTAAGAAACCATTTAACATTTCAAAACATATTTTTAAAATTCCTTCGTATTTTTAATAATGAAACCTAATAAAATATGTTACTCCATCCAACTAATTTTATTCACGTTATAAAGAGTTTCTAGCTAGCTGCGTTCAAAGTTTCTTGCCTAGGCATTATGTTGAAAAAGTACGTTTCTTAAGTCTTTTGTTTGCATTATAAAATAATTTGATACTTTCTTTGAGATCAACAATCAAATCAAACAATCATTTGCAGCAGATTTCTGCAATTCGATGTCACTTCAACGAATGTCTTTTGATCAACAAAAGCTTAGTGCAACAAAAGCTGGAAGTTGTTGTGAAGCTGACAGCTGCTTGAATTGATCACAAATAAATGGAATTTGTTTGCTTTTGTTGTCAAAGCCAATTATTTATTTTAAATATTTGAAAGAGTAAACACATAAATGTTGGGTTTTTTCAAAAACCTGGCAACACAGCCATTGTTGCATTGCTTGTTTCCTTGTTTAGACGAGTAGTTGTTTTGTAACCATATCCAATTGACTTAATTGTGACAAGTTGCTTAAGTCGTACAACTTTTAATTTAAATTCAAATAAAACAAACAATGTTGCAGGCTACAGAAACAAAAAAAGCTTGTGTTTCAAAAGAGCTCTATGTGCCATTTGCTTAAAAAATTTGAAAATTTTTTGGCAAGCTTTAAGTTTAAATGCGATAACAAAACCAAGAACTTTTCGACTTTTTATTGTTTTTTTTTTTAGAAACTTTATTAGATTTAGGCGCATCATAATGATAAGGAAATTGCGCAGCATTTTTAAAACCTAACTCAACAATAAGCTGCTTATGAGAAATTGAAAAAAGGTTTCGACACTCAATCCTAAAACAATTTTTTCTAAGCATAAAAAAATGCGCACAAAACCCTAAGGATTTAAGGTTCAAGTACCTGCAAAGCTACTAAGTATCGTGGGAATCTTTTGTGTGATAATGTAAGCGTATGATTTCAATTTTTTTTTTATACAGCCAAAGCCTACACAAAAAAAATTTAAATCACATAAAAAGGCCGACAACAGCAATAAGTAAACCTTTGCTAATAGCCAAATAATTGATCTTATACGAAGATAACGATGATTTTTATGAAAAAAAATAAACTGATGCTACCTAGAAATTTTTCTAGCCCAAGTTTGTACTTTAGAAAATGTTGTAAAATTTTCATACGTATTTTTTTACATTGACATTATGTCATATGACATGACATATGATATAACATATGACATGACATATAACATGACATATAACATGGCATGTGACATGACATATGACATGACATATGACACATGACATATGACATGACATATGACATGACATATGACATGACATATGACATGACATATGACATGACATATGACATGACATATGACATGACATATGACATGACATATGACATGACATATGACATGACATATGACATGACATATGACATGACATATGACATGAAATATGACATGACATATGACATGACATATGACATGACATATGACATGACATATGACATGACATATGACATGACATATGACATGACATATGACATGACATATGACATGACATATGACATGACATATGACATGACATATGACATGACATATGACATGACATATGACATGACATATGACATGACATATGACATGACATATGACATGACATATGACATGACATATGACATGACATATGACATGACATATGACATGACATATGACATGACATATGACATGAAATATGACATGACATATGACATGACATATGACATGATGCCGTTTTATTGCATTTAGATATAGTTAGCCTCTGTAATTACCCTTATTAACTCATAGTTTGAGAGCTCAAAATAAGTTCAATAAATAGTCTGATTTGATAATATTGGTTAAACTTTAGGTCAAGTGTGTCATTAGTCGAAAACATGCATTTTGTAAGTCTAAATTGTGAGTGCTTCCTCCATCGTTGAAAAAGCCATTTAAAAAACTATTAACAATTTGGCAAATTTTTTTGGCGGCCTTGGTAGTCGAGTTAGGTAGCGTGCTCGACTGCTACCCCAGAGGTCCCGTGTTCGATTCCCGGCCAGGCCATAGTCCTTCGCATAAACCTTTCGCATTTGCAATTTACATTCATGTTCAACCTCATTTCTAATCAACTGAAATAGAAAATTCATCAATATTTACGACTTGAAGTTGTAGTTGATAGTAGAAAAGTTTGTGGATGAGATTCCCTTATAACTTGATTGAACTGAGGAAAAGGCATAACACTTGTCTCTGATTCAAATTCACATGTTTCTTTGGCTTTCCACCACGCTTAGAACATCCTACACATGTTTCACTTGATTGAACTTTCCTTCCCACTAATCTATCACCCCATTTTCGAACCAAGGCAGACTTGACTGAATAGGTATTCCACCTGAAATCCTTGGTTCAAGCTAAGAAAAAAAAACAATATCACATGATATATGACATAACATGTGACATAACATATGACACGACATATCACATGATATATGACATGGCATGTGATATGAAATATGACATGACATTTGACATGCCATATGACATGACATATGATATGACATGACAAATGACATGACATATGACATGACATATGACATGACATATGACATGACATATGTCAAGACTTATGACATGAATTATGACATGAAAAAAAGAGCACATGAAATATGACATGACATATGACACGACATATGACCCGATATATGACCCGACATATGACATGAAATATGACATGCCATATGACATGACATATAATATGACATATGACATGATATATGACATGAGATATGAAATGACATATGACATGACGTATGACAAGATACATGACATGACATATGACTTGACATATGACATGACATATGGCATGACATATGACATGACACATGACATGAGATATGACAAGATATTTGTGAAGACATATGACATGACATTTGACATGACATATGATTTGACTTAACTATGTTATTAGATATAGTTAGCCTCTGTAATTACCCTTATTAACTCATAGTTTGAGAGCTCAAAATAAGTTCAATAAATAGTCTGATTTGATAATATTGGTTAAACTTTAGGTCAAGTGTGCCATTAGTCGAAAACATGCATTTTGTAAGTCTAAATTGTGAGTGTTTCCTTCATCGTTGAAAAAGCCACTTAAAAAACTATCTGTTACGACAAAAGCAAAAGTTATTAGAGAAAACTTGGAAAATTTTATAACTTTTTTAACACTGCAATTTATGAGTTCTTAAATAACTAGGAAAATGTCTTATTTTAAGAGCCTTAATTTTGTCCGTTATAACTATCAGCTCATTAATATTTATGAACAGTGAAAGAGGCATTAAAGCTTCAAAGTATTGACTTTTAATGTGTCCGTAAAGAGTTTTAAACATGCAGCAAGTTTCCTTGCAACAATTTCGAACTCGAGTAGAATATAAAAAATGTTACATAATAAAAACATGCTGCTCATTCAAAAGCAATACAATGAACTTTATTATAATTGCAGTTAAGTGTGTTGTTAAACGACCAATCATAGCAACTTGGAACATACTGAGGCGTCGCCACTAATAAAGTGTTTATTTCTGTGGCAATTTGGCTGCACTAAAATCGTGCATTAAATATTTAAATATGCACTAAAGTGTATTGTGGCAAATGCTTGCATAAATAAGTTAATTGCAACTATGTTATTTGAAGAAACTGTCGCATGAAACTATAACAAAAACAATTAACTTGCGGCTTATTGAAAAATTTCACCAACTTTGCATAATTATAGGGACTCGGTCGAAAAAGCCCGACATTAAAATAAAAATTGATTGCATTTTGAAGCAACGAGGCACGTTTGCTTGACCAACGATGACAGCAACAGCACCAGCAACCACAGATCAGCCAACGACAAAAACAATGCATGCAAAGCAGTCTCTTGGTCAACGAACCACGTGATGAAAATTAAAAAAATCTTCAATCCTGGTCAACGTTTTTTCCAAATCTGAGAAAATTTATGTTGCCAACATTTTATGTGAAATTTTTGCAAGAAAGTATTTTAAGCAACAATCATGACGGACAGTTAAGAGCAAGTGGTTATATTTTTTTTTTGTTTTTTTTTTTCTTTTATTTTGGCAGTAAGATACAAAAATTTCTTTGACTTAAAAATTGTTTGTGGTTAAAGTGCTTTTGTAAGGTCAAATAATTATTTTGCCATAAACTACAAGAGTTGGCCTGGCCGCAAGCTTGAGAAAATGCATTTTAAATGGCTTTATGAAAAATAAAAAAAATTTCGTTGGGAAAACTTTTGCCAAGCAAGTTGAATGAGCGCACGTGCTTTGCTCTAAAATGTTGGCAATTTTTTGTTTTTCTTTAACTCCACCTACACGCTGTGCTAAAGCGTCCAAACGTTTTAGCCAATTTTTTTATGGCTCACAAATTGTCTGCTTGTAAGGCATGAAAATGTTGTTTGTTACGATTATGAGCTTGGTTACATGTTTGTTATTGTTATTGTTGTTGTTTTTGGTGTTATTTCATTTAAGCCATGGTCTAATGAGTTATTTGTTAGTCAAGCGTGTGAATAGGGCTGCGGCCAACAGCAACAGCAACAGAGATACCTACAACAACAAAATATCAACACTTTTTTGCGATTTAATGCTTCGCAGCGTATTTGTAATTTTTGCTGGCTTTTTGACAACAATTTAAGTGTTTTTTTGTGTAGCCGCCTACCTTAACAACAACAACAACAAATAAAAACAAATCGCAGGAATGCGTCTTGCATGAATTTGAATCATTTTTTTTCTGTTTTATTTTGTTGGTTTATTGCTTATTATGATTTAATTTTGTTGCTTTCGCTTTCATGCAAATTACTTTTGGTATAATTTATGCCCAAACAAGTGCACATCCTTGAGCGGAATTCAAAGTCTTCATTAAATTTCAATTTCGATGGAATTGTAACTTGCATTTGAGTCACATACAGGGTGATTTATTGATTATTTATTCAATGTTTAATGCATGCATTGAGAGGAGCATAGTAAAGTACTGATTTAGATCGAAATAAATAAGCAAAATTAAATTCTGGTTATTAGGTTTCCATTACTGAAAAACAAAAACAAAAACAATTTGATATATTCTGATTTTGAGTTATTTTTAACCCTTGAATGCATAGTGTGCCATATATGGCACATCCAAAGAATTTATCCCCATATCTGAACGAGGGTAATTTTGGGAAAAATAATAAACCTTTTGGGTCACACCGATTAAAAGCTTTCGTTCTCTTTAAACGGTTACACTTACAGGATTCAACTGACTGAATTATTTGGAGCAAAAGTGTATAAATGTTGAATGCAAAAAAAAGGCATGGCCTTTTAAGGCCAGTTAAGGGTTAATATTATTTATAAATTAAAATATGTTAAGTCTAACATTGTTCGAAACGATGTTAAAGATAAGTGGGAAAGAAGAGCAATAAAACATATGTAGGATAGAGAGCCATAGAGACATACGTATATGAATTAGAATCTAAGGCAAGTGTAATGCCTTTACCTCAGTCAATTCAAGTTATGAGACAAGCATATCCACAAACTTCGCTATCACCAACTATTACGGATTATATCGTAAATATAGATGAATTTTCAATTTCAGTTGAATAGAAATGAGGAAAGAAATGCAGAAAGGTTAAAGCGTAGGATCGTAATCTGGCAGCAATTCGAAGTCGGCACCCTTTGGGTGAAAGTCAACCACACTAACTACTCGACTATCGTGATCGCAAGCTCAAATCCAGGAAAAAGTTTCTTGAATCACACCAATATTGATCCAAAATTTGCTAATTTCCGTTTAAGCAAAACAATAACTTTATACAAGCAAATTAATTTTAAATATATCCAAAACCCAAAGGTGAGCACGAGTGGCGGATCCAGGATTCACCAAAGGGGGGCTGAAACTACACTTTTTTATGCAAAAGAGGGGGGCTGAAACGTCTTTTTAGACTTTTTCCATTTTTTCCATACAAAAAATCCAAGGGGGGAGGGGGGCTGAAGCCCTTTCAGTCCGTAAGTAGATCCGCCACTAGTGAGCACTTCTTTGGGCCACTTCAAAGGGTGTTCATGGAGTACTCTATCAATGCAAACAAATCACTTGTTTGTATAACATTCTGTGTCCAAGTCGGATCTGAATTCAAGTTTTCATGATCTGCCGATTGATTGTTAAATAGTTATTCGGGGGACTCAAGGTTAATAAAAACTTTTATAAAACTAAAACAAATTCCTCTAAAGAATGATATACCATATTCCAAGAAACCAACTCCGCCTGGTTATATAGGTCTTACCAAACCCAGTATTAAGAAGGATGGTTTCATTTATAGGGCTAGTCTTCCTCTAATACCTGAGTAAAAAGAAAAAGGCCTATCTTAAGCCTATCTTTGCACAATCTTGGAAGTAGGTGGAACTATTCACTTGCAATTGACGTAGCCTTATGCATACGAACTAAATAGTAGCAAATATGAACTCGCTGATATAAAGCGTTTTCCAATAAGAGGTGTTATTGTGAATCGCCCGCTATTGTGAATCGCTCACTTTTAAAGCTTTTATTCTTTGACATTTGACAAGTAGAAACTACGCCATTACTAAAAATGGAATGATACACGCTTCAACAACGCATTGAAATTATTAAAATTCACTACAAAAATTATGAAAATCTTGCGCTACGTCCCACACAAACAACGAAACCATTGATATTTTACGGAGAAAGTTTCCGGACCGTGTTATCTCTCGAAGAGATGATCACAATTGGCCACCGAGATCTTGTGATTTAACCTTGTGATTGACCTTGCGACTTCTTCCTTTGGGCCACGTGAAAGATAAGGTCTACGCCAATAGCCCAGCATCGATTGAAGACCTCAAAGATGGAATTCGTGAGGCTATCGAAGACATAGGGCAGCCACTTTGCGATTTGGTTATGGAAAATTTCATGAAAAGGATATTGTCCTGTAAGCGTGGTCGTGGTATCCATTTGGCTGATGTTGTTTTTCATTATTAACGGCATATTATGAAATAAACATCCGATCATTTATCTCAAAAAATGGCATTTTTCTTTGAATACCAAAATAACACTTCTTATTGGAAAACCCTGTATTATTAATATTAGATCTGGTGATTTTACTGTGTTAATGTTTTCGAATATTAGAGGTTCTTTGCACTCTTTGAGTTTTCCACGCTAAGATGTGTAAATGAACTTGAGTTCCTTGAGTAACACAGTTCAGATTTCGGATATTACAACTAGTTTCAAAAATAATTGCCTGTATATTTTTGCAGCTCCCTGAAATTTTTAGCGCCGTGAACGTGTTAAATAATGTTATTTTCCAGCAGGTCAATTGTTGTTGATTGTTTGGAATAAGCCAGCAACTAGACGTTGACCCAGTGAAAGAAGTCTAAGAGTGCATTACCACTCCTAGAAATAATGCATTGTCGGAACTTTTTCTCCGACAATCAATTGGATTTTTTCTCAAAATGATCTTGAAAAGATCGATTGGATCTTTTCTCAAAATTTGTCAAGTTGAGGTCTGAGGTCTCAGTAAAGCAAACCCCTTGTGCACCTATTTTGAACCTATTAAGCATCAAAGAAGTATTAAATTTTGTCATTTGTAGAAAAAAACGGTACATTTCTAAAGAATTTTTTTCATAGCCAACTTCATGTTTTATATGTAAAGAAGAAAAATAACTTAAAAAATGAAAATAAACAATCATAAAAGCAGAAGAAAGTATTAAAGTGAGTACCTGTTTTAGAACCAAAGCATCACAAGAGCTACAAGTTGATCTCTTCGCAGAAACAGAAAAATCGAAGACGCACTAAGGGGTATTTGATCAATTTAAGTGGCCAAAATTCAATTTTATCAAACACCGATTTAAAGAAAAAAAATTTACTGTGTTAAATAATGTAAGAATAACGGACAATAATTTTACTTCGCTTTGCCTTACTTAAAAAATGTGTACAGCTCACTAAACTTGGTAATTTTTAGTTTAACTTTTGTTTAAGTTGCTAGCTGTTAAGAGAAGTGTATACTTAAAAACTCATATTTTTTTCCCAAAAATTTCAAAAACAAAATTTAAATGGATTCTTCTGGAGCGGGTATGCAAAAATATATCTAAGGTGGTTTGGATGATATTGTTTTTTTAAAAATTAATAATTGTATTTTTAAAAATGCGTATTCTTTGTGGATTTTTATAGAAAACTTTTAGATATCCGAAGGGTTTTGTTATATGCGTAGTTTTAATTTTTTCTTCATTAACTTAAAAATATAAGCATTTGCATTTCAAAAATATAAACTCGTTTTCCGACTCTTTCCGAATTTTTTTTTTTTCTAAAAACTGTATGAAACCAAAAGTAAAAAAAAATTATTTTATCTTATTTTGCATTGAGTTGTTCTTTTGTTTATTTTTCTTTTTTTGTTTTGTTTTTTTACTTATTATTGTTGTTTTTTCCTTATTTATGTTTTGCCATTGTTTATATTTACATTTACATACATATATATGTACATTGTTATCTAATGCAAGTACTCTACATAAGACTACATAAGAACTCATGATTTAAGTTCCAAATGTTTGTATAGAATCATCAGGGTTTAAAGTTATGACATTTCCTGGGACCATCCCGAAGAAAAAAACAAAACCATTTCTTGAGGAAGCTATTGAAATACTTTTGCCCGCGGAGCGCTCACATAATAATGAAATTGAGAGTGAGTTATCATCTGACGTAGAAGAACCATTTTCTGATGACTTCACTCTGATTTGATTCATCGACTATGATTTGCTTTTTATTTTTTAGTTTATTATTAATGCTTTCATACATTTTTTAACCTTTTTTGACGTAGAATACGTCATTCTCGGAGGTAAGTAGGGTGGTTGATAGTGATCAGGTGTCGGTATTTACATTACTTTTTGAGCCTTTGGTGGGCCTAAAGTACTGATCGTACAATGTTGATGTTAGCACTTGTTGGTCTGTTTGATCCTCAATGCGACAAAAATTTATGTTAGAACTCTCTAACTTATATAAATTTTACACAATTACATGAAATATAAAGCCAACATTTGATGTTTTTGTTTGCTTAAACTTGCTACCTTATTATCGACAGTTTCCGGTTTTATCGACAAAACCATAAAATTTGTATGGGAGCCCCCCTAAGGAGTGGTCTGAGGGAATAGGTGTCAAAGGCAAAAATGTTCCTTTTGCAAAAGTAATGGGGGTCAGTGATACATATTAACCCTTTCCGGCACAAAAACCATAAAATTTGTATGGGAGCCCCCCTAAGGAGTGGTCGGAGAGAATAGGTGTCCAAGGCAAAAATGTTCCTTTTGCAAAAATAATGGGGGTCAATCCTACCTATGAACCCTTTCCGGCACTCTCTTAAAGGTCATATGCTCAGGTGTATGGAATAAATATACAAAAACCATAATATTTGTAAGGAAGCCCCCCTAAGGAGTGATCGGAGGGAATAGGTGTCAAACGCAAAAATGTGCCTTTTGCAAAAGTAATGGGGGTCGGTCATACATATTAACCCTCTGCGGCACTCTTTTAAATGTCATATGCTCAGGTGTATGGAATAAATATTTTGCTAAATAGTTTTTAAAAAAGATGCCATCAAAAGCGAATTGACTAATTCTACGTCTTGTGTTACGACATAGTCGAAACTACTGTATCTTTTTTTTATTTAATTTTTATTTAAACTACCAATGATTTATATTATCAAGGATACAGGTTTGAGAATAACACAAAAAACCAGAACTTGAACTGACTAACTTTTGACTTTTAATACAAAGAAATCTTGTTCATCCATTTTTACCACAGGACATTAGAGAAGGGTCTAATATATGGTTAAAAATTGAAAAAAATTACAAAAGACATGTGTGACTACTCTACATTCAATAACTTAATTCGAATTTTTAATGAAAAAAAAAAAATTAAGAGCGTCATATATATAGAGGGACCTAATGCCATGTCTAGCTTGAGTTTAGTTTTAAGTTAA
Organism: Pherbina coryleti; assembly: GCA_943735915.1. NCBI lineage: Eukaryota > Metazoa > Arthropoda > Insecta > Diptera > Sciomyzidae > Pherbina > Pherbina coryleti. The sequence goes on from OX030951.1 coordinate 30,826,835, forward strand.
CCATAGCTGTCCACACAGAAATGCGTCGGCAGAATTCTGTTTAGTGTGACATTTCTTTGTTAACTTTTGTGTTCTCATATTTTGTCGGCGCATCCACCACCGTGATATCAATTCCACTTGAGGACAAGACTGCAGCCATCTCTGCATACACATGCGAGTTCTTCCTTACGCTGCACAGTGGGGTATTTTATGCCAAAAGTGACGATTAATTGGAAAAAAAAACGTTCAAGGTACATAGTGATGTTAGGTACCCGATGAAAGAAGATAAAATTCTACATCACTAGGTGAAAGAATAGTTGAAAAATATTCTACCGTTTACCCGCAATGCAGTTTGAAAGTCATCATTTTTTTTCTCTTTGAGTGTGTTTCACAAACGTGTTTTTTCGAAATTTTTAAAGTTTTTTTTGCGTATTATTTTTTAAAAATTACAAAAAATTACGATGGAACCTTCTTGTTCAGGTATTCAAGCAATACAAACTTAAATTTTTTTTATGAAATAGTGTTTATATATATATTAATTTATTGATTTTAATTTAACCTTAAAAAGTTGGATTTTTCAATATGTTAATAGAGATATAGTTGTGTGTTGAGTGGAATTAAGGAAAACTGTTTTGATTATCGTAAGCTATGAGCATTCAAGCTATATTCTATAAAAAAAAAAAAATTTGCGTCAATGCTGCGCACTTTCGTGGTATTTCGATTTTTTTACTTTAACTTACATGTCACGAATTTACGATTTTATTTCGAAAAATTAAAACAAACGAAATAAAGTACAAAATAAATGTAAATACTAAACAGATTTTGCTGTTTTTTGTTTTTTTTTGTTTTTTTTTTTGTTGTTTACCAGTACTCTTCTTCACTTTGTTTTTTGTTATCCGCTATTTTTTACACTACATTATGGAAAGCGGCATATGCAGTGCACCTTTCCACAACTATCTAGTTGATGTTTCTTTAAAACACCGGCTTTTTATATATTAAAAGAAGCAGATGAATGTGTTAAGCTATTAAATTAAATTATATTTGTTCGATTTTAACACTTATTTCCTGATTTTGATATTAGTAAGACATAAATTGTTTGCCCTGCCGTTTGCAGGGTACATGTGAAATCGGCATCATTGTTTATGTTTATTAACTATTGTTATTGCAATCCTTTGTTTTTGTATAAAATGTCGTTCAAAGCTTGTTTTGTGCAATTTGTAGTAATAACAAAAATTATGTTCTATATACTATGTAATTCGGTAAAAGGTACATAGCTAATGATTACATTTTGAAGCCGCCATTTAGAATTTTAAATTTTTGACTTCGGATCAGCGACCCCACAAACCCCAGTATACAAATTTTTACATCCATTAAACGTTTTTTGCAGAACATAGCTTGTTCATGGCCGCCATTTTGAAGCCGCCATTTTGAATTTCAGATTTTTGATTTCAGATTCGTGATCAGCGACCCCAAAAACCCCCAAAGTACAATTTTTGTCTCGATAAGGGGCCCCTGTCATTTAATCGTCACTTTTGGCATAAAATACCCCATTGTGCGATGCGCAAATCCGAATTTTTACCGGCCCATACTGATATGAAGATCCATCTGCTACACTTGCCCAAGTTCCTTGCTTCGCATTTTTGTTAATTTTTTGCAAATAGTAAATTGCACAAACAAACAGGTGTTTTTGACATTTCTCACCACAAAATTGTAAAAGTTGCCTTTGGACCTACCTTTTTGTAAGAACATTAGCATATTTTTAGGAATGAAGACGGTGGCATAAAAAAAGCGTTACTTTGCAGTCACGTTGCATGTGAATTGAGTATGTTAATAATTTTTTTTTTATCAAACATGAAGTAGCAAACAAACAAAAATAGAATGATAGAAATGAGCAGAAAGCAGGATGTGCGTTAAATTATTATAGAAGTTAAATGCGGAAGAGATGAGAATTTTTTATTTAAGACTTTTTGTATTTGAAATCCCACTTTAACTTTACACAAAGTCAAGTTAGAACTAAGGTTTTTTAAATTTTATATTTATCTTTGCATTATTAAAGGTTTCTTGATAAGAAAAGAGTTGATAAGAGTAGAGATTTGAAAAGCTCAGTATTGCGGAAAAATTAAATTAAAACATTTAAATTTTATATAATGACATTTTTATAGACTTAACAACAAACAACTGAGTTGATTGGTCGATGTGAGTCGTTAGCTTATTAACAATATTTATAATAATTACAGTTGAATTTTTTTATTATATAAACTTTCCTTCAACTTGAACTTCGAGTGTTCAAGCTGCAATTTTTTTTTTTTATTGAAAACAATTTAATGAGTTTCATTAACTAAACCAAACAAGCGTACAAAATTGTCTGTTATTAACAACAAGTGTTTATTTTTCATATTTTTATTTTTTTTTTATTTTTCTATTAATATGCACGTACTTCCATTATGTATTTTTAATTATTGTTTACTTATGTATTACGTCATTTTTGGAATAATTTATTTACTGTGCAATGAACTATCTGTGGCCGTCGTTTTATCAATTTGCTGTTATGCCTTTTTGGCTAATAATTTCCGCTTATTGTAGACAGTTATTAACAATTTGCCTAAATTAACAATCAGCTCATTGATAAAACAAAATTAATATAAATACAAATGTCTTACTGAGTGATTTTTCCGACAGCAATTGTTGGCGATGTCATTAACATCAGCTGGCCTTTTTTATGGCGCACAAATTATTTTCGAAACTATATAGGAAATATATGTAATAATGATAAGAAAACCTTGTGTATTGTAATGAAAATTGAACATAGAGACAAAGTAATTACGAAAAAGTACATTTTCGGACAGGGCTTTAGTTAAAAATTAAATATAAGTTTTACTGGTTTTTATATAGAATGTAATGGGTTGTCAAATAAGAGGTGTTATTGTGAATCGCCCGCTATTGTGAATCGCTCACTTTTAAAAATGTTATTCTTTGACATTTGACAAGTAAAAACTACGCCATTACTAAAAATGGAACGATACACGCTTCAACAACGCATTGAAATTATTAAAATTCACAAAAAAAAAAAATCGAAAAATCATCTTGACTGATGAGGCCCATTTCCACCTCGGTGGCTACGTCAACAAGTAAAATTGTCGCATCTGGGGCTCGGAAAACCCAAGAGTTATTGTTGAGAAGCCTCTCCATCCTCAACGTGTGACTGTTTGGTGCGGTTTATGGTCCGGCGGGGTCATTGGACCTTACTTTTTCTAAAATAAGGTTGGATCAACAGTTACGGTGAATGCGCTATCGCTGTTTTTATGGTCGGAGTTGGATTTTATTGATCTGGACAACGTTTACTTTCAACAAGACGCGCCACACAAGCAACGAAACCATTGATCTTTTACGGAAAAATACCAAAATAACACCTCTTATTGGAAAACCCTTTATTTTCCAACTATACACACTCCAATCACTTCGATGTTCATCTTCATAAACTTTACCAATATTTCGTTCCCGAATCATCAAAACAAATTTCCCAATGTCCCACATAATTTTCTTTGCCCCATTCTCAATATTCCCTGATTTTCTTCTCCAAAAAATAAAACACTATGTCAAAGGTTTGTAACTTTGAGAAGTCCTTTAACAGCAAATTAATTATTTTTGTTTTGAAATCAAGTATCTTCCCCAAGGGTCAATATAAAGGGTTATCCATTTCGGTTTTCGGAAAGTGCAGCCCTGGCATTTATCAGCTGTCAAATTTTCATGTCATCCAAACTGGTTCTTTTAATCCAAGTTAAAAATATAAAACGATTTACCACCGAACAATACGTTAAAACTGTTAAATTTATCTAAAAAAACATTTTTATTTTTGGAGCAAATTTACTTCAGCGATGAGGCCCATTACGCGTAAGGTAAAGACTTGAATAAGCAAAATTGTTGTATATGGGACACTAAAAATCCTCAAGCGATTGTGGAAAAGACTTTGCATACACAAAAAAATAAATGTCTGGTGTGCATTATGGTCTGGTGGTGTCATTTTTCCGTATTTTTTTGAAAACGATGAAGAAGCATCCGTTACAGTTAATTCTGAGCTCTTTGGCGGTATGCTAACCGATTTTTTTACTGTCTGAAATTAAAGATATGGATCTGGACGATATGTAGTTTCAACAATATGGAGCCAAAAGCCACACAACAGAACCAAATAGGGCTATGTTGCAACAAAAATTGCAAGAAGGACTTATTTCAAGATTTGAAAATTAACAAATTGGCATCCGAAATCGTGAAATTTGAACGTTTTTTTTTTTTGTTGGGCTACGGAAAAGATCGTTTTTACATAAAGAAACCCCAAACTCTTAACCAATAAAAGCCCGAATTGTGTACAAAAATTTTCGAAAATTACCACATAAGGATTGAGTCCTGCAAAAACTCCCGTTGATTACATTTGAATGATATTGTATTCCACTGTAATGGCAAAGTCCAAACAGTATAACTAAATAAAAATTTTATCGAAATCTGCATTTTTAGTGTGTTATTTTAAACTTTACGTAAAAAATAAAAAAAAAAAAAAATAACTGGCCATTTCAGCCCTTGAAAGGACTTTGACCTAGCTTCTTATGATCAATTGTGTTGTGCGTGTTTTTAAGTTTGTACACAATTGACCAATAAATGGACCTACAGGCTAAACGCTGACTCCGAACGGCGATGAACGGAATGTTCTTATTCTCAAGAAGCTTTACATGGCATTTTGATTACTTTCTGAGGTTTGCCATTGTGTGCAGAGAGGTGGCGGCCGTACAGAAAAATTATTTTAATTCAAATAATTTTCTGTCGCTGCTGGGGTTCAAACCTGGCTCTCCAGGTTCGTTGACATAGCGGCCACGCACTTTAACCAACTACGCCACGGACTCCACTTTAAACTTTTCATGCTTACTTTAAAATGGATAACCTTTTATTTGTTTCATTGAAGCTTGTTTTAAAATTTCGATCACGATATCAAAACCGTAATTTGATTCAAATAAATGCATTGCTTTTCAAAATAATTTTTTTAAATGAAATGCAGAGTAACACTTGGTATTGAGACCAGGCTTTTCAGTGCAATTATATTTTTTTTCGGTACATTTTCACATCATTCTATCCTCTTTCCTTCTGCAAAAAGTATTTTCGATGAAATTTGTTCGAATTTTATTCTCATTTACTAAAAGCTTATCAGCATTTCAGTAGGCACATTGGTTAGGTCTAAGTAGGTCTTAAAATTAAATTGAAAGCAAAACTTTAAAAAGTGAATTAGTTGTACATATTTTTGCATCCCTGACAATTTGTAAACATATAATGGCCTGAGCACATTAGCGACAACAGCAGTTCTTATGAAGAAGAATTTTTTACAAATGTTGCAACGACACGGTTTCATTGCAATAATGTTGCAATCGTCGGTTCAGATATATTTATAATAGCCTGGACACAAACGACAAGTCGTTAAATGGGAAATATAGTTATATCATAGGCCCTTAGAAAATGAGTTGTCTTCCTTTAAATTACAAATAGATCCATACCGACGACAGCAAAACATCTACAATGAACTTCATCATGTCTTTGCGACATTACCATAAAATACTTCTCGAAAAAAATGCATGTAGAAAAATTTGACAGATGACGTTATGTTGCTGTCGTTGTCAATGTGTTCAGGCTAAAGTTTAAAGAGCGACAGTCATGGAATTGACTAATTTTCTAAGGGTTTATTTTGATAGCATTTTGTCTTTTCGCTGCCTCGTTCAAAATACACAAATGGCCGATGATATTCGTATGACCATATTCTCCCTAAACGACGTTTCGTTATGTTGTTGTCGGATGCAATATGCCGATCAGACATGTCGATATTAAGACGATTCTCTCACCGTTTTCAGGAATATCGTCACATCATCACCGGTACGGACGATTTTTTCGCTTTCATCTCCCTCTTTCACAAAAATAAAATCTTTCAAAGAAATCATCACAATATCGTCTTGTCTAAAATGAATATATCATATTAGATTCACCACATACATACATGACACAATTACTAGATATTATAAATCTCTGTTGCTGATATGTCATTTTAGACAATGAACGTAAAAAAATTAAAGAAATAAAGTTTTATTTTTGTATTTTCGATTTTTGGAAATAATCAGGGTAAAATTTTTGTTTAATTTACGCTTCGGAATATTTTATGTACCGATTAACAATTATTTGTTATTATAAATTCTCTTATCGTCATTTTCAAATAGTTTTAATAATTTTTGGCAATGTTGCTGTTAGTTTTATTTCGATTTTATAAAGAAAATTTAAGAAAAACAATCTTGACTTTAAAAAAAACCAAAATTAATCTTTTTCTTTTCTTATAATCCCTTTCTTATAATAATTTATACATAGCATGTTGTGCATGTAATTAATTTATTGATTTCAGTACTAAATTTAGTAACTTAATTAACCACACTATTTCCCCATTACGACGTGACACACATTCAATAATAACGTAATAACATATGCGTAAGTATTTCCGGTCTAATGTATTCTACAATAAAATATGTATTATATAAAACCCAGTAATTTTATAGCAAAACATAAAAAAACCCATCGCATTGCTGTCGACGGTATTTAATGCGGTTGTATATGATAATAAAACTGATTATCTGAAAATGTTTAAGAGTAAGAACTTAATTATTTATAGAAGTCAACACATTACTGAAGGCAGAAGCAACAAACTACCTTCAAAATTTCAATGCCTTGTACAGATATAAAAATAGGTTGGACACTTTTTTAAAAACTATGTTTACAGTCACACTTAAAACATTTAGAAACGCCTTCAAAAACGAGTAAGCTACGTGAATTCATTGGCACGTGTTGTTATTGTTGTTGTTATTGGTACGTGATTGTTTTTAATAATCTAAATATAAGTGATGCAAATTGCAAATTTAGAAAAGTGACATCATGCAGATCTTTCACAGTTGGCGCCACTGCAATAAAAAATAAAAATAATACACCGTTGAAAAAAGGGAGAATAAGACAATTTATCATAAAATAATTTACAAAAGTTTCTTAAACCGTCTAGAACACACGTAAACTTTGTTGAACACACGATATGTTGTATATACACCATACAGCGTCATGTCATAGCAACATGTTTACAGCAAATTAAACGCAACACGACACAAACACGCTGCTGCAAATGCAAGTTGAGAAAAAATATATAAAAAGAGTATAAAAACAAAAACAAATCCAATTACAGCTCCAAGGAATATGAACTAGCAACTAATCTAGTGCCTCTTGAGGAGGAGCAGCAGCAACAGCATCAGTTGTTGTGGACCACCAACAATTCTGGCAAATTTTATGCAAGACATGCACAGCCTACACGTTCTTCATTTATGCTATAGGTTCCGATAATTTTTTTCTCCAAAGCTAGAGCACAACTATGGATACCTTTGGCAGTGCAAAAGAAGTAAAGGAGGGGAAGCAAAGAAGGAAGCAGAGAAGGGAGGTAGCGTGGCTGCTTGTTATAAAAAGGGAAAAATTAATTTTCAATGACATGCGCAATGTTGCATGCGTTATAAAGTTAATCAAAGCGGCAGCTAAACTACTAAGAACTACACAGGTAAAACAGCAACAGCAACAAAAACAAACAACAACAACAATAACAACAATAATAACAGAAACTATGACAAAAACAGCAACTATTTTATAACAACAGAATGTAAGAAAATATAAAAACAGAAACAACAACAACAACAAAATTAACAGCAACAACAAAATTAACAACAAAAACATCAACAACAATAACAAGAACAACAACAACAACAACAACAAAAACAACAACGACAAAAACAACAACAACACCACCACCACCACCACCACCACCACCAACAACAACAAAAACGATAACAACTAAAGTAACAACAACAACAACGGCAATAACAACAACATCAATAACAACAACATCAATAACAACACCAACAACAACAACAATACAAACAACAGCAACAACAACAACAACAACAACACAAACAACAACAACAAATAAGCAAAAACAACATCAACACCAACAACAACAACAAAATTAACAACAAAATTAACAGCAGCAACAACAACAATAACAACAACAATAACAACAACAACAACAACAACAACAAAAACGACAACAACAAAAGTAACAACAACACCAACAACAACAACACCAACAACAACACCAACAACAACAACAACAAAAACGACAACAACAAAAACGACAACAACAAAAGTAACAACATCAACATCAACAACAACAACAACAACAACAACAACAACAACAACAACAACAACACCAACAACAACAAAAATTGTAACAAAACCACCCAAAAAAATAAAAAACACCGACTATAACAACAACAACAACTATGACAACAACACATACATATGCTTCACATTGTAATCAAAGTTAATTATTTTCCAATGCATGCCTTCTGTCGCTTTAAGCTGTTGGCTCAGACAATAGTGCAATGTACATAAGACCTCATGAAATAGCCATGAACTCTCTTCCATGGCGTTTATCATCTTTGTGTGGTTTTTAAATAATAAGCTATTGGGACGTTGATGATGCCTTCATAGAGTACAGCTTAAATGCACTTTTCTATCTTACCAAGGATTAAAAAATTTTGCAAGTGAAAAAATGCACTCTTACAAAACTTGTTGGCTGTCCATAAAATAAAGTTATCAACAAATTTTTGAAAAAAAATTATTGACTTCTGTCAATGCCTGTCATGCTGAGAAATATTAATTAGTTTTGGGCGTTCTTCTCCTCAGCTTCTTAATAGTGGTGCTCAAACACGCTTTGATACTTCAAGGACTCAAATACAAAGAATAAATGTTGCCAACAACCTGTTTTTAGATTATTTATCTTGCTGTCGCTTCTTTTTTTAGTTGCTTTAATCTTCCAACAAGTTTATTGATTGGAATATTTGCTAAGTATTAGTAAAAAGGTGTAAAAACGAGCGTTATTATGTTCACAATGAAGAAATATTCGAAATATTGCTATTTTATCAACACACTGTTGATGGGTATGATTTGCTCATTTACTTACGCGGAAGAGACAAGAGCTAATGCTACTAAAATATAAACAAACCCTGAGAAAATTTCATGTTTGTTGCCCTTCAAATTAGAAATAGATCTACTCGTATGTACCTGAACCTCCAGGTACCTTTGATCAAAAAATAGCCGGTATATCGTTTTCCTTGGCTATCGTGGTATGGTACACTCCGAATTTCTTCCGCCAAGCCAGACAGTAACTAAGGAGTAATATGTGAGCGTTTTAATGGATTTGAAGGAAAGTGTTTCTAGCAAGAAGCCAAATTGGTGGGAAACAACTCGTGGGTTTTTCATCACACATCTATCTTCCTCACGACTATTTGACCAAAAGAACTTTCATACCGTTTTGCAAGCTCTGTATTCATCCGACATGTTTTTTTCTATTTTTAATTTTTTCTATCCCCACGACTTAAGTTACCATTTCGCGGAAAGCGTTTTTGGAGGATTAAAGAGATAAAGGAGAATTCCAAGAAGTAGCTGAAGGTGATTCCAAAATCAGCCTATGAAAAGTATTTTCAATATTGAAGGAAGCTTTGGAATATGCGTTTTGCTTGCAATGGAGATTACTTTGAAAGAACTAAAATGAATATCGTTGAACTATTGAACCATTTTCATTTTATGGAAGAATTCCGGGTATTTTTGGATCAAAAGGTACACCAACAACAGCAACATTGTTGCATTGAAGCTGAGTCGTTACGGCATTATTCAAGATTTAATCTCCATTAGAAATTCATGTACAAAATATGTGCCCTAAAATACAGGGTAATAATTAAAAAAAAAACAATAAATTTCCTTATATGAGGAATTTTTATTAAATTTGGCCCTTTACAATTTATTTGGACTCGTTTTTGAATACAACATCAATCAAGCGGCCGCCTCTATTGCTCAAAGCAAAATGTGCTCTTTTTACTGCGTTTTCCATCGTTTTTACGAGCATCTCGGGCGGTATAGCGATGATGATCTGAGACTTGCTGGTGTATACTTTGCTTTTCAAATAACTCTACAAAAATAGTCCGGAGTGGTCATATATAGAGATGTGGGTGGGCAGTCAATGTCGCCATTTTTTGACATCACACGTTCAGGAAATTTTCATCAATTCAGTTTTTAAATTATTCGATTTGCAGTGTGATATGGCACACCGTCTTGTTGAAACCAGTAATTGTCCAGACCTTTTTCACACATTTGTGGGCAGACATAATGAGTTAATATTTATCGATATCGATTTCCATCGACTGTTTCGCTTTCCCTGTAGAAAAATGGCCCAATGATGGTTTTGGGAGCAAACGCCGTCTCAAACAGTCACTTTTTTGTCATGAGATGGTGTTTCAGAAGAAGAAGAAGAAGAAGAAGAAGAAGAAGAAGAAGAAGAAGAAGAAGAAGAAGAAGAAAATGAAGAAGAAGAAGAAGAAGAAGAAGAAGATGAAGCAGAAGAAGAAGATGAAGAAGAAGACGAAAAAGAAGAAGAAGAAGAAGAAGAAGAAGGAGAAGAAAAAGAAGAGGGAGAAGAAGAAGGAGAAGAAGAATAAGAGGAAGAAGAAGGAAGAAGAAGAGGAAAACGAATAAGAAGAGGATGAAGATGATGAAGAAGAAGAAGATGATGAAGAAGAAGAAGATGACGAAGAAGAAGAAAATGATGAAGAAGCAGAAGAAGAAGAAAAAGAAGAAGAGGAAGAAGACGAAGAAGAAGACGAAGAAGAAGAAGAAGAAGAAGAAGGAAAAGAAGAAGAAGAAGAAGAAGAAGAAGAATAAGAATAAGAAGAAGAAGAAGAAGAAGAAGAAGAAGAAGAAGAAGAAGAAGAATATGAAGCAGAAGACGAAGAAGAAGAAGAAGAAGAAGAAGAAAATGAAGAAGAAGAAGAATAAGAAGAATATGAAGCAGAAGAAGAAGATGAAGCAGAAGATGAAGAAGAAGACGAAGAAGAAGAAGAAGAAGAAGAAGAAGAAGAAGAAGAAGAAGAAGAAGAAAATAATGAAGAAGAAGAAGAAGAAGAAGATGAAGCAGAAGAAGAAGATGAAGCAGAAGAAGAAGACGAAGAAGAAGACGAAGAAGAAGAAGAAGAAGAAAATGATGAAGAAGAAGAAGAAGAAGAAGGAGAAGAAGAGGAAGAAGAAGAAGAAGAAGAAGACGAAGAAAAAGAAGAAGGAGAAGAAAAAGAAGAGGGAGAAGAAGAAGGAGAAGAAGAAGAAGAGGAAGAAGAGGAAAAAGAAGGAAGAAGAAGAGGAAAACGAATAAGAAGAGGATGAAGATGATGAAGAAGAAGAAGATGATGAAGAAGAAGAAAATGATGAAGAAGAAGAAGAAGAAGAAGAAGAAGGAGAAGGAGAAGAAGAGGAAGAAGAAGTAGACGAAGAAGAAGAAGAAGAAGAAGAAGAAGAAGAAGGAAAAGAAGAAGAAGAAGAAGAAGACGAAGAAGAAGAAGAAGGAGAAGAAAAAGAAGAGGGAGAAGAAGAAGGAGAAGAAGAAGAAGAGGAAGAAGAAGAAAAAGAAGGAAGAAGAAGAGGAAAACGAATAAGAAGAGGATGAAGATGATGAAGAAGAAGAAGATGATGAAGAAGAAGAAAATGATGAAGAAGAAGAAGAAGAAGAAGAAGAAGAAGAAGAAGAAGAAGAAGAAGAAGAAGGAGAAGAAGAGGAAGAAGAAGTAGACGAAGAAGAAGAAGAAGAAGAAGAAGAAGAAGAAGGAAAAGAAGAAGAAGAGGAAGAAGAAGAAGAAGAAGAAGAAGAAGAAGAAGAAGAAGAAGAAGAGGAAGAAGAATAATGAGTAATAAAAGAAGAAAAAGAAGATGTTTTTGAACTTAAGCATAACTCATTTCTCACCAGAATATAATATAAAGAGGCCTGATAAATTCCTATCCAAAAGATTATGAATTGCTTGGTTCAACTTAAATTAATAAAGCAATAAAATCTGAGCCCTTCATATATCTACTCAAACAAAACCATCAATACCATCTCACCAATCAAGCCCTACCGAAACCTTTATCAATCAAATCAATCATCAACTAATGTTTGCTGTATACAGCACCTTTTATGAATGATCTTCCGAAGGTTATTTTGCACTGGAAACCATCACGTTGAAATGCCAACATCATCGGAGGCAAGCTCCATGTTTAATTATTGACAACAACATAAAACACAAGTGTTGGCAACACTTATGGAATGGGAGGTATTAAATAAGAAGACCGCAGCTTATTGCACGCGATAAGAACAACTTTTATGACAACCGCTTCCTTAGGAGAACAACCGGCCCTACACCGCCGTCCAAGATGCCTTAAGCGATTTCAGATGGTCGAAGAGGTGCTGCTTGATGATTATAATAAATAAAATGTTGATGCTACTCAACGGTATTTTAATCTCGCATTAAGACCAGCAAAATACACACAATATCGAAAATAAATAGTACTCTCTATGAAAATTTCATTTCATACTAAACACGAACTAAGCAAAATATAGCTTCTTTAGTTTTATTTGCTTTAATTTAATTTAATTATTTCCGCAATTTATTCAAAATAGTTAAAGGTTGGCGAATAAAGCTAATCGTTATCATGAAGCATATAGTACAAAAATTGTAAGAGGGAGATTGTGTGTGTGTGTGAGTGTATTTGTATAGGGCCTCCAATAGCTTTGAGTGGGTACTTATATCCGAACACGTCACGTTTCCCATTTTTGTGCTATTATAAAACGGAGTTGGAAGATTTTTTTTTTCTTTTTTTTTCTTTCTTTCAATAAAGCCAAGTACTAGCAGCTAGTATGCGACGCCTAGCTTCTTGATGGCCATCCTGCACCTTGTTGACAGACGCCCCTACCTTAAGTGAACAACCGGGTTTTGTTCGTCAGCGCGTCCCCAACATTCGAATAGGTACGTGACACTTGGACCTAGCCACGAATATGGAAGCAGTTGAATTTGATGTGTGCTCCATGTGTCCCATATAGTTGTTGCTATTATACTTGCTGTTGTGGTTGTTGTTGTTGTTTGTTTCTCTCCTACATTGAGCTCCCTTTTAGCTGAAGTGCAGAGAGCTAGTGCTAGAAACACAAAAAAAAAATAAAAAAATACAAAATAGAATTTATACATAAAACCGCTTCTAATGCTGTTTATGCTTGAGGTTTTCCTCTTACCTCTATTTTTTGTTGTTGTTGTTGGTATTGTTTGTGCTGTTGTTAAAGTGTCTACGTTTGATAATGTTTGGCGATAAGCCAAAGCTAAATAAATATTCTTACCAAATCGTTTTGTGCAACTACAACAACAACACCGACTGTACAGTGCATAAACATGGCTTAGCTATTGGCTTAAAATAAATAACGTTGGCTTGAAGCTCAACCAGCCAATATTGTAAGAGTCAACAACCTCTTTTGTTCTTCAGCTGACGTTGACAATGGTTTGTCATTGTTGTTGTTGTTGTTGTTGTGGTTGTTGTTTTTTGTTGCTTTGCAAATGGTTTTCTTTTTTGTGTCTTTTTTGTCATATTGCCCAGTTGTCAGTTGTTGAGTGAGTGTCATTTTGCGGTTTCTGTGTTTTTATGCAAAGTTGTACCATACACAGGGTGCATAAATTTTGCATTATCTACTAAAACTTTTATAGTTTCAAACAGTAGGGTTTCTTGTAACTTGACAAAAAAAAAATTTGAAAAATTTTGTCATCAATGTCATTGTAAACAAAAATTTTTTGTTGACTACGAAAGATGATTTTATAGAGTTTGGGGTTTTTTTTTCGGCGAAAAATTCTACACACTGAGCATGCAAGCTTTTTTACAATAGATCAGAAAAAATATAACATTCCTTCAATGGAGTTGTATAGGCACCTCTATTGTTGATTTTTAGAAACTTCAAAATTATTTTAACTGAATTTTTTAGAAAATTTCATTAAATCACATGTTCGTATAGGTCTGTTCACATACTTTTTGGAGTCAAATTAAAGTGTACCCAATAGGAAAAAATCTTCCTCACGCCTTAATGTTCATGTAAAATCGAATGTATGCTCGTCCCACTAATGCTCAATTACGACTCCATCTCATGGTATCTCACATTCCGGTCTGCTTAAAACAGTTCACGCACAGCATCGATGTTCTCTACCACATCCAGCCGTTCTATGAGGACCTTCACGAAATTCTTCTTGGAAAGAACGACGATGACTCCCGAACTCATTGAAACAGCGTCTTACAGTCACTTTAAGTGTGGTGCTTCATCAACAAAAGTCGAAGTAAGTTGATCGATGCATTCTTTTCTTGTCAATCCACGTCGAAAATCGTAAAAAAACCATCACCCGAAAATGTTCACGTGTTAATTCCATTTTTTTTGCTGAAATATAATTTTCAAACCACTGTAAACAATACAATAAGCACATATACAATAAAACGTAGCGACTAGCGTCAAAGTTTTAAATGCAGCTGTCAAAATTAATGCTTAATGTTGCCGAGGGGTAAGACTTAAAAGGTAGCCCTCGTTCTTGTACAACAATTTGTCATTTTGCCACGTGACGCAAATTCTGATCAACCTTGATAAATACAATTATAACTAACCTTCATTATTACTAGCTTACTATCTTGGATTGCCTTGCTCACCTCAATTATCTTACCTTACAATCTTAGTACTTGCTATAATTGTCTTTTAATTAAGGGTAGCAAACGAAGAAATCAATAATAGCACAATTAATGTTGAACTCTACCATTCGGTTATATTGGATGGATGATAAGCTTTTATATCCACCTTATGCAATACAAAGCATTTGTCATGAAGTGATTAAAAACGTATGTTTGTTTATTCTTAAAAAATGTATTAAAGACCTTGACCTATCGTCTCCTAATGACTCATTTAGCCTAAGTATTTTTTTTTTTTTTTTTGTTAACATCAGATAAGACTTAGTAGCAGTCACAATGGTGAACGAAGTTATTTTTCTGGCTTGATGAAGTTTTGGTTAAAGAAGCAAATTCTGGTACAGGGTTCCCTGTAAAATTCTTTCAAAATTTAGAGTTCCAACGGAAGACAGTGATAACAGTCTACTGGTATGATAAATAAATCGTAAAATATTTGGCAAAATCAATCATCAATCATCAAAAAATAGCATTTTTCAAGATATCTCTCTATTCTTTGAGATAAGGTTAGAGAGAATTGTGTACCACATGTGCTGCTTCTATGGCGACACTCAAATTAATTGCAATGTCTTTTTTAATTTTGTATAACTATGATACTGTGATGAAATTTGTCCCCAAGTGGGGTTGCTCCCAATGTTTTTCAACAAACCATTGTAGGCCTTTAGTAAAGCTCAGAATATCTGTCTTTCTACTATTTCCTCCAAGTCGGAAAAAATTATGAGAGATTGTCTCGATTTACCCTATATCCTAAATCAACTTTAATGTTACATTCAATAAGTGTGTTAGTCAATCATAGGTTCGGTATTCATGGTGTATGTAGAACAGTTGCATGACCATAAGTTTAATTAATCTCTTCAGAAGTTTTGCAGGAGACATTTCAAAATTCTTTTATCAGAAGAAAATTCACCATAATTTCTAGACCCGACTGTAACTTTGGACCCATAGCTACATTTACTTCAATTCAAATTCACTAAAAATAAAATTTAAAATTATTAAACAGAAGAGAAAATTCAAATGATGATAATTATATTTTTAAAAGTCATGGTTGCATGACAAAATCATGATAGAGATGCAATATGTAGTCCTTTTTCTTTTTGGCAGAACACTACTTGAAATAGTGTAGATTCTAAGCCACGTTGAGTTCCATTCTGAACATAGCAAGCATTTTCAACATACTCGTATTAGTATCGAGCTCGGACTCCTACCCGCTATGGCAAGCGGTCGGACAATTTTTATGGACTAAGGCTCGCGAGCGTAAGCATTTTTAGAATATTGTGTGGCTCTTGCTCGCGATTTGGAGCTACAGATATTAACATAAATGGCTCGGGCTCGAAAGCGAGAGCAGCATAAGTCCAAATACCAGCTCAGGCTCGTGAGCAGAAGCTGGGAGCGAGCGAACATTTCCGTGCCATGATTAAAACATATATTATCTGTTCTTATCTCTTTATGAATCGAGATTTTTTAACCATCAGGGTCCTATTAAAGAGTAAATTTTTGTTATTATTTAAAAATATACACTTTTCCGGATAAAAGTTTCGTAAAAGGTTCCGTAACAATGTTACGTTTTCCCATGCAGGTTTCAAAAAAAGTTGAAAAAGGCATTTTTTTCAAAATACAACGGCGTTGCATTGAATAATCGCTACGTATAATTGTCATGAATAAAATAATGGTACGACCGTTGAGGTTAATTCTTCGGTTTTATGAAAAAAATAAAAACAAAATTGAATATGTCTTCCGGACTACTTCAGTAACTTAAGGAATCTGCTTAAGCAACGGAACAGCAAATTTGTTACATGGAATTATTACTCGCTAAGTGTTAGTGCTAGGGTAAAAAAATATGACACGCCAATAAAAGCTCTAAGCCCTCGCAACTACATTAGACAAAAAATTTCTGACGTCATCTCCGGAGACAAACAGAGAAACAGAGGCAGGTAGAGCCACTCAAAGTTCGATAATGCAACATTCATGCAACGGCGTTGCATTGAATTATTACTTGATAAGTATATGAGCTACAGTAAATGTTTAAAAACAAAAATAATGAACACTTGGCCTTACGCGAAAAATAAAAAACCAAATTCTGACTTTGTCAGGTTGTAAAGATAGCAGCTTATGCAACAGAAATGTAGTATCGTTGCATAAAATTAATACTCGCTCAGGAGACATTCTACAGTAAATTTTATTTAACGACAGTATAGATGTGCTATTAAGCCTCACAACGAAAATATTAAAAAAAATTTTGACCACTCAACCACTTAATGCACTGAAAATGCTACAACAATGAAAATTGTTGCATGCAATTTTAAATCTGTAGCTACTGGTGCAACGGTAAATTTATTAAAACGAAAATGAAGGGGATATCTTCGGGCACATGGTAAAAATAAAAAAAAAAACTCGTAAGAAAAGATCTTCGACTGGGCCGAAGTAAAAATACCCCCACGGCTATATTCAAAGTCTTAAACAGTCAATGAAATGTTTACTTGTAAAAACATTTTCGTCATAGTTTTAACAGAAAATATTCGCTTTTGTTTTTTGATAAAGTCACTTTGTATGGGAGGTGGGCGTGGTTTTCATTTGGTGAATTTCATACTCAGAGTGTATACTAAACATCAAAGCTCCATATATTATTTTTTGTGGAATTGGAAGAGACTTTACCGTTTTGATAAAGTCACTTTGTATGGGAGGTAGGCGTGGTTTTCATCCGATTTGGCTCATTATCGAACTTGACTTTTCGTTTTTAGATAAAACTTAAATACTGAATTTCGTAACGATAGCTTGAAAATTACTGCTGTAATCGTGATCGCAGACAGACAGACAGACGGTCATGGCTAAATTGACTCGGGTAGTGATGTTGATCAAGAATATAAATACTTTTCTATACCTACCATGCCTTCTTATGGGCGTTACAAACGGAGTGACAAAATTAATATACTCCTTTTACGTTTTTTAAATGCAGGGGTATAAAAATTGACGGTGTCATGAGACTCCTCAGGGAACCACTTAAAAACGGAAATGCATCATTGTTGCATGAATTAATTGTATATAGCTACGGCAAAGTTAATGCACCACAGAAAAGTACAACTTATGTAGAAGCAGAAGCAAAATCAAAAGCAAAAGCAACAGCAAAAGCAAAAGCAAAAGCAAATACAAAAGCAAAAGCAAAAGCAAAAGCAAAAGCAAAAGCAAGAGCAACAGCAAAAGCAAAAGCAAAAGAAAAAGCAAGAGCAAGAGCAAGATCAAGAGTAAGAGCAAGAGCAAGAACAAGAGCAAAAGCAAAATCAAAATCAAAAGCAAAAACAAAAGCAAAAGCAAAAGTAAAATAAAAAACAAAAGCAAAAGCAAAAGTAAGAGCAAGAGCAAAAGTTAAAGCAAAAGAAAATGCAAAAGGAAAGGTAAAAGCAACAAAAACAACAACAACAACGACAATAACAACAACAATAACAACAACAATAACAACAACAATAACAACGGCAACAAAAATATAAAGAAGTTCCTACAAGCTGAAAATAAAAGTTATGATGAAGTTTTTTGTGTAAACCGGACTATGAAACCGGAAAAGGAATATGGCAAGAATTAGGATACGGAGTAGAATAAAGATTTAGACACACCTAAAACACACCTTTCCAAACTAGGAAAGGGATTCGGACAGGGATTAAGTCCAAATTTGAACATGAATTAAAACAAGAGCTTCGACATGAAGTAGGCAAATTATTAGGACAAATAAAAGAATAACGGATGTATGACGATAAATTTGGGAAGAAGGGAAAGATTAGGATAAAGAAATACCGTCACGTTAAAACCTACGGGTGTGTCCACGACACAGCCAACTGTGACTCACTCTATTCACTTGAATTCATGCTTTAAAAAAAATTAACAATGCTCTTATTTCGACCCATACATTGCAAAATCAAATTCTGTGCAATTATTAATAAACTCTGGGAATAACTACATTCCTTCCTTCCCTCCTTCCTTCATTTTCTTAACAAAACAATATAGTTATAAGGAATTTTTCAGTCCGCGACTAGACGCGATTCTTATCAGATGATTCATAACATTGTAAATTTTATTTGATTCACTTAATATAATAAAATGTAAACATCAAACAAAAGCCAGAAAATCTTTTGCCCTCAACATAGCTTATCTGGGCATGAGTCAATACAATGCAAACAATTTTCTTACTCTTTCATATATTGTTTTAAAAATAAACATAACAAAACAAATTTCTGATGTTAAATATTTTTGTGGTTTCTTTACAGGGTTCTGACCCGCGTGCTGCTACATGTCGTGGTAAGCTACAGAGTCGACGCTGTAAGCTAAATCAAGAAATCAACAAAGAGATGCGATTACGTGCGGGTGCCGAAAACTTATACAAGGTAAGCTGCACATGAGGCGCTCTAAATAAGAAGCACCCATTTTTGGGCATGTTTCCTATACAACTTCTGTTCTTTATGAGCACTAGTTTAATATTAACTAAACTTTCTTTTCATGCCCCCAACCCATGGATAGGCAACCACAAATCGCAAACTACGTGATACCGTTGCTCTGGAATTGAGTTTCGTCAACTCAAATTTGCAGTTGTTGAAAGAACAGTTGGCCGAATTGAATTCATCTGTGGAAATATATCAAAATGATAGGTGAGTGCGGAAGTTAAAATAACTAAACATAAAAATAATAATAGTTATAGTAAAACAAAAGGAATAACAACAATACTAATAAAACTACGCTTTAAGACAATATATTGAAGACAAGGCAAATGTTAGTTAGTTGGTTTTTTAGAACCATGTTTGTTGTCAATAAAGATAAAATTTTATGGTTCAACTGAACACAAACAAAGGTCAACAAAAACAAATAAAATCGCTGACTTTGGCTTAGACAAGTCAACATTTTGTGTGGCAAAGCCACGCTTGGTATTGATATGAAACGATGTGTGGGATTTTTGTCTGCTTTTGTTACTAAAGCATGTAAGTCATAAATATTAATATAAAGCAATTTTTGACTCAAATTTGCAGAATTTTTATGTCGATTCTTGACAATAAGTTTTGAAAAATAGTTTTAAAATATAACAATTTCTTGAGAATTTGCTGCAAATTGTCATTTTATATCGATAATGAAATCGGTATTGAAATTAAAATTTCTGATAATTGAGTCACTCTTGTGTGATAATTTAAAAAACTCATAACATTTAAAGAAAAATTATCTATGTATATAACTGCTTTGCCAACATTTTAACCTTCGGCTTAACTTAAGTAGTGTCACAAAAGCTATTGTCAATAATGAATGACAATAACCAGAACACCAACGCCAACAATGGCAACAACATTCAAAACATTTTCAAACAATTATTGAGACGTGCTCGAATGCGAAAATTCATAGAGTGTCACTTGGTTGGCAATTTAAGAAAATTAAAAATTCCGAAAAAAAAATCATTGCAAAACTTCAAGTCAAAGAGTTTGTAAACGTAACTAAATAATCGATTTTTTTTTATACAAACAAACAAAATTAACTTTAAACACGTGCGAAAAATATCAAAGTTGAAGCTTATTTCTCTGTGTGAATGTTACCAATAGTATGTATAACAGCATAGCTATAGCTATGAGTGAATATGACAATATCTTATAAGCGACAACATTTTTAGATATAATTACAAAAAAAATTCCATTTGAATTGCAATGACTGAAAGATTATTAAAGATTATTGCAGCATTTGAAGTATTTTATAAGTGATACGAAAATTGTCGGTGACAATGAAAAATGTTTTATTACGAGGGCCGTTTGATAATTCTGTGAAAAATTAAACAAGGATTTACGGTAAAAAAACGTTTTATGTCTCAATATAGTCTCCTTTTAGCTCGATACACTTCGTCCAACGTTCCTCCAATTTTTTGATCCCATCCGAAAAATACGTTTTCGGAAGGTCCTCAAAATAGGCCTCTGTTTTGGAGATGAGCTCCTCTCTGGTGGTGAATCTCTTTCCGCCGAGCCATTTCTTCAGTTTTGGAAACAGAAAATAGTCGCTGGGGGTCAAATCTGGAGAATATTCTGGATGAGGAAGCAATTCGCGCTTCAATTCATGGAATTTTGCCATGGAAGCTTGGCATGTGTAAACGCGCGCATTGTCTTGATGGAAGAGCACTTTTTTCCTTGCCAAATAGGAAAGTTTTTTCTTTCAAAGCGTCGTTGAAACGGTCCAATTCGGCTGCATAGTATTCGCCATTGATCGTTCTTTTCGGTGGAAGGTAATCGATGTAACTTATACCGCGTTCATCTCAAAATGATGTGACCATAACCTTTCCGGCCGATAGCACCGTCTTCGCCTTCTTCGGAGCACGTTCGGTCGGTGAAGTCCACTGTT
Organism: Pherbina coryleti; assembly: GCA_943735915.1. NCBI lineage: Eukaryota > Metazoa > Arthropoda > Insecta > Diptera > Sciomyzidae > Pherbina > Pherbina coryleti. Next base: position 30,847,826 of record OX030951.1, read on the forward strand.
TCGACTGTTCCTTTGTCTCTGGTGTGTAGTGATATTTCAATGTTTCCATGTTTCATCCGAGGTTATTAATCAACGGAAAAAAATCCTTCTTATCTTTGTTCAACATCGCCAAACACGCCTTTGAATCAGTCACACGATCGCGTTTATGGTCGAGAGTGAGCAAACGCGAATAATTTTTTCATATCAAACTTATTTCGCAAAATGTTCCACATCCGTTTATCTGAGATACCTACGGCCTCAACAATCTCGCGCACTTTAACTCTGCGATCGGCCAACACGATATCGTGAATTTTACTGATAATTTCTGGGGATAAATTCTGGTGACCTCATTTGGGCGTCCAGAACGTTCGGCGCCACTTGTGCTAGTACGACCGCATCGGAATTCACTAAACCACTTGTGAATCATTCCAATAGATGGTGCAGAGTTCCCATAGTATTTATTAAGCCTTTCCTTGGTTTGACTGATAGTTTTTTTGCGCAAAAAATTATGCTTGATGAGCACCCGAAATTCACTTTTTTCCATTTACGCCAAAATTCACAAGATTGTATGCTGTCAATGTCTGCCAAACAGAAACTAAAGTCTTAACCAAAATAGACGAGCCGATACGATAGCAACTTGACGAACTTCTGCACTCGTTACGGCTGTTTTGACATTTAGCCCAAAATGGAACTTTATCGTACACAAGGGACTCATCAGCTGTTTTGTGAAATTAAAATATAAAAATAAGACATTTTGTACTAAAAGTTGTTTGACAATGAATGGAATTGCAAGAAATTTAATTAACTTAACTAAAATAGCAGAAATTTACATAAAATACTTAGATTATTACGAAATTTTCAAGCTGTTGTTGGTTTTGTGACGAGTGCAGACGTTTAATGTTCGGTTCTTACTGAACAAAACCTCTCGTCACAATGTTTCGTTCAATTTCGATCAGTTACATATGTGCATTTTAGTTATTAACCTTTACTATGTTTCCATAGCGAGTTAACTCGGGGTTAGGGTTTTCGTCGAGTTAAGAAAATGGCATTGCTAACGCGATAGTGTTTCCATGCACAACATCGAGTTGAGTTGAACTTGTCGATTTCATTTGACATTTTTGTTATTGTTTTACTAGTGAAATGGATACTAAATGGCAGCATTCACTTTGACAGATAGAACCCAGTTAAATCTTAAGGCCTAACCAAAATAGACGATTTGCTCCGTAACGAGTAAAGACGAAAATGTACGCTTAAATGCATTTCAATGTTGTAACCCAAAATGAACAAACGTAAACTTATCGAAACGGTTTGACGAGACGTTTTGTTCCGTAACAACCGAACTTTTAGCGTCTCAACTCGTCAACAACAGCTGTGCAGGTAGTCTTCTTCTTTTTTCAGACGATTGGAGGAACTCGTTTCATTTTGGGTTAAATGTCAAAACAGACGTAACGATTGCAAACGTTCGGCAAGTTGCAATCGTCTCGTTTTGTCTATTTTGGTTAGGGCTTTACAAGTTTCGTGGAGTTTCGTGGATTTAATGAAACTCAACTCAACTCGCGTTTCCATAGCGAGTTAACCCCGAGTAAACATCGAGATAACTCGCCATGGAAACATAGTAATTGGCTTCCATTTGCTCGAACTTACTCATTACCCCTCGTCTCGTCTATTTTGGTTAAACTCGCGTCGCAGCGAGCTGAAATTTTGACAGTAGTCTATTAACATATGGTACTTGACAGGATCAGTGTTACATTTAAAGTTACTACGCGGGAAATTACAAAATTCACTAACTTCCCAAAATGCCCTCGTATCCATTCCTACCTATATAAGAATATGGTTTGCACAGGATGCCCCAAATATAACTTTAATTTTAAGTTTTAAATAAAATCTAATATTCAGTGACAAATTGCAAATATATTAAGGGCCGTTTTCTCATCTTAGCTTTAAAGTTTACTTTAGTAACCGACCAGATAAATTTATCCTCTCGGTAAAGCAAATTTGGTTTTCTCATGTTACCTTTAAATTATTATTTTATATGTATGAAAATACGGCATGGCAGTACAAAAAATGGCAGCATTGAAAAGTTTTTGGTAGCACTAACACAAAACAGCTGGTTATATGTTCTGTTTACGTTTGAAATAAAATTAACATAAAAAAAGAAAACTGCAAGCGGATGAAACAAAGAGAAGAGGTAAAAATTTTACGGTCGAAGAAGAGGTGGCGCTGGTGGAATTAGTGGAGGAATACAGAGATGTAATAGAAAACAAGAAATCTGATACTGTTACCTGGAAGCAGAAGGAGCAGACGTGGAACAAGATTGCCGAGCTCTTTGCACCCACAACAGGATCCTTCCTTAAAAGGATAGCGAAAGTGGAGTTGGAAAGAGCTGAAAAGAGCCAAACTTATCGTACTGGTGGACCTGCAAAAAGTGTGACTAGCAACATTTCGCAAAGAATTGCATCCTTAATGGTGGCGATTCGGCCACCGGTATGTGAAATATGTTCGACAGCGACGACAGTATAAATAGATTTTCAATGGTTTTGTTCAAAACTCAATTATTCATTACGAATATGCATTTTGTTTTTTTATTGGAATATTATTGAATTTATTTTGAAGTTGACAAACAGCTGTTTTGTGTTTACAAAATGGGCAGCACTTAAAATTTTATCTGTGTTATAAAATGTACAACCAGCTTGAACCTCCCGTTAAATTTATCATATCGGTAACACTAAAGGCAACATGAGAAAACGAGAAACAGCTAAAGGTAACTTTAAAGTGAACTTCAACTAAAGTGAACTTTATAGGTAAGATGAGAAAACGGCCCTAAATGTACTAACTGGAATATAACCGGCGCCGCTCAGCTTTATGTATATGTATTCTTAATCAGCATCACCTTCGGAGTCGATTCAGCGATATATCGGTCCGACTGTCCCCGTGACCGGCTGTCCGTCGTCACTATAACACCCCTAATTTTGAAGTTGTTGTTATTTAAATAAATAATTAAGACCAAGTTCCGAAATGATCCAAAGTGACGTCATCAAAATGGCAAAATCTCTAAAAATTCCGCAAAAAAATTCCAACATATGAATTCCAACGAACAACGAATACATGAAATTTACCAAAATCGAATGAAAAACACGCCTACCTGCCATACAAAGTTACTATACGAAATGGTAAAATCTCTTAAAGTTACAAACAAAAACAAAAAAAAATCAAATTCTTCAAATTTTTAACCTATGCTTTGAATCGAAATACACACTTAGAATCCCAAATGAAAATTACTGTCAAATCGGATGAAAACTGTGCCTACCTCCCATGCAAAGTGACGTCATCAAAATAGTAAAATCTCTAAAAATTCCACAAAATTTACTCTTAACACTTTAAATCTTGCACATGAGCTTTAATTCAAACTTTTTAACTTTAACTCAAAGTTGGTAATTTATTAAAATCGGATGAAAACCACGAATATCTCCTATACGAAATGACGTCATCAGAATGGTAAAATTTCAAAAAACTACAAAAAAAAAACTAAGTAAGTTTTTATATAAACATCGAATGAAAGCGTCTCGCCTGCCTGCCTTACATACAAGATGACGTCATCAAAATAGCAAAACATTCATAAATTCTATTCGAAAAAATTAATACAATGACTGGGTATTTTACATATAAGCTTTGATATTTAAAACGTGCAATGTGGTTAAAATTCAAGCTGAGTTGATTAAAATAATATGTCATATCGACTGAGCCCATCTTAAGAAAAGCCCCTTCAGAAAACTTAAAACGATCGCTGCAAAATTTCCGATGCTGATGCATGGTGCATTTGGTGTGTTGGCTATGATTTGCGGTTGCTATTACTTTATTGTCGCTCGATGTTTCGATATTTCACTTCAAAATAAAACTCGACCACTACAATGACAGTAAAGAAAAGATTTCAAAATATGCAGTGTTTGTTTGTAGCTTGTGCTTCATACAGAACGTTTTGATTCAAAATGAAGGCTACACTGGAAAATAATGCCCTTAGATTGTGTCCAGTAGTGAATGCTTATGAGAAGAAGCTAGGTACCAAACAGACCTCCTTGCCTGATGAATTGAAAAGGTCTTTAAGGTTGATTCAAATATTTTTAGGTGGTTGTATGGTTACTAAGATGGCGAGTTAGTTATTTATTTTATTTTATTTATTTATTTAAAATATTTCAATCCTAATGCTAAAAGATACAAAATTATCCTATACATGTATAACATGAAGCAATAGTCATTAAAAATAGTTAGTTTCTTTAAACCGTTTACGTTAAACAGTAGCTGTACATCACGACCACGACCTTTACACCCAATTCTATTTTTCGGTGTTTTGAACAATTTCAAAAAGTTCATATCAAAGGGCCATAATTACGTTAAAAATTTTCCATGTGACAATTTTCATCATTGCTTCTAATAAAAGCTTAATGAAATGAAAAATTAATAAAAATTTTAGGTATTTTGGCCCGGCTTCTCAACCTAATATTCTTCAAGTTTTATAACGACTCCAAACAGCTTATGTTCTAAACCGCTAAGAAGCTTTGTGCTGTGCTTACTCTCTGACGTTTGACAACAGATCAGAAATTCATTTCAATTGAAAACATTTTCTGTGTCAGTTGAGATTCGAAACTCGGAATTCGCGGCTCGAAAATTGGTAACGAATGGTCTATGTACTTTTTAACGCACTCGGCCAACTGAGTTTTTATTTTTTTTTTATTTAAATTTTATTTATACCACACACCTACACACATATTCCATACAGCTGAAATAGCCGACAAGTAGCAAGAGCATCGCACTCTGTTCCTGCAGTTTATTTCTTGCAGGTGCAGGTTTGTTATAGTTCTCGTTTAGTTCTTGTTGCAAGGGTGATATAGCCTGGATGTTGGGCCAATATGATTTGTGAGTGCGATGGGTAGTCGCTTGATGAAATAATGTAGGGTTGAGTGACAACTCGATATTTTCCAACGGATGTCTTGCGCCGGTTGTCATTTACCTGCATATTTTGCTTCTTATTTTCTATCCTACTTTTTCTTTCTTTAGTTTATACTATTTTTGGCATTACATGCCATAATATTGCACCAACTGTCAAAAATAGTATAAATTAGAGAACGAAAAAAATAAAAAAGATAATAAATAATTCAGGCAAATGGCATTTGATGGACTCAGCTCGTGAAAAAATAGCCAATTGTCAAGGCTACCTTGTATCATGGTTGGTGCAATATGAAGAAAATAATACTATAAAACCATTAATAACATTTGGAATTTAAATATGTTGTTTTTTAAATTCAATATTTTTGTATAAATTTTCTTTAAATGCGATAGTTTTATTTTCAAATATTAAATATTTGAAAGATATTTTAAAAAAATTCGTGCATAATTTTAATATATTTTTTATCAATTCTTTTTAAATATTTAAATATTTTATTTAATTAAAAAAGTATTTAAATAAATTTTAAATATTTACGTAGTCAATTTATGCAAATGCGTTGTTGGTGCAAAATTGATTCGCTTTTTGGATAAATTAAAAAAGTTTTTGGATAAATTTAATATTTTTTCTCTTAATGTATTTAATAGAAGTCAGAACAATTAAAAAAAAAAAAACTTGAAAATTTCACCTCTTCATTTTTATAGAAGTCATAACGAGCTCTTATAGAAGTAAGATAGTCTCTAATTCAAAATTCATTAATACTTGCGTCTCAAAAGTTGTTTTGATGGTAGAGAAATTTGTGAAAAGGATCGCTTAGTAACTTGAATTGACAGAGGTAAACGCATAACACTTGCCCCAGATACAAAAATATTTCGCTTATTCCTTATTGCCTCTTCCTTTCCACTTATATATCAGCCCATTTTCGAACCAATGCAGACTTGACTGAATAGGCTTAACACCTGCAATCCCTGGTTAAAAGCTAACAAATCCTTATTTCAAATTATTTCATAATTTAAAAAATCGGACTCTTTGAATTTTGTATTTTTAGATTATTTTCCTCTTTTCATAAATTATGAATTATCGTCTTATGATCTTAAAATGGGCGGACAATTTTTTATTTAAACTATTTTATATCACATGTTTGCTTTAAAGGTCAACATGCATAAAAATCAATTTTTTGTTTTTTTTTTAATTAATTTACTTAATTGGGCATCTGAATGTGGTGCACTTAGCTGATCCTTACACTGAGCCAAAATCATTTAGAATAATTTCGTGCATAAGAAAGGGTACAATCTTAACTCAATCGTAGTTTACAGCAGTTTTTAAACTAAAATCCTTTGAAATATTGCTGTCACGACAAAAATGCAATTCATTCATTCTTTGCAAAAAAATTGCGTTTTACATGTCGTTTAAGAAAACTGTTTTCATTTGCTTAAAACTCTGTTAAAGCAAATCATAATTTATAACATCTTGTTAGGAAACAAGACTACATATTTTCAATTACGGTGTTTAGATGAAAAAAAAATAGTAAAAAAAATTCCAGTGAATCGCAGACAAGCAAAACTGAAAAAAACAATAACAAAACAGAAGAAAAAAAAATAATTACAAACATTTAAACAAGAGACAGCAAAAAAAAAATACTGATAATAATTCATAATAATTACTATAGCGTGAAAATCCGCCTCGTGTCGGCTGAGCAGGCAGTGTGGTGAACAGCAGCAGCAACAATAACAGCAACAGTTTTTTGCAGTTATTCAAACTAATTTTGCGGCAAATTTTTTAAAACTACAAAAAGCAACACTTCAACAGTCTGCACTCTATAAGCATAACTCAGATGGCCGGCACGGAAACTCTTTGCTTTATGTTTTATGCTACTGATACTTTGACTGGAAAATAATAAACCTTTTTCCGAAACACAGTCTAGTCTCAAAAAAAGGTACAAAAACAATTCTGTTTAAAAAAAAAAAAAATGTTGTTTTGTGTAATTTTGTTGCCGCTGTTCCAGTTGGTTGCATTTAAAATGCGCTTGACCATAAAACTGCTGCGCAATAGATGCGCATAAAATTTGAAAAATTAAAGTTAAAAAAGCTTCAAAATAAAAGAGATTAAAATGAAAATGAAAAATGAAAGCAGGCTTGGCTTTGAAATTTATCAAAACAAAAAGGAAAAACAAAAATATAAACTTTTTAATGACTCTCTCGATATAGAGCTTACCTCAAGACTAGATGTAATGTTTAAAATAATGGCTAGATATGACAAAAAAAAAATACATAAAAATTTGTCAAAATTTAATTAAAAAAGCTTTTATAAAAAAAGACATCTTAACACAAACAAAAGACTTAAGAAACGAACTCGCTGCATTTACCTATGCAGCAGCTTAAAATCTAATCGTTTTGTGCGATTATTTTTGATATTTTTCAATATTTTTCAATATTTTTTATTATATATAGATATGTACATATATACATCTTAAATACAGCTTAATTTGTTATTCCACCCGTTATGAATAGCATTATTACGTAACACAGCAAAAATTCCATTTAATCAAATGGCTCAGTCATTTTCAATTTTTGGTTTTTTTTTTCTTCGTTTTTCTCTTCACCAAAGCAGCTGACATCAACAATTTTTGTTCATATCCATTGCAAATTCTGTTTCTGTGAATCTGAATGGCCACTAATCTTCGTGGATGCACACCGGAGATAGAGACATTCCGAGCAATAAAAATTGTTTTTATTTATTTTACACAGTTTCTTCTTTTTGGGAGTGCCAACAATTTTGTTGTTATTGTTGTTGCTCATCACAGTTGATTTATTTTCATGATGGATGTTGTTTTTTTATCGCACTATCAGTTACAAAAAAAAAATATATAAAATAAATTCTTCACAAATTTTGTCTTTTTTATTGTACAAAAATATGTTAAAAAATTTTATTAACAGTTGAAAAAAACAGCAAAACACACCTTAATTTCTAGAAAAAGTTAAGAAGGGCTTCAATAATTTAGCACATATTTTTTTTTGTGCCTAAGGTTCTCTTTTATCACTGATTCAATTTCTTCTCCGCATCGTCATACTTAATTTTGTCTCACCATTTCATTATTATGCCTCTTTGAACAGTTCTTCATTTTAGTGCAACGCGCTTTTTTTAAGCATGTATTTTATTAACATGACGCCTTTTTGATTAAAAACTCCATACTTTACTGTTATACATTGTCATGCCATGATGAATATATGGAAAAAAGTCCATGGTTTCCATAATTGTCAATTGTTTGTTTTAATTTTTTTCTACACCTTTAGTTTATTGAGTACAACAATAAAAACGCCCAGCATCGCAACAAGCGTTGAAGTGCAGAGAAATTCTTGGTTGACACTAATTTGCTATAAGTTTTGAGGTCACCACTGCGAAATAATTTATGACTTAACAACTTATTTTATTTATGTAGCGCACAAGATAAACTAAAGTAACAATTGCAAAAAATTTAAAGAATGGCCTCAGCAAGTTCGTTTCTTGAGTCTTTTGATTAATGTTGGTTAACATTTTCAGAAGGCGTACAAAGCGCTATTGTTTGTAAATACGCAGGTTGCTACACATATTTCGGGAATAGGGAAAAAATAGTACATTATATATTTGAAAAAAGACAACAAAATTTTTTAATTCTTGACATGGTCTTACTGAGACACGTAGAAAAATAAGAAATATTCCCTAAAGTAAGGAAAACAAACAAGCACTGAAGAACTATTCGACTCAAAACATCGATTAATTAAAATTATAAATAAACATTAATCACAAATGCAAAAAAATCGTAAAATTAAAGAGCGTTATTGAAAAATTTCGGGTGAAAATTGAATAATAGCACTTTTATTAACCTCAAACCAAGGATTTCCGAAGTTACACCTATTCAGTCAAGTCTGCCTTGGCTCGAAATTAAGCATAGATTACTGGTAGGAATGGGCAATCAAGTGAAGTATGTGATAATGTTTTAAGCATGGTGAAAAGCCGTAGAAACATATGAATACAAATCTGAAGCAAGTGTTATGCTCTATGCCTCAGGCAATTCAAGGTTATAAGTGATCCTCTCCACAATCTTTCCTTACCACCAACAACAACTTTTGAGGTGTAATTATTGATGAATAATTAATTTCAACTGATTGGAAAAAATTAACAAAATGAAAAAAGTTAAAGCATAGGCCAGGAATCAAACTCGGATCCTCTGAAGTGGCTGTGAATCGCGCTTCCATCCAAATAACAAGGGCCGCCAGTTGTAATAAAATTAAAAAAATTTTTTTAAAATAAAATCATTTTTGCAAAACTTTTCTAAGCCACAAATTTAGAAACCTTATATTTTTTATTAAAAACATGTCATGATAAGCAAATGTTTAACTTTTATTAATGTGTTCAATATTTTCAGTAAAAGAAGATCAGTTAGAAATGTGGAGGTGAAATGCAAAGTGTTCAAAGCCCCACACTTAATGTCCTGATCATGTTATCAAACACACTTAAGAGATGAGGTTACATTTCTATAAACAGACCCCTCTTCTGTTGAATTTTTTATTTTTTTTTTTCAACTAAACTTTTATTACAAAATTTTACATTTTTCCAATTGTGGTTGAACCCACAAACCTTTATTTACAATGGCAATAAAAAGGAACTACAATTGAAATTTCATGAAAGAGAATTTAAATTTACAGGTAATGCTATTCTCTGACATTCAACATTTCTGATCTTAAAGACTTTTTCAATTCCAAAACTCCAAACAGATTCCTAACAGATTCCACCTTTCAGATTTTTTAAAGTTTGCTACTCAATATAACTACTTAGACACTTGTGATTGCGAGTTGAACATTTTTTTCCTCTATAACAGTTCGTAAGTACTTGTAAAGGCAAGTTCATTTTTGTGATCAAGCTTTTTTTTTGCTAGCTTCAAAGAAGAGAAGCTCTTTAAGCAATTTATCGAGAGAGAATAACATTGTATAAGCCTCGCAAACAGTGTTGCCAGAGGCCGAGCTCCAAATATCCCGTTCTCTTCTTTAAAACGCCCTGTTTATCCCATTTTTAAAATAAAAAATCCCGAAAAAATCCCATTCACAAACCTTGCACATAGCTTCATGTTTATTTACTCGTTAATTTTTTTGGCTTGTTTCTCTTTTTTACCTGGTAAAGTCAAGTCAAAAAGAAAACGAATCCGACCATCCAAAATTGAATTCTTCTTCTTTCTCTTTAAAATATTCACAGTGTCATTGTGTTCAAGTTCAATTCTTAAACAGCTTTGCAAGGGTCTTGCTTTAAACAGCAAGAGTATTGCTTTTAATGTAGGGGAGATGGCTGGGTTGTGAACCGGGTTTTGTTTTTGGGCTCAAACTTTTCCTCAGAATAAAGATACCGAATATCCTTGGAAAGGTGAATATACAACGCAACTTTTTTATGCGGACAGATTAGCGTTTTGATTAAAATTTAACTCTCTACTGCCAATTTTCTAAAGACGTGATTTTTGGCTCTTCCAAAAATGTGGCTGGGTTGTGAAAAATCTGGCAAATACCAATAAAGGTCAGAAAATACGAAGTAAATCACCAATAATATAATATAATATTTTAAGTTAGAGGCAAAACTAATGACGCCAATTAGGCTAAAAAATCAAAATGAATGAAAGTGTTTAGTCATAATTTTCTTCATCTTCATCCAAATCGGCGTCGCAATGTTTGCATGTGAAATACGAACGCCTTCCCATATTGACGCACTTCAAGTGAATAGGCCGGCCACATGTGTTGCATTCGATGGAGTTTTTGGGTGTCAGTTCTTTGGGCAAAAACCTCAAACAAATGCTGCAAAAATATCCTCATCAGATATATCCTCATCAGATGGTTTTGATGGTTCTTTTGCCTTAGGTCGCTTGGATGGCGTTGGTTGTGCCTTCTTCAGTGATGCTTTTGCTAGGAATTTTGACTTTTTTGCTGTTTTTTACTGCTTCAGATCATCAATTTTGTCTGGAGCAGTAAGCTCGCAGCTCTTCATTGCCTTTCGCAAAAGTTTTCACAGTTTCAAACACGATGTCTGCCACTGGCACAAGCAATATATCTGTACACTTCGGTGTAACTGCAAAAATTGCGTCATGTCAAAAGACAAATTTAGCAGTTGAAAGATTGTCGATATGTCAATTACTTACTTACTAACTTATCTGGCGCTTACAACCGTAGGTCGGTTTTGGCCTCGTATAAGAAATCTACGAAAATATAAGAAAAAAAAAAACGAAATTCCCTCGATAATTAGGGAAAGAAAAAAGTAATGGTTGACAACCCATCCTGGTTCACAGCCCAGCCCTCTCTACTAAATTTTTGAAATTAAAAGAAAAAGTTGAGAAACTCGACTTGAGCAAAAATCCCATTTTTGGGCTCAAAATCCCTTGCGCCCTTTTGAGGTTTAAAAAACCCGAAATATGGGCGAAATCCCAGGTTCTGGCAATACTGCTCGCAAATACCTCTGTGTTGAGAAGAGAAGCCTCTGAGAACTCGTGAAAGAAAATATGATTCTCCCTTAAAATTACTTCCAAAGAACTTGTGAAGGTAAGTTTCTAATTATCGTGAGTGAGCTTGTATAGTTTGGTACAAGGCTTAACGATATTATTTTGACTATGAATTGAAATACATACATTGAATAAATAAATTTTTCTAACATATTGGATCGGAGTGCTATGTAGTCTTTATTCAAATTCTAATACTGCGATTTACAACATACATATATATCCAAGGGAAAACAAACAATATAACTTGATGCAACTACTGTACTAGAAAAAAGCATCGGCTTCAACAAGCCATATATTTGCGTATCATTAAGCGTTAAAAATATCAACAAAACTAGGATCAATGGGACCCAAAACGGGATTGCTGAAAACAGCAATATCTATAAAATTTACTTATCTTTAATGGTTAAATTAAATAAGAGCACCTTTTTATTTTTACTATTATTACTATTGCTTAAATTATCTTGAAATTTAGAATTTAAATTAAATAAAATGTAACCTACGTCATATTTATTTATTTCTCATAATCAAAAAATCATTTTTTTTTTCCACACACAGTCAAGACAACGTGATGCCAATGATACCGCTTGGCCTCAAGGAGACAAAGGAAATCAATTTTATGGAACCTTTCTCCGATTTCATTTTGGAACATTACAGCGAGGAACCGACAATTTATAACGATGCCATTGCAGACATAACCGATACAAGACAGGTAGGTAAACAATTAAGTGCCTGAGGTTAACTTTAATTAATTTTTGCTCAATTATTTAAGCGCCTGAGCACTTGAGTGTGCCATAAAGCAATTTGCCAAAACTTTAATGACTTGGAAAAAGAAAAAGAAGTAAACGTAGTAAAAAGAGCAGGCTGAAATTGAACAGTATTTTTTTTCATGGCATGGTATTGCTCATAACTTATATTCTAGGAATCGTTTAAACAAAAGAGTTGAGGCACAAACTTTTGTTTATTATTTAAATTTTAAGAAATTGAATAATATCTAAAATTAAATAAATATCTATGTAAAATTTCTAAGGCACTATTTTCAATTTCTTCAACAGGCCTCTAAAACGCCCTCACGCGATTCACAAGGTGTCGCCTTGCTCTTTCGCTACTACAATCTATTGTATTATGTCGAAAGGAGATTCTTTCCACCAGATCGAAATTTGGGTGTTTACTTTGAGTGGTATGACTCGCTCACAGGTAAGTTATTTTTTCATTTTTTTACTCATATTAATTTTATATAACAGTGAATTCATTCTCTTTCTCTCTCTCCTTCAGGTGTGCCGTCGTGCCAGCGCACCATAGCCTTTGAGAAGGCCTGTACATTATTCAATCTAGGCGCCATTTACACACAAATCGGAGCACGCCACGATCGCACAACAGAGAAAGGCCTCGATGCTGCAGTCGATAGCTTCTTGCGCGCAGCTGGTATTTTTCGTCACATCTACGACACATTCACAAATGCGCCATCCATGGACCTGAAACCACAAGTGCTGGATGTTTTAGTTTCATTGATGCTGTCACAGGCACGCGAGTGCCTATTTGAAAAACTACAGCTACAGATCGAGGCATTGGGTCTGACCGAGTCGAGTCATGTAAGTGTTAGTCAAGTCATAGTCAAGTCATAGTCAAGTCATAGTCAAGTCATAGTCAAGTCATAGTCAAGTCATAGTCAAGTCATAGTCAAGTCATAGTCAAGTCATAGTCAAGTCATAGTCAAGTCATAGTCAAGTCATAGTCAAGTCATAGTCAAGTCATAGTCAAGTCATAGTCAAGTCATAGTCAAGTCATAGTCAAGTCATAGTCAAGTCATAGTCAAGTCATAGTCAAGTCATAGTCAAGTCATAGTCAAGTCATAGTCAAGTCATAGTCAAGTCATAGTCAAGTCATAGTCAAGTCATAGTCAAGTCATAGTCAAGTCATAGTCAAGTCATAGTCAAGTCATAGTCAAGTCATAGTCAAGTCATAGTCAAGTCATAGTCAAGTCATAGTCAAGTCATAGTCAAGTCATAGTCAAGTCATAGTCAAGTCATAGTCAAGTCATAGTCAAGTCATAGTCAAGTCATAGTCAAGTCATAGTCAAGTCATAGTCAAGTCATAGTCAAGTCATAGTCAAGTCATAGTCAAGTCATAGTCAAGTCATAGTCAAGTCATAGTCAAGTCATAGTCAAGTCATAGTCAAGTCATAGTCAAGTCATAGTCAAGTCATAGTCAAGTCATAGTCAAGTCATAGTCAAGTCATAGTCAAGTCATAGTCAAGTCATAGTCAAGTCATAGTCAAGTCATAGTCAAGTCATAGTCAAGTCATAGTCAAGTCATAGTCAAGTCATAGTCAAGTCATAGTCAAGTCATAGTCAAGTCATAGTCAAGTCATAGTCAAGTCATAGTCAAGTCATAGTCAAGTCATAGTCAAGTCATAGTCAAGTCATAGTCAAGTCATAGTCAAGTCATAGTCAAGTCATAGTCAAGTCATAGTCAAGTCATAGTCAAGTCATAGTCAAGTCATAGTCAAGTCATAGTCAAGTCATAGTCAAGTCATAGTCAAGTCATAGTCAAGTCATAGTCAAGTCATAGTCAAGTCATAGTCAAGTCATAGTCAAGTCATAGTCAAGTCATAGTCAAGTCAAGTCATAGTCAAGACATAGTAAAGTCATAGTCCAAGTTATCCTTTTCGAAAGAATGAAATATCTTTCATTCTAAACAAAAGACTTAAGGAGCGAACTAACTTCCATTAAACTTTTAATATTAAAAATCACCTGAGCTTATTTTTCTTCTTTATTTTTCTTAAACAAAATTAAAAAAAAAATCATAAAATATTAATATTTTACGTTCTTCCTCAAACATCTAGCTCTTCAAAGATTTGGCCGGCGAAGCGGCACAATTAACTACAGAATACATTGAAATGCACAAAAATATACAAATGAACGACACACACACATATTTGCCTGAGTGCTGGGCTGGCCTGGTGCCACTCAAAGCTGAATTGTATAAAGGTAAGTGAAGTAGTTTGCATTCCATTCCACAATGCAGCAACAGCAGCAGCAGCATCCACAATAGTCGATTGGCAAAAATCTTGTGTAGCAATAAATCAGAGCCATTAAGCAATAGAATGTTGGTTGCAGCTTCTGCCTTTGATGTAGCTTGCTAGGCTGGTTTGCCTTGAGTAATCAATTTCATTAATAAACATAAACCAACTTTTTTTTCTGTTTTTATTCTTCTTTTCATCCCACCTTGCCGGTTGCTCATCATCATCATCCTCATCATGCAGCTCTAGCACATCACTATGAATCGCGCAGCATCGATGTGGCTGCCGACAAGACTTCTTTGGGCACAAAGAAGAGTCAAGCCACCTCGCATACAACATCAAACGAGTCATTTATTGGACATGCGGGGGAGGCAACACAGCTAGAGGATGAGGAGGAGGCTCAAAGCGCTACAGCGCTGAAGCGCACCCATTTAAAAGAAGCTTTGGCTAGTCATGAAGAAACGCAGAGGCTGCAGCGGATGTGTCGTTTCTTGAAGGTGAGCTTTAAAGCGCGCGTGTGTGTGTGTGTGTGTGTGTGTCGATAGCTACTTTACAACCCAGGTTTTTAAGTTGAAAGGGCGTTCAATTAGCTTAAAATAAAGCAAAGTAGCAACATTTGTTAAATAGTTGTCTCGCTTTGGATTTTGCCATATATAGAGCTTTCTCAAGTTCAAGCCATTTCTTAATCTAGATAAGGAAGCGATCTAATTAATTGAGCTTTCATTAAGTTTTATTGAAAGCATTGACCTTTTGATAGATAATCTTAACTTCAATCAAAATAAGCTGATGCAGAGCTTCAATTAAGTTTCATTTAAAGCTTTAAAAATTTTAAAGATTTCAGATTTGCTTACTTTTAAGTTAATGCTATAAGTTAGTTTTAAACTTTAAGATAATAAATTAAATTTAGTTTTTGATAAATTTTTAATTTTTTTAAAAAGCTGCGAATATCTTTCATAAAACTTTTTTATTAATGCTAGGATTTTTCTTATTTCAAAAACTCTTTCAGACGAAAAAATTTTTTGTTTATAAAAAACATTAAACTTTGTACAGGTTTTAAATTAAGCGATTTTCCATTTAATTTTTTTTAAATTGTTTGCACTCTTGATATGTGAAAACTAAAACAAAAGCATTTGGAGCGTTCAATGTGAATCAATGTTGAAAAAATAATAGACTGACAGTTTTATTTTAACTAAAAAACTACATAAATGTAATGCAAGAAATGCTGTTATGATTTATTTTAAATCAATTACTAAGCTTTACTTCAAAAAGTGATAAAATATCTGCAAAGCTTAAGGCTTGTAATTATTGAAAGTAATTTTGTGGTATGGTTTTACTTATTTTCGATACTCAAGAAAGTTTATTTTTAGTCAAACTTAATAAAAAATGAAATCTTTGCATTAAGCTTTAAGTTGATTTAAACTTTTACGAAATAAGCTTTCAGCATAGTAAAATACAAAACGTACAATATACGTGTAAATTTTTTGAAAAAAAAAATTAATTTTGTTTAAATTAAAATTAATTTTAATTTTGTTTTGTAAAAATTAAATTAATTTTTTTAAAGAACATTTAATTTTGTTTGATGTGTTCTTTATAGTTTTAAGAATATACATACACACTTTTTAATCGATATTTAAAAAAAAACAGAAGTTATAACGGTTTTCGTTAACCTATGTCTAAGCTCCATACAACAAATAAAAAACTTTAAACGCGATTTCCTCGAAACTAGTTTTTTTTTAAACGGTTCGATATATAACTCGAAATCTATTAGTTCAGTTTCAGTGATTTGTTTGCATTTTGGTCGTTATATTGCCATTTAAGCATCCCCCCTAAATTCAAGTATCTATTTTTTTTTTTGTTTATGTTTATTTTTATATAAACAAAAAAGCCCGCGAAAATGTATATATTTTTCGAACTTTTTACTTCAACTTCCGCCATAATTAAAAAAAAACCCCGGGGGTCCTGCGTAGGGGGGATGCTTAATATAAGGTCCATGCTTTAAAATGTCATTTGATTTTTTTGTTTCCGATACATGGGAAAGGCCATATCCATCGAACCGTTTTGGATGTCTTTTTTTCAATGCCATTTTCAGCACCCTCTATATAAAAGTCAAAACTGTATTTTAAAAAAAAAATATTTTTATAAAGTATTTTTTATGTAATAACTTTTATGTAAAAAGTTTTACTTTTTTATGTAAAAAAATAATAACTTCTTAAATCTAAAAAAATTTTTTGAAAACAGCTTAAATTTAAATGGTTTACAGCTTAAACTTAATTGGTGTGAAAGCTACTAAAAACATGTTTTCCTTCAAGAGGTTTCTTTTATTTTTCTCCTTATTTAAAATAAACTGTGATGCATATTTTAAAATATTTTTCGTTTGTTTTTAAACTCTTGAGATTTGAAACCTGATATAAAAGCCTCCTGAAGTTGGAGCTTAAATGAAGTTTTAGTTTTTGTTTTATTTAATGTATCGGAGTTAAAAAAACGATTAGACTAAAAGCTTTCCAACTTGCACATTAACTTCGATAAGGTTAATCAACTTCGAAATTTTAATATTCGACAAATGAGCCTTCTATTGGTTCTCTAAAGAGCTTACAACCAAAAGTCTACTGGCTTAAGAAGATATAGGGTTTATTATAACTGATGCAAGGTGTTTCAGAAGTAGAATTCCTACACTAAGGGAAAAAAATATTAAATTTATCCAAAAACTTTTTTAATTTATCCAAAAAGCGAGTCATTTTTGCACCAATAACGCATTTGCATAAATTGACTACGTAAATATTTAAAATTCATTTAAAAACTTTTTTAATTAAATAAAATATTGAAATATTTAAACAGAAATAATAAAAAAATATATTAAAATTATGCACGAATTTTTTAAATATCTTTTAAAAATTTACTATTTGAAAATAAAACTATCACCTCTAAAGGAAATTTATATAAAAAATATTGAAATTAAAAAACAATATATTCAAATATTTTTAACGAGCTGCGTTCATTTGTGCCATTAGCATGGTTACTTTATTTTCTTTTTTCGTTCCATAATATATTATACTATTTTTGACAGTAGGTGCAATATTATGACACCATATGTCAAAAATATTATAAAACTATAGAACGAAAAAAGAAAATAAAGTTACCATGCTAATAAATAAAACAAACTAATAAAGCAATATATGGAGGCAAATGACAATCTGTGCGACAATTTCGTGGGAAAATGTCGAGTTGTCACTCCAACCTACATAATCGCATAAGCAATCGCTCATATGTACGACCAAATATTTCTCTTATATTACTCTTGCAACAAAAACGAAATGAGAACTATAAGAACTAAGGTTGCAACTGCAAGAGAACAGAGTGCGATGCTGTTGCTGCTTGTCGGAATATGTGTGTACGTGTGCGATGCTGTTGCTGCTTGCTTGTATGGAATATGTGTGTACGTGTGTGGTATAAATAAAATTCAAATACGGGGAAAAAACGAGTTGTAAGGAAAATATTTGATTTATCCACGTAAATATTTAAATAAAATTGATACTCAGGCGTGGATAATGTTAATATGCATTATTTCCCTTAGTGTATGTTTTATGGTGACTTAGTTCAATGATTCTTATCAGCTTAGAAAAATACGCTGACGGAAGTTATGAGAAGAGTTAAATTCCAAAAGGGCTTCGGTAGATGTAGGTAAGAAAATTGCTTCTTTAAGCTCCTCAATGAATTTCAATAAATCTAAATTTGAAGCATTATCGAAACTACCACAAACTACATCGGTAAAGTTTCCATCAATTAATTCAAAAGAATCTTAAGCGAATTCCAATTCGAAGCTTAATAGAAGTACAAATAGGCTAAACAATTGAAACTCGAGCCAGTTGATGGAAGTTGTTTTCCGAAGTTTAAAAGAAGTTCAAAAATTTTTCAATCGAAATAATTTAAAACAATCAAAAGTTCACCTTTTTCCTCTTATAGAACTCAATGCGAGTTCTTTTAGAAATAGCGAAGCTTCCATAAGTTTCTATAAAACTTGCCGTAATTTTTATAGGATTTTATGTACTAGTTGGGTTTTCATGAGAACAAAAAAAATCTACTTTTAATATTAATAAAAGCTTAAATAATTTATTTTTACTTTAAAATATCACAACTAGATTCAAAGATTAAAGCTCGTAATTATTTAAAGTATTTTTATGAGCGAAAATTGATTTTTCAATACTCAAGGAAAACTTTCTTTCTAGACAAACTTAATAATAAATGAAAGCTTGCACGCATAAGTTAAAACTTTAAAACACTTTAAGCTAATTTCAACTTTTTAGAAATAAGCTAGTTTAAGCTTTTAATGCAGCATACATAAGAATAGAGAGTTTTTAAGAATAATTTTTGGAAAAAAACTTTTCAGATATTGCACGAAAAAAGAAGAGAAAAACTATTTTATAAAAGCTATGGTACAATGAAAAGAAGGTAGAAGCATTTCAGAGAGGCATACTGCCGCAACTGTCAAAAATTGACTGCCCTTAGAAAATCTGAAAGGCCCATATTACACGATGTCCGTTTGTCCGGCCCATGGTGTAATTAACAAGGTGATCGTGAATTTTTAGCTTATCTCAAAAAAATTTTACCCACGTTTGTCAAAAACAGCTGTTCGTAAATTTCAAGCAAAAGTTGCAAAACAATCTATTACAATTTTTTATTGAGTGCAAGCGATTTGACACTTTTCCGCAGCTTGTCTCTTTTTTTCTTACTTTCTCAACATTTTTTGACAACCGAAGGGAAATCAGTAAACGTCACGATCACCTTGTTAATTACACCATGGTCCGGCCTACGCTAGGGCTGACAAGCGATTTTATTGTTGCATCCGCTCTCACTCTCACTGCTTTTTTGACAGTTTCACATTGAAAGCAACAACAAAGGTCGGACAAACGGACATCGTGTAATAAGGGCAAAAGCGATTATTTTTTCATTTTTTTTTTTTTCATTTTCAAATTATTATTGGCTATGAGGAAGAGAGCGCAGTCCGAAATGCGTCTGCCTCTGTTATTCTACCATGATAAAAGCTCATTGTTTTATTTGAGAAAAATAATTTTTATTTTTTCATTATTAATCTTTTGTTTTATTATTTGAGAATAATAAAAAAATTATCTTTTAGAAAATGGCCTTTTTTCTTATTTTTTCCAGCAATATTTGAGAAGTTTTTTTATCCAAAAAAATCATTTTTAAAAATGTCACCTTTTTATTTTTTCAAATTTTTTATTTTTCTCTAAAACCATATATGTAATACTTCAGTATTCAGTGTCTTAAACTAAGAAATATATCCTGAAAAAAAAATCTGACACTTTTCTTTTCTTCTAACAGAACAAATCCTCCCTCACCCAAGTCATCAAGGAAGCTTATTACAAGACCCAGGATGAATATGCAAAATACTTGGAGGAAAATCCCGAAATGCATATCGATGAAGATTTCGATGTTATTGATGCCACTGTAGAAGGTAAGCTTTTTATTGAAAGCGCTCTCAATGCTTGTTTAATTGAAAATAATTTATATTCTTTATCCGCTAGCCTGCTCCAAGTTTACGCTCTCGCTCACCGGGCCCGATTTTACCAGCCACAAAGTTGAGGATCCTTTCAAACGTCTGGGACCAATAGCCATCTTTTCAGCGCGACGTCATTGGACAGCACCGCGTTGCGTGCGTTTGCAAAAAGGTTCGGCCATTTATCATGATGGCAGCACGCATTTCCACTGTCACTGTCCGTCGGCACAGGACGAACATGAAGTTGGCTGTAGTTTGTACAAAGAAGAGGTGGAGAGTTTTGGCTTTCATGTGCGCGGTGATGCACCCGTCATAATAGCACACGTCGAGATCAATTCGCTGGCGGATGTGAGTGTTTTTTAAAACTTTCACTCGGAATGCTTGAGTCAGAACTTTTTATCTCTTTGCAGTTGGGTGGTATAAAGGAGGGCGACTTTATAGTAGAAATCGCGGGCATTGATGTTAAATGGTACACGCATCAGCAGATTGTGCGTCTTATACAGTCTTGCGGTTCAACACTCGAACTGAAAGTGATCACGCCCATGGATAAAAACTATCTGAAGGTAAATGGTAGAACTTAAACTAATAATTAATTAAAAAGTAATTTTTTTGTAATCACTCCATGAACTTTTCATCAATTTCAGCCACTTTCTTCCAAGGGCTCGATTTCCACGCTTTCGGCCGCCAGCTCATCTGGCGTTTCATCGGGCTCTTCAAGTCCAACAGGCACTACAACAAAACAACCCAAGCTGCGCTGCAAAACAACAACATCAAAAGGTCGCCTGGGCAGCATATCTTCAAGCTCCTGGAATCCCTTCAGGCGCACACCGAGCTTAGCAAAAATATTTTAGAGAATCTGCTGCTGAAGATGGGCGTGGCAGCTTGTAAAAATTGCAAAGTTTATTTAATATGTGAAAATAAAATAACAAAAAACTGTGGCCATTTTACAAAATTTTAGCGCAAAACTTTAATGAATATTATTAAATTGTTTTTACCACTTAAGTTTTATTTTATTTTTTAATGTAAAAATTTATTTAAAATTATGTTGATTTCTTGTATTTTTGTTGTAATTTCGTTTATTTTCTGTCAACAGGAAAATAGAATTAACTGTAAATTTAGGAAAAAATCTGAAGGAGCTCTAAAATATATCATTACGTTCTATTTGAAACAAATTAATAATAAAAAGAAAAAGGAAACCCCTTTTTAAGCAGTGCTTCCCTGACAACTGTATCTTATACAAATATATATATTTTTTATTTAAATATTTATTCTTATCTGTTAAAGTTAAAATTTCAAAATAGAATATTATTTGCATAATTTTATGTTTTCAAAAATATTAAATTTTTAATATAAAGTCTTGACTTGAGTTTGACTTAAACACATGTAACTTTTAATTATATAAAGAAATGTAAATAAATATTTTATGCACTGTAAAAAATTCAGTTGGCAAAATTATTCTATCGTATTGTACAATAAAATTTTACAAAAATAAAAATATATTTTTAAATTTTAAAAGAAACAATTTTTTTATGTACTGATAGAAGAAAAAACACTTTGTATTGGTTCTAGCCAAATAAAAGATATTAACTAGTGTGAAGATATTAACTGATTATTGCTGTCAGAAACAAAATATCATACGTTAATCCAATCAAAATTGAACTGCAAACATGATGTCTTAGAAATCTATATGAAAGACAATGTTTCTTAAACCAGAGTCCCTTGAAAGGACTCTGACCGACCTTCTTATGATCAAATTGTGTTGTGCGTATTATTAAATGTTTGCACACAATTGATCGAGAGGTGGACCTACTAGTTTTATGCCGAATCCAAACGGCTAATGTGAATGTTCTCAAGAAGCTTTACATGGCATTTTACTCTCTGAGGTTGGCCATTGTCCGCAGAGAGGTGACGGCCGAACATAAAAATTAATTCAATCGAAAAAACTTTGCGTCTGGTGGAAATTGAACCAGGGTTCTCTGGCGCATGGGGCACGCACTCTACCCACTGCGCCACGTCCACCGACAATAGTTGCATAAAACTACAAAGAAACCAATTATCTTCTGTTACGAAGGTTTTATTATTTTGATGACGACAGCTTGTATGGGGAATAGGCGTGGTTTTCATTCTTATTGTTCGCCCAATCGTCTAAGGAGTTGATGCTGATCAAGAATATTTATACTTTTCTATACGTACCACACCTCCTTATGCGAGTTTCAAACCCCATAGAAGACCATTAAGTGGTTAATCTTTTATACCCCATAGAAGTCGTCCATAAACCACGTGTCCGATTTTCGTTTTTTTTACTCCCTTCTATTCCGTAACTTTTCGTGGTTCAAAACATTTAAAAACACCTCCCTCCCTCCCCTATAAATGAACGTGATATATAAAAACAGTTAACCCTCAATATATGGTAGAGGGTTAAACATGATGATGTAAGAATGAAAATGTTTTGAAATTATGGGTCATTATCGGGTATGGGCAGAGAGCGCTCTTAGAGCGCTGAGAGCAAGAATTGAGAGCAAAGGCTTATATAGCAACACAAAACGCAACAACAAATCAAAGACAAAAGACAAACACAGAAACAGCACAGAAGCTTAAAATGTAGTGGTGCCCATACCCGGTCATTATTAATTAGAATTTTTTGTAGTTTTTGTCATTTTTGGCTACGGTGCAATATCTGAAATACCTCGCCCCCCTTTTTCAAAATTCCCCTCTCTCCTAAATTGTAATTGTAGCGTAGTTTACGACCCCTTATTACGTAAGCAGTAATGAATGTGTGACAAAACCCCAAAGAAATGAGTTACTTAGTTGGCATTTAGATCACAACGTACTCAACCTTATTTTTTTGGGATATTTTTTACACTTTTCAAATAGTTTATGCGCTACTTTTACTCAATATGGCTTTAGCCACTTTATTGAGCAACCGAAGAACGAATCATTACTTTTCTGCTAGGTTCTAATGGGCACCAAGCAATAGTGTTGCAGTGGGCTTTATGGGTTGTTCGAGTAGTCCTGGAATATATATGTTTTTTCCTCGAACACTTCCCATAATATTGAGTAAGAGTGGAAGAAACATGTCCATTCCCATTCAATTATATCGTACCTAATCCAACAAGTTTACTTTCCATAACTTTTTATAAACGAAATATTTATTCACTTTTCTGACTGCTAAGCTCACTATGTGCGGAACTCTTTTATTGTAGATTCTTCAAAGTCCTCTGAGAATTAACCAATTCCAACACCGGTTGCTGTTCTTACATTAGATCTACTCAGAAAATCCGACTCGGAGTTCAGAACGGCGATTGTTTTTAGCAAGCAACATTTCGAAAAAGTTTCAATGAATTATATTCGCATGTGCCGTCTAAGAATGTAACTTTTATAACGCTTGTGTAAGACACTATCGAGAATAATATCCGATTATACTATCCATTATACTATTTTCCGATCAGTTATGCCTCTATCACCGTCTGCGAGTCGAACAAAAATTGAGACGAATTCGCAAAGTTGGTATCACCGTCAGCGAATGTTCAAAATTTTATTCGACTGAAACGTCAAAAACAGACGAGTGTAAATATTTTGGGAGAAGCCGGCAAATAAAGTTTTTTTCATTTTTATGATAAAAATATAAACTAAAAATAATAGGAAAAGGTATGTAAGTAATTTGCAATATTTTTGTTTCTATGCTGTTTGGTTTTGATTTTAAACAATTTCTTAATTATTTATGGTATGAAAAAAAAACCAACAGCCGGCAATTGCAAAAAAATGGTACAGCTGAAGGAACAAAATCATAATGTTACCACCTCTGAAAATTCGGTTCCATAAAAGAAAGCTTTAAGGAGTAGCAGCTAGATTTTGCTGCTCAACTTAACTCACTCGGTCCTCTTTAGTTTAGCCTAAAGTAACAGTGAAATCTAAAAAAAGATTTTTATTATTTCAGTGAAGATCAACTGGGAAGATGAAAATGATCACAGGTAAAACTTCTAGCGGATTAGATTTGTTTCTTACCACCTTGATCAATAAGTTCAGAAAATGAAAAATACAAGATTAAACATCAACATCGATATTGTCCCCTTCAAAGTACTTCCCATCGACTGCAACGCACTTATGCCAGCGCTTGATCCAATCCTCAAAACATTTTTATACCCCCACGTTTAAAAAACGTAAATGGGGGTATATTAATTTTGTCACTCCGTTTGTAACGCCCATAAGGAGGCGTGGTAGGTATAGAAAAGTATATATATTATTGATCAGCATCACCACCCGAGTTGATTTAGCCATGTCCGTCTGTCTGTCCGTCTGTCCGTCTGTCCGTCTGTCGTCACGATTACAGCCGTAATTTTCAAGCTATCATCACGAAATTCAATATTTAAGCTTTTATCTAAAAAACTAAGGTCAAGTTCGGAAATGAGCCAAATCGGATGAAAACCACGCCTACCTCCCATACAAAGTGCCTTTATCAAAACGGTAAAATCTCTTAGAATTCCACAAAAATTAATATATGGACTTGAAGTTTTGCATATGAGCTCCGATATTTAAAGTATGAAATTCAACTATAAGTATGAAATTCAACCAAATCGGATAAAAACCACGCCTACCTCCCATACAAAGTGACTTCATCAAAAAGGTAAAATCTCTTTAAATTCCACAAAAAATAATATATGGACTTGAAATTTTGCTTATTAACTTTGATATATAACATGCACTTTGTGTATAAAATTCAACCAAATCGAGTGAAAACCACACCCACCCCCCATACAAAGTGATTTTATAAAAAATGAAAGCGAATATTTCCTGTTAAAACTATGTAGGTATAAAAAAATGATTTATACAAATACACATTTTATTGACGGCTTAAGACTTTGAATATACTTCGGTTCGGACGTGGGGGTATTTTAACTTCGGCCCAGTCGAAGATCATTTCTTACTAGTTTATATTCGGTTTGCGGTATGTCCATCAGAGCCATCTTCTATTTTTCCATGATCTTGGGTGCTGAAACGCGTTCCGTAGAGCGGTTTCTTGAGTTCACCGAATAGGAAAAAGTAGCACGGAGCCAAATCAGGTGAATTCGGTGGTTGTTGAATGGTATTCGTTTCGTTTTTAGCGAAATGCTCATGGATAACGATGGCATTGTGCAAGATCCACAAATGCCCACAAATCTGGTCTTTTTTGGCGAATTACTTCACGCAAATGTTTCATAACGCCCAAATAATGCTCCTTGTTGAGTGTTTCGCCTTGTGGAAGGAATTCATGATATATAACACCCTTATAATCCATGAAAACTGTGAGCATCGCCTTTATTTTCGACTGAAAACAACTTGGTTTTTACGGTAGCGGCTCATTCGGTGCACGCCATTCACTCACTTGATGTCTGGATTGCGTGTCATACTCATAAATCCACATCTCGTCTTCAGTAATAATCCGTTTGATGAATGTTGGGTCGAATTCGGACTTGGAAATTCATAGAATGTCAATGACAGATGTGGCCACCTAAAAAACACGGTGGTGATTCCGGGAACTTTTTGGTATTCTGCGACGTAATCTGCAACAAAGTTTTCGTTTCCTCAATTTCTCCAAAAATGTAACTCAAAGCTGCTAATAACTTTTATATATTTATTAGGTTTGACGTTTCTCTGCTAAATTTTGTGATTTCTGCTTTGGCTTCACTGAATCTGAGGCGAATAAGTAGGCTCGCAAACAGTGATACAACAAAAAGAAAAATTCGCCAGTTGATTCGACTCGATTCGAAGCATTCGATTCGCAGACGGTGATAGGGGCATAAATTAAAAATACCGTTGTTGTTTTTTTTTTTAAAGACGAGTTTTATTTCAATAATTAATATTATAATATTTGTAATAGATTTATTTTTTATTTTGCTCATTCATCAAATATTGTTTTGTTTATACTTTATTACTGCGTTTTGCATTTAAGTTTTATACTTTTTATAACTTATTTGCTCGGACACAATTAATAATCATTATAATAATTCATTAATAAATAAATTATTCAATAAATACATTTGTTTAGTTTTTGTTGTTGTTGTTATTTTAAGGTGTGTGTTTTCTTTTTGTGTTTTTTTTTTTCTTTTTGTGAATGAGTTCCTAAAAACAAAAAAAAAACATGAAATATTATCAAACATTCTTGCTGCAGCAATCTTAAAAATTTGTTTGACAATTTCTTTTTTTTTGTGGGATTTTTTTTTTAATTTATAGTTTTTTCTAGTTTTTTTTTAATAAGTTATTTCCACTAGTTTGTTTTTATATTTGGTTTTCTTTTGTATACTTATAAATTTTTAATATCGTTTTTTTTTTATTAACAATTATTGAATTACACACACAAACACAGATATTTAATAAATTTTTGAGTTTTTTTTTACTTTCATGCTAATAAAAATTTTGTTGCTTGTGAAATGGTTTTTTATATGCTTTAAAATAGGTGAATTTTTACTAATTAAAAAGATCTAACCATTTAATTTTTTTTAAAAAATTATTATTAAAAAATATTTTTGTTTCTTATTATGTTGTGCTTTGTTATGAGTTAAAAATAAAGATGTATAGATTAAATGCAATTAAAAATAGATAAAACAAAAAAATTAAATAAATTTTTAAAAATTCATTTTAAATTTCTTTAAAAATTACATTTTAATTTTTATTAAATTCAAATTAAAATATAATTTTATTTAAATCATAGATTTAATATTAAGTTTCTCTCAGAGTAACTTTAAGAGAGCGTACAAAGTCAAGACAAGAATTGTGTGAATAAAAGGCTTACTTTCGATATCGAAAATTTGTGCAATTGTGGCACATCCTTGATCATCCTTTGTTTACCTCTATGAAGTGCAAGAGTATGTTTGTCTTCTTAACACCGTTATACCTTCCGTCATAGAAGAACCACTTCAAAACAAGTTCTTCTTTCAATAATCATAGCAACGGCTACCGCTCAATATTTTATATGGTTTGATATCGACTGTGCTGAAAATATCTGCGTTCGAAAACACTTTCGAACTCGGCTGACAATAAGCGGCTGAGCTTTTTGCGCAAAGAAAAGCTTTTATAACGCAGTTAACAATTATTCAATTATTCAAAACAAAAAGCTTGAGTTAAGTTCGAAATAAAACATCCATTTAATTTCTATATTTATTTAATTAGTACAAAAAATCATAAATTTAAAATTAAAACAAATAATCAAATAATTATTAAAAAACTAAATACAAAGAAAGCACAAATATTGTTTTTTTTTTTGTTTTTGTTTTTAATGTATATATATGATGATTTGTTTTTTTTTTGTTTTTTGTTAATATTTGTTTACATTTATTTAAAGTATATGTAGTTGTATGTATGTATGTATATAGAGCTGTATATATGTAGTTCTTCTATGTATATGTAAAGACTTAATCACTAAAACAGACAGATTTTTTTTTTAAATTTTTTTTATAATTTTTTGCTTGTTTTTTGGATTTTTTTTTTTTTTTATTTAGTTATTTTAATATGTATATGTATATGTTTATTAGGCTTATAAATGTTCATTTCTTGTTGTTGTTTGTTGTTCGAAAACATAATAAAAATGCTTTTTCTAGAAAATTGTTTGCCTTTTTAGCGTAAGAAGATTTTTTAAGATTATTTTCTTAAAATTTTCTTCTAAATTTATTGTATTTGCTGTTATTTTTTATTTTTATTTTTTATATTTTTTATTTAAAACAAATCAATATTAATGTATCTTTATTCTCAATTGTGTTGTTGTTGCTGTTGTTGCGTTTTTGTTTTTGCGTTTTCTTTTTTTTTTCTTCGTTTTCTTTTAAATTTTTTGCATAATTTTATAATACTGAAAATACGACTAGAGAGACATTATTAGATATATGTATTATTAACGGGGGGCGTGGTTACGGTTCTTCTTCGTTTCTTTTTTTCTTCTTCTTTTTGTTCTTTTTAAGTTTTTATCAATTTTTATTTCATTTCGAAATCGTTTTACTTTTCATTACTGTTGTTATTTATTAATTACTATTACGACGACACAGTTAAAAACAGAACAAAAACAATAATCAAAGCAAATAAAAACATGCAATTACAAATACAACAAATGCTCAATTTTTATTGTTTTTATTTTTTATAAATCTAAACAAGAAAAACAAATGGTGATTATTAAGTTAAGCTTACAAATTCGAATTGATTGAAGAGGAGAAGCAGATTCAAATTTCGAAAGTCTGAAAGTGAATTTTAATATTTTAAGGTAGCTGTAGAGAATTTCCTACAAAACTCTTAATTCATCGAAAAAAAACCTTATATAATGAAGTTGTTTCCACATACTTCGATTGTACAAAATTTGTAGGCTTTGCTTCTGAAGTAATGCCAAAAAAATCCTGCCTAGACAGCCTCAAGGTTAATTTTGCAGAAGATAGCATTATCTCTTAAAGTTGTTAAAGAAATGTTGTTGATGTTGTTTCATTATCTACAGTAGATCACAGCTTATTTGAACCAGTGCTCGATTTAATTTTAAAACTGCCCTATCTTTTTAACTAAATGGGGTATCGTTAAAATTGAAATGTAGATTTGTTGATGCAAGATGCTGGAAAATTGCTGAAATGGTTAATTTAAGCGATTCGACGGTGCAGCACACCATTTCACAATTTGTGCATGAGGACCGAGTGCATGACAAAGGCAGAACTGCACCAAACAAGATATTTAGCACTACAGACGAGAGATATATCGTCCGAAAATTGGTGAAGACGTGTAGTGCCGAAACCGTCCGACGTGTGCTTCGCGAGCATGGGTTCAATGGTCGAGTAGCTCGTAAGCAGCCATTTATAAATAAAAAAAAAATCAATTGAATCGACTTGTCTTCGCTAAAGATCACATTTGCAAGGACTCCAACTTCTGGGACACAGTGATATTCGCTGACGAGTCTAAATTCAACATCTTTGGCTCGGACGGCATGTCGTATTTCTGGCGGAAACCTAATACAGAGCTGCAAAAAGAAAACCTCAAACCGACAGTGGGGGTGGCAGAGTCATGGTTTGCGGCCGTATGTCCGCATCCGGCATGCGACAGTTGGACTTAATTGGGACTACAATGGATAAAAGAGTATATCTTAACATTTTAAAAAATAATTTGCTCCAAAGTGCTGAGAAACTTTCAATACGGCGTAGCTTTCGGTTCTACCAAGATAATGACCCAAAGCATAAGTTTGGGATTGTGCAGTCGTGGCACAATTGTCCCACTTGGTCCTACCAAGATAATAACCCGAAGCACAAGTCTGGGATTGTGCAGTCGTGGCACAATTGTCCCACTTGATGACACCACCGGCGCAGTCACCTGACCTCAACGTGATCGAAAATTTGTGGTAAATTTTGGATCAAAACATCCTCAAACACCAAATTTCGAACAAAAGAGGTTTAAAAAGTGCTCTAATTGAGGAATAGGCCAAAATTACCCCACAAGTAACACAGAAGTTTGTAGACTCTATGCCAAAACGACTTAAAGCTGTTGTGGACCAAAAGTGAGGCCACACAAAATATTAAAACAACTTAATAGTTAATAATTTAAAGCCTAGCATTGAGTGGTTCAAATAAGCTGTGACTTTAAATGTACCAGTATTTTTAGTTTTTAGTTTGTAAGTTTGTGTACCATAGATAAATGAAATAAATGAATAACTTTTATTTATGTTTAAATATATATCTACAAATCTGATTTACGTTTTACTAATTTTCCATTTAGTTGAGAAGCTAGGGCAATTTGAAATTTGAAATGGGCACTGGTTCAAATAAGCTGTGAGCCAATGTAGATCGAATTCTACTTCGATTGAATAAAATTAAAAGACTTTTCTTTTAAAGATATATTAATACGTCTTGCCAGAATTTATTTGAGGAAGAGAAAATCTTCGAAAAGCATCGATGGATATGAAAGTGAATTTTAACAGTTTATGAAAGCTGTAGAGAATTTTTTAGAAAACTCTGTTTTTTTTCTCAAAAAAAAAAACCAAAACCTTTAACAATGTAGTCGCATCCTCATACTTGGATTGAATATAATTTTAAGGCTTTGCTCCAGGAGAAATGCTAAAAAATTCTGCCTTAATCCAGCTTAGGGTAAACTTTGCAAAAGGTAGCATGCCTTTTAATGTTAAAAACGAAATGTTGTGGTTTTTGATCATTATCTGGGTCAATTCTTACTTCGACTAAATAAAATTTAAAGCCTAGACTTTGAATTTAAGACCTCAAAGTTAACTAAAGCAGAAGGCATCTTTGCCTCTTAATGATCTTCAAGAGTTGTTAAGAAATGTATCGATCTCTACATCATTTCCAATTGAAATTCAGAGATATTCAATTGAAATTCAGAAATTCCATTTGAAATTCAGAAAAGATCAATTGAAATTGAGAAATTCCATTTGAAATCCAGAAAAGATCAATTGAAATACAGAAGGGGCAAATTGAAATTCAGAAATTCCATTTCAAATTCAGAAAAGATCAACTGAAATTAAAAAATTCCATTTGAAATGCAGAAATTCCATTTTAAATTTAGAAAATATCATTTGGAATTCAGATAAGATCAATTAAATTCAAAAAAAAAAATAATTTGGAATTCACAAAACTTCAATTGAAAGTTAAGAATATACCAATAGAATTTCAATGTGTAAATTTATGTCTTATATAATAATAATATATAATAAACTGGCCATTTCAGCCCTTCAAAGGACTTTGACCGAACTTCTTATGATCAAATTGTGTTGTGCGTGTTATTAAATGTTTGTACACAATTGATGGAGAACTGGACCTACTGGTTTTATGCCGACGCCGAACGTCTAATGTGCATGTTCTCAAGAAGCTTTACAAGGCATGATTTACCCCTCTGCCATTGTCTGCAGAGAGGTGACGACCGAACAAAAAAATGAATTCAATTGAAAAACTTTCTGTGTCAGATGGAAATTGAACCAGGGTTCTTTGGCGTATGGGTCACACTCTACCCACTGCGCCACGGCCGCTTTTTATTTTTAATTTCAGTTGACCTTTTCTGAATTCCAAATGATTTTGTTCTGAATTTCAAATGAAATTTCTTCATTTCAATTGATTTATTTTAATTTCAAATGGAATTTCTGAATTTCAATTACTTTTTTCTGAATATCAGATGAAATTTCTGAATTCCATGATTTTTTCTGAATTTCAAATGGAAGTTCTCAATTTCAATTGATTTTTTCTGAATTTTAATTGGAAATGATGTAGTGTTCTTTATTGTAAGCTAGCTATCATCATTAAGTTCACAAATTGAAATTTAATCTTGCAGAACATTAAGTTGATATGGTACCTTAAAATAATCTTATAATGATCTTCGAGAGTGTCTAGAACATTTTTGAAAATCCTCTTGAAAACATAGGTCAATTTTTACTTTTTAATTATCTTAATCCCAGGATCGACTTAAGATAAACCTTGCAGAAGGTAGCATCGACTCTTAAAAACCTCAAGAGTTGTTGAGTTGCTTGGTAGCATCGACTTTTAAAAACCTCAAGAGTTCCTGAGAAATTCATGAATAATCTTTTCTATACATAAAGCAACTACGTTTATACAGATAGATTCAAATTTATTTTTAAATTATCTTGATTCCTTTACAGCCTTAAGATAAACTTGGCTGAAGTTTAAACATTGACTGCGAGAGCATCTTCTCTGCTCTATCAATTTTAAAGTAGCAGCCTTTACCCGGATAACAAGTTCAAATATTTGATTTTTTTTTATAATCCTGATAACCTGGACAGCCTCAAGAAAAGCTTTGTCGCAGGTAGCACTGTCTCTTAATGTTCTTCAAGAGTTACTGAGTTCCTACTTCGTACCTATTACTCTCTACTTTGCGGTCATAATATATGTAAATTTTAAGCATTTTTGTTCTCTTCTCCTGCTCCTCCACGACAATAAGCGCGTCTTTGTTCAACTTTGTTTGTTTCTGTTAAATCAAAAATTGTTTGTAAAAATTTTTAGCTATTTTTTCGGCGTTTTTTTTTTTTTTTTTTTTTTTTGTCGCAGTCTAGCTCAATACAACAAATTCACATAAACATTAATATTTAATTTAATAATAAATAGCAGTTTAAGTTAAACATTCAGTTATATTTATATCTTTAAATTTAAATACATATAATTATATCACTGTAGATATATTTGTTTTTATATTTTTTTTTTTTTTTAGTTTTATGAAAATTGTTGCCTTAAACAAATTAATACATTTATTAAATAACGCATTTTTCTCTAACATGATTTCTCTAAGAGCGAAATGCATCTATTTAGTATGTTTTTTTTCTTTTTCATCATAGATTACACTGAGAATAAAAAGTTGTGAATTAAAATTACAATTATAATTTATTCATATACATTCTCATAATAAGTAGTAGTGTGTGTGTGTGTGTAAGTGTGTATCGGTGTGGTTTTTGTTGTTGTTGTTTTTACTTCAGTTTGACTTAAATTAAAATTTTATTACTTTTTATATTTTCAATTTTAAAACTACTGAATTTAAAACTACTGCACATTTATAAGAATCCGTATTTTATTTAAATTTATTTACTTTAAATGTACTTTTTTGCAATTTTTCAAAATGTTTTGCAAATATTTTTATTGATCTTTAACATAAGTTTTCATCTTTATTTAATTTTTTATTTTTTTTTTTTATTTAAAGGTACATTTAAAAAAAAACTCAAAATAAATGTTTACAATTAGATCGTTTAGTATATATTTTTCTGCTTAGTTGCTTAGTTTTATTTTTATTTTTTTGTTGGTTTCTTCTTATAGCCTAAATACAGAGAGATTACTACATACAGAGATGTTTTATTGTTGCTATGTAACATGTTTTGTTTTAAGTATTTTTTTTTTTTGTTTTTTTTTGTTTTTTTATTATACTTTTTATTTTTTTTTTTAAGTGTTTGTTTTAGTGATAGATTTTTGTTAAATATAAAAATAAATATAAAGTAGTGTAAAAAGAGTGTAAATTAAAAGTATAAAATAGCATAGTAAAGGTTTTCTAGGTTGATAAAATTTTTGTTTATTTTTTTTTTCTTTTTGTTCTGTTCTTCGTCTAAATTGTTGTTACTACTTTATTGTTAGATATATAGTATATATAAAAAAAACTTAAAATTTGGCACCCCATGATTTGGGTTTTTGTTATAAATTTAATTTAGTCACTTTTATCATTTGAGAGGTAAGTTGGGCGAAATGAGGTGAGTTGGAGCGTTATGTGTGGTGTTCATTACGGAGGAAAATTTTGAAAGCATTACAAAAAAGAACGTTAACGTGGTGTAGAAAATACGTAACTGGGTCGTCATATTCTGTATTTTTGTTTTTTAGTGTTCATGAGTGCAAACATAAACCCTACGTACTGTAATCAAAAATTCAAATCTAATCAAAAATTAGCACATTCGGCTGACAAACAGTTAGCATTCGTAAATTTTTGTAAAAAAATAATATATAAAACAAACGGAATACATGAAGTTTAGTGTAGAGCCCGGTACGATTCTTAAACCATTGTTTAGGGTTTAATGTAAGAGTAAATTTTTTCAAACCATGGTGTCTTTAGCGCAAATTATTGATTGATTCTTGACGGTATCGAAAGTGCGAAAGTGTTTACTTTTAAAAATTTTTATTTTTTTTTTTTTAGTTTTGCATTTCGGAAATATTAAATTTGTTAAAAATTCATTATTTATATTCATTTGGAAGTATAAGTCCGATTACGATCATTTTGTTTTTAAAACGGTATTGAAGTTATGTTTTTATTGAGAGCAAATTTAAGAAGTCTTAAAAAAATAATTTTTATCGGACCCTTTTTATCGAGAATATTTTCTAGTTTTCTTTCCTTTTTACAAGAAAATTTCACTTTTTTTATGAAAAGAAATATGTTGGGTAAGATTATCAAAATCGGACTCATGCTCCCAAAAGTAATGCCGTTTTCAACGAATGTAAACAGTATATTTTTATTTTTATAAAATTCATTCTTCAATTAGCATTGAATATCCAATATAAGATGATTTTCTGAAGCTCTGGTTATTATGACTTTATTAAGACGCTTGTTTTAATGACTAAAGAGTGCTAATAGTCATGATTTAAAAACAAAACGGTATAAGGAACCCAATCACCAAAACTTCTAGTAGATTCAGTTTTCAAAAAAGCTTTACCTCACCTGAATCGAAATTTTCCAAAGAGTTATTTTTTAATTTGCCGAAGTTTTACTAAAAGGGATATTTAACGTCTGTGTTGACAGATCGAAGACATTTTTTTTTATTTTATAAATATTGAAATTCATCAGGCAAAGTGTACTGAACAACGTTTCCAAATTTTGAAATTTTATATTCAAATAACCCTCTCGAAAATTACCCGGACTTTCGTAAAAAATCAAACGGAAAATTTCGAACGGGACTCATTTCAGTCATAATGAGTACGTAAAGAAACAGAATTGTCGAATTTGATGCGATGAACAGCCGCACGAGAAACAGAAGACTTCATTACACCCGCAACGGGTCAAAGTTTGATGCGAATTGCACTTAGAAGTCATCATCGGTACTAAATTTTTCAAAAAAGAGGTCAGAGAAAACGTAACGATCAATGGACCACACTATTGCGAAATGATTGAGGGCTGGTTGCTGCCAATCGTTGCCGCACATGATCTCAATGCGTACTAGTTCCAGCAAGATAGCAAAACAAGCCATACAGCCACCGAAAGAATCAATTTGCTCAAAGAGACTTTTTTGGTGGGTGAATTTTGTGACGTTCTGAACTTGTCGATTGGGGCTCTATGATTTGACGCTCTCTGATTATTTCTTGTGGGGTTACGTCAAGTATTGAGCAGCTTGAGGGCAACATTACGCGAGTTTTAAACGAATTTCGGGTAGAAATGCTTGCAAAAGTGACAAATCCTCGCATTATCAAACAATAATTTAATGTCGCAAACTTTAAAATAAAGCCAAAACATTGGTAATTTGGTTAATTTCTATGTGTTTAATTACAAAAAGAAACCCTATAGCGAATTAATTAACACCCTTTATAATAATGTGTTTAAGGAACAAAGATCTATTTAACTGCATTTCCGTCTTTCAAATTTTTAGAATTATCTCTATTAAAAACTGTCGGCGATTCAGCACTCGCAAATTTTACTCTTCCATCAACGAGATTCTTCAAAGACCAAAACTTTAGGCATTCAAACAAAACTTTGTAACAGCTGTATAGCTTTAGCAAGTTTTTACAACACCAAGTTTAAAAATAAAAAAAACAAAATATGTTCGAAACAGGGGAATGCGGATATATAAGCAGTTCATGCGAGAGATGATTTTTGATTGGAATCATGTAGTGTTTGTTTGGAATCATTTTAATGGCTTAAGGTGAACAAAGTTCTCCCATGAAAAAAAAATTTTCCCATGGAAAAAATTCTGCCATGAACAAAATTTTCCCACAAACAAAATTTACCCATGAACAAAACTTTCCCATACATAAAAAAAAACCTCCCATAAACAAAATTCTTCTAAAAAAAAGCCAAAATTGGGCGTAATGCAGTCAGTCACTTCTCAGTCAGTTGCCCAAAAATTTGAATTCTCCCGTGAACAAATTCTTTCAAACCAGGATAAAGGAATTCGACAAAAAATGTCGAAACTGTTTAGCATCTTTTTTTTCTTATCTTAATTCTTCAGCAAGTTTTCATTATGCCTACTTTTCACAAAAATTAATTTTCGAAAACTTTCGCAATAGGGGAAGGGAAAAAATAACTTATACGGTCGATATAATTCTTGATTGAGCTCAATGCTGTCTCTTCCCAAACAGATTTTCCATCTAGTTCGTAAAAATGGAACCCGTCGAACCTCGCAAGGGCTAATTAAATTCTATAAAATTCCATGAAATCCCTCAAGATGCGGATCCCAAAAATGTACTTTGTCCCGTAGTGATAGCACTTAAATGCTTGCATTCGCGTAAACAAACATTGTCGTTGGTTTTTGTCCGCCATATTGAAGAAGTTAGAAATGTTCTCCCAGCATCAAATGTCTCTTGGCATGAACTCACTTTTCCAATAGCATCTCATCTGCGTTTTGAAGCTTTACAAAAGTAGATACGTGCACAACTATCTTTTAACATTGCCCGTTGACACACAAAAAGAATTTTGGTTAAATATTCGGTGTGGTCGAGGTCGATATGACTATGGTCTGTTTGACCATAGTGGGCACTTGTGAGACACCATAAGTATTTGGAGAGTCGCTAACATTTCTCAGAGTGAATAGGCATCGTTCAGGTGCATATTGAATTGTTTCATACATAATTTAATTTTTCCATCGAAATTTATTTTGAATTCTGCCCACTTTATTTTTTTTTTCTAATTTTTCCATGATATGTACCGTGTCATAAATATAAATGCGTGGCAAAAAAAAAAAGAAGCGGTAAAATTAATTTTTGGCTGCGATCATAGAAGTGTCGATAGAAAAGATGGTGTTGCGGTCCATTGGTTAAGCAAACAATGTTCATAAGTCCAAATAATTCCGCTTCATATCGAAGTTCAATCAGAGAATCTAAGGGCATTCAATCATTTGGTACTTCGTTTCAATATCGTTTCATCACTGAGGTCATACTTAGAGTAAAATGGTTTTTTGTTTTATTTTGATTTGATTTTTCCAAAATCACTGCAAAAGTCGGACCAACAGTCAAGATTATCTAGACTAGTCGAAGTAAGCGAACTAAGTCGGTTTCGTTTTTCACAAAAATTATTTGCTTTAAAACGGTCTCAATTTTAATTCTGCACACTTAAAAGAAGGTTTATCATAGAATATAACATTTTTTAGCTAATTTTTCAATATGTTTCACAACCTAAGATAATTTACAAATAATTCGGTTTTTCGAACCATATATTTTAACAGGCGGTTTGGATTTCAACAACTGGCCTGATTTGAAAATCATTTCCGAATTTGTGTGGATTTCAAAAACTATGCATCCAAATTTCAACATATTTCTCTGGAGTAAATGTAGTCATAGCTGTCCGAGGAAATCATATGTCTTAAGAGAAGAAGGATCCTAAACAAAATATATGGCCGGAATCTCAACTTGAGTATTCATTTGAGATGCTGCCCAAATGCCTTCACACACACTAAATACTCAAATACCTCACACACTTCAACTATCTCACCTCAACTCATCTCAATTTGGTTCGTAGTTAAAAATAAATTAATGCTTGACGGTGTTGCTTGGACAATTTTAAAATAGAGCTACTTGCACTAAAGCATGATTTAAGAATTTCAATTCGAATTGCATTCGAATTTTAAGTGAGAAAATTAAATGAAAATAAATACTTTTTGTTTGTTCCTTAAAGCTTTGAGTAAATTTAAAACTCTGTCTATAGCTGAGATCGTTCACAAAAAATTGCAATTTTTTCCTTAGTCAAACTCTTTTTCATTAAAGACAACAACATTTCAGTCTTTCTTAATAGCTCAGAGTAATATAGTAAAAAATAAAGAAAACGTATTCGAATTCCTTCTTAAAAATAAAGCCTTATATTTGTGTTTTGTGCAAATAGCTCCATGTTTAAATGTAGTGAATGAAATGAGTAAATGAATTTAATGAAAAAAAAA
The DNA here is from genome assembly GCA_943735915.1 of Pherbina coryleti. Taxonomy (NCBI): domain Eukaryota; kingdom Metazoa; phylum Arthropoda; class Insecta; order Diptera; family Sciomyzidae; genus Pherbina; species Pherbina coryleti. The sequence goes on from OX030951.1 coordinate 30,885,346, forward strand.
AAAATATATACCTATTAATTTAATTAATGCAATACTAAATTCAAAGTTTATGATATTCAAAAAATTTCGTTATTGTAATATATAGAAAAAAATATGCAACGTTTTACGAACTATTCGTATCTTTGGTATTTTGCAAGAGACAAAAAAGTAGCTCGGCTTCTTAAAGAATAATACTTAAATTAGAGACAATTAAAGAAGACAATTATTTCAAATAAAAAAGTATTCACAGTTATAAGTAATAAGATTTTTCTTTTGTAGCTGTACAATTGTAAATAAATGTTTAAGCAATTTGTTAGTTCCAATAAAAAAAAAAAAACAAAATTTGTAGTAGTCATATTCATGAAAAGGATATGTAATAGTAGAAAGGAGTCGACGAAATCACTTTTGAGCTAAAACAGAGTGAAGAGGAGATTACAAAGAAAAAACAAATAGAAGTAGTATTTAAAAACACAACAAATAATGTTATTAGCAGCAACTTTTTTTATTAAATTTTTAGCGTATGTGTTTTAAATGCAATGTAGTGACACAACGCAGCGTGTAGCGCAGAGAGAGAGAAAATTGTTGCCTCAAGTATGCCGGCTCGAGAGAACTGGGTAGGCGGCGGCAACATGTTGCGTATTAGAGCAATTTAAGTTTTCAATTTAGCGTTAAGGATTACGTTGTTTGTTCATGTGTGAGATTGTTTTTATTTATGTGAGTGTGTTTGTGTGTGCCTTTGCATGTGACAACAAGTGCTCAATATTGTAGTACGCTTTAGACGTTGTGTCATATCGTGTCGTGTACTTTAATTAATAAATTTTACGAAACATCAAGCAATGAATGAGTCGCGTTCTTTAACAAAACAACAAACAAATAATTAATTAATTTTTTTCTAATTATAACTAGTAAATATTAATTAAGAATTATATGAATGAATGAATGAATGAATGAAATCTATGCAATTGAACGTTAAACTTAATTATTGTACAAATGTTTGCATACATTGTATAACAATCAATCAATCAATCATAGAATAGATCAATCAATCATCAACTACTTGGCTAATTAACAGTAAATGCGTAAATTTAATTTACTAAATATAAATTTATTCAAATACATACAACAAAAGCACACAGTTCAGCATGTTTGCATATATGTATGTATATATAAGGAGTTATAAATATTTTTGCTTTATTATTATATTTCACTTAATATGCAAAAAAATATGCATCATTATTTTTAGTATATAATAAGCATCACTTAATATTTAATGAAATTTAAAATTAATTTAAAGAATTGTTGCTGCATTTGCGTAGGATACAATGTTCAGTTAATTGTGCTCAATCAATATAGTATTAAATAAGTAATATAATTACAATTATTACTTACAAATATCATAATATATATATATATATATATATATTTAAATGTATGTTTGAATGTTTATTAAAATATTAATCAAAAATAATTACAAAAAGAAAATGCAAAATAATAATTAAAAGCATGCTTCAAGGTTTCATGAGAGTTTCATGGTGCTTATATCGAAATTGAGTTGAGGTTTTTTCTTTGTGGCGTTAAGGAAAGAAAGTATTGCATTAAATAAGGAAAACAATGAGATTGCACGTTAAAGCGTAAGCGCAGTATAAGTTGTTGTTGTTGTTGATGATGATGATGATGGTATTGTGGTTGGAAGCAAGCAGGCAGCAATGACTTGAACAATAAACGCAGCATGCTGTGTCGCAGCAACTTATGCATGACTCTTTAATGAAGTTAAACAGAAAGAAAAATAGTTCTAAATAATTATAAGTTATATTAATGAAATTCGTCACATAAGCGCTTTCTACTGTGTGTATGAAGTTAGCTATGCCATTTTATAAATGTATATATTTAAAATTAAAATAAATGTTCTGCAATGTGGCCGATGTGTGCTATCTTGAGCCGCATTAGAAAAAAAAACTATTTTTAAGTACGCTCCATCAATAATTTTTTTAAAGCAATTCAGTTATTGTTCAGTTATACTCGGGTTGAGCTGCAATGCGCGGTTCAAAAAAGGCTTTCTGTTTTAAAATAAGCATTTTTTGCGAATTTTTTAATTTCACTGTGAGCCCAAAACGAACATATCACAGCACAATTTTCAAATTTATAACAAAAATGAATGGCGGATCCAGCTTCAGAAATTCAGTACTTGTGTTATAATGTGCTTAAGTTGTGCTGCAAGCTACCGATAAAGAACTTTAGTTTCCGCTAGGAATATGCAATTTTTCTAATCTCTCTTCGCCACATAGCAGCACATTGCAAGCTCATCACAGCACAAAATTAGAATTTCGAAAAGTTATATCTAAGCACCACCACCTCATACACATCAAACCTTTCCAATATTTATTTTCTCCAATGCGGCACAATATAGCACACATATGGCACACATTTTCTTATTTACAAACAAATAAATAAATCAAAAATGGCTTAGCAAACTTTATCCACATCTTTCTACTTGATTTTTGTTTGTTTTTTTTTTTTTTTCTCTACTATGACATGCATTTATCGACAACAATTTTAAGGGCAACTAGCGCAATTTTTGTTCAAATTTTATTTTTTTTAACGATGTACACTACACACACATTTAAAACACATTTATTATCTTAAGCTATGCAATAAGGTTTTTTTTTAAAATCAAATATTTGTGCTGAAGACAAAATATGAAAAAAAAAAATTATTCGAAACTTGCTTTCGAATTAAAACTTAAATTATAAACTACTGCCTTAAATGTTATATAAATCTTAAAAGCTGAACCACGTTACGTTTTGAGCTTATTTCGATGTTTGTTCGAACTCAAAAAAAGAGACGCTCAAGTTTAGCCCTTTCGAAATTTCAAAACGAATTGAATTATTAAAAAAAAAAAAATAAGTAAGAAACTACGGCGAATTGCTTTCATTTACTCTCATTTGTAGTTCGAAATTTCCAATTCTATTTTTTTTTAGCTTTTTCGAATTCAACCGCTTTTGTTTAATGGCGCATGTTGCGATTTATTTGCCTTGTTTGTTTTTCTTGTTGGACAAACATCGAAATATTTTTGCCCAATTAAAGAAAATGCTAAAAACAACATATATATTTATATTCGAAAAGATTTTGTTTTGTTTTGTTTTTGTATTAATTATTAACATTTAAGAATACTTGCTAAATATTGGCATTTGTTCAATCCTTTTTCACTGAAGAATCTCTCCTCAAACATGCGAGTGCGTGCTCTGTTGATTTTCTCACCTCATCTTTTATTCCAACACACACATACACCCGTTTTAATTGTAAATAAAATTCGCCGCATCACACAACGCATCGCTGTCCTCATCGAATTTACCATTCATGGTATAGCCGGAGCCTGCACCGTAAACCCATTCCTTCTTGATAAAATCTCCATCGGTGGTAGATGACGATGTATTGTGCAAGCCACCCAGCGAACTGTGATCCAGGCGAAAATCATCGTCATCGTCCGGATACAATTGCACTGGCATACTATCGGGTATAGAGTGTGGTTCGAACAGATTTCCATACGGCGGCAATGAATGATTCAAGTCAACATGATGATCAACTAGGTCATTTTCGAAATTCGACATGCGATATTTCGAGCTTGGCGGCGAGTGTGGCGAGTGTGCACCCGAATCTTCAAACATAACTTCTTCTTTAATCAACATCTCGTTGGAATTGTCACCGGAGCCAGAAGAGTAGAGATTCGGTTCAACCTTAATGATGGCCGCTGTAGCCAGCGATGGCGAAGATTTCTCATCATCATCGAGATCATCGTCGTCGTCATCGAAATGCGTTGATCTACCATTGTGCATGTGCGGATCATCATCATCATCGTCATCGTCTAAGCCGGTATGGTGACGACGTCGGTGGTGATTGCGATGATGATGATGATTGTTGCGCTGTAGCGAATGGTGATGATGATTATTGCTCGTATGATTGCGTGTGCTGCGTATGGTCGAGGTGCCAATGGCTGCGGAGGCGAGTGAAAGCGGTGGACCAGCAGACTTGGAGACAACAACAGATGAGGAACACGATGTAGAGGACGATGAGGGCGATGGCGATGGGGAAGAACCTATTTGGAGCAAAATAAAAGGCAGAAAGAATATTACAATGGTTGAAAAAATGGTTACAGGAAATATTGCCCAAAATCATTGATAATATAAAGCCCCAAAAACATAAAAACTGAACTACACCAAATTTGAAAATAAATTAACACGCGAAATATTTAAAAATGACTCATTTGCAATATGTTTAGTTTCATTTCATAACGAGCCTAATCTTTGTTAGTAAAACGCTTTTCTTTTTTTTATAACCGCAAAACCGCTGAACGCAATTCGCTCATATTTGCTTGGACCACACCCCTTCCGCCCCTTTCAATCAACGTTTATTCCGAAAATCTAAGGCTGCTAATAGCTCACTTTTTTTAAAATGTAAGCGCGCTCACTTTCTGAGCGGCTCACTTTTTTAGCGCGCTCAAATTTTTCAAAAAAGTGCGCGCCCACATTCCTATGTTGCCAGAAAAGCACAATAAATAGTACTAATGGTATTTTTCAACCATTGTGGGATATGGGAATTCCCATGGTATTTTGTGGTAAAAATCTCTTGTGTGGGAAAAAAATACCACATGTGATATATGTATTTACCACGCGTGGAAAAAGAAATACCTCAAATTACCACAAAATAGCTCAAAATACCATAGAATACCTCAGATTACTACAAAATACCACAATACCTCAAAATACCTCAAAAGAAAATTTGAGGGATTTTGTGGTATTTTGTGGTAATTTGAGGTATTGTGGTATTTTATGGTAATTTGAGGTATTTTATGGTATTTTGAGGTATTTTACCGAGTGTGGTAATTTGTGGGAATTAAGTGTGAGAAAAAGAGAATTTTGATGGTAATTTCATCTGGTGACACTGCCACATTCAATTGAGCGTTCAGAAAGTGAGCGAAATTAACAGCCTTGAGAAAATCGTTAATTCCGAAAAATTTACTCTCGTTAGTATTTTGGCAGTTATACCCCACATTAGGGGTTTTTTTCTCAGTACATGTGCATGTTTGGGAACTTGATAATTTTAAAGTAAAATATCCCACCTTCGAATCCCAGAAATGTTCAAAGGTACAAAAAATATAAAGTAAGGTTCGAATCCCACCTTACACAAAAAATGTTTTTAATTGAAATTCATTTTTTTGATCGGTCGTCATTTCTTAAGTCGTTCCGAGTAAATATTTGTGGATTTTGTCAATGTTTTGTTTTTTTTTTATGATGTCATTTTATATGAGAAGTAGGCATGGTATTCATTCTAGTCGTATATTGAAAAATTTCAAATTAAAATTAAGCACTTGCAATCAAAGCTTAGGCTGTGTTTTGACAATTTCGACAGTCTGAAAGAGAATATTTGGCACTTGTGAGGTGAATATGATGGTAAAAAATTCATGTAGCCCCAGGGGCTAGTATAAATTTTGACAATCAGCAAGAGAATTTTTGACACAAGCAAAAATAGAAAAAAAAACAGTTCTGAGTTCGTGAGTCGTAAAGAATTTCAAAATTTTGTGCTTCCAACAGCATTGCAAGCAGAAGTGGAAAATATTTGCTTGAAATTCTGTTAATTTTCAGTATTATTAACAATTTTGCAAATTTAATTAAATTCTTGCGCTATTACACTACCGAAAACTAAAACGTCAAAAGTTCTAGTTGTCAATATGTCATCTTCCTTTTGGCACAGCAAAAATCACAATTTTATTTCAACAGACAGAAAATGTATTTAACTCAGTAAATTCTTTCCTACCACGAGTGAAAAGTTTCCGAATAGCACACGGCCTCGGATGATGAAATTTTGAGTCTGAGTGAGAATATTTGGCACTTGTGAGGTGAATATGATTGTCAAACATTCACGTAGCCCTAGGGGCGAGTATAAATTCTGATAATCGGCAAGAGAATTTTTGACGCAAACAAAAATAGAAAAAAGCACTTGTGAGTTCTTTATGGAAAGAAGTTGAAAATTTAGTGCTTCCGACAGCATAGCAACCAGAAGTGGTAGATATTTGCGTAAAGTAGGTACTGTTTATTTTCAGTACATATTAATAATTTTGCAAATTAAAGTAAATTCTTGCGATTATACACTACCGAAATCTAAAACGTCAAAATCTCTAGTTGTATTCTCAGTAAATTCTTGCCTACCACGAGTGAAATTTTGCGAACACGGCCTCAGGCGCAAAATTTCAAGTGTTTAGAGAAATTTTTTTTAAATTTTAAGAGATTTTATCATCGATATTGACAAATTTCACATAAAAAGTGCGAATTTGTAATCAAAATTCATTTGTAAAATCAAAGGCGTTGGAGGTAGGCGTGGTTTCATCCGGTTTGGATATTTTCGAATTTGATCTTCCTTTTTTAAAATTTAGCTTAAATATTAAATTTCATTGCGACAGCTTCAAAATGACCGCTATAATCTTGACGACGGACAGACAGACGAACATGACTAAATCGACTCAAGTGGTGATGCTGATCAAGAATATACATATCTATTCTTCTATACCTAGCAGCTCTCCTTGTAGGCTTTGCAAACTTAGTGAAAATATAACATAGCACTTATGCAGTAAGCGTGGGAGTAAAAAATAAAAGTGCAGAGAACACAATGAATATTAGATAAAAGAAACGAATTGATAATTTCAGCCCTTGAAAGGACTTTAGCCGAGCTTTTTTGATCAAATTCTGCTGTGCGTGTTATATAATACTTTTGACCATTTGAATAAGAACTGGGCCTACTAGTTTTATGTCGACTCGGAACGGTTAGGCTAATGATCAAGTTTTCGAGTTTAACATTGCATTATTTTTTCTTAGTGGCTTGCCATTGTCTGCACGGAGGCGACGGCCGATCAGAAAAATTAATTTCAATTAAAAATTTCTGTCAGCTGGTATTCGAAACTCGGACTTCGCCCCTTGTAAAATTGGCATTGAGCGATCTACGCAATTTAAGGCGGCCACCACGTTGAATTTAAATTAGAAACATATAAATTTGAATTGCATTGCAGGGGATATCAACAAAGCAATTTACCAATAAGTTTCTTTTAGATAAATGTACACAAACACCATCAGAAGAAATAATGCCAGTGTATTTTCTGATCTTTACCATATTAATATCAATCCTGTAAATAGCCAAAACAATATGCTACAAAAGGAAATTGCCCAAGAATTGCCGGCTTTTTCAATAACTACCATTTTTCTTCTTCCCACGTCTCAAATCAGCAATGATGCTATTGCTAATGTATTATTGCTGAATGCAAAATAGACTATTTATTATTTAAAATTTTTGTTTCTTTAGATGTCTCTTCCATAAACTTTAGTCAAACAAATCCAAGTCGGTAACGCTTCCTTTCAGACAGGTTTCAGACACGTTTCAGTTAGCATGCTAATATCCTCAGCAAAATTGAAAAGACAAATAAGTCTAGCGGTTTATAACGCAAACCATTTGAACATAACATTTTGATAGTAAAGGGATAGCCAATAGTTTCTTGGGATCCGAAGTGTGGTTGTATGTGTCTTAAAAACAGTTTGCTTTTGAATATATTTTCTATTTGGACAATACTTGAGACTTATTTACTTTTTGATTCTGAGTCACATTTTACTGGGCTTTATATCCTGGAAACAAAAACAAAAAATGTCAAAGCGGCTAACTTACCTGTTTGCTGCACCACGCTAGTCATTGAGGAAGAGAGCGTTGTGGCACCACCAGTCGAGTGTATTATGGGCGTCTTGCGCAGCAATTGTTGCTGCAGCTGTTGTTGCTGTGAGGTGCTGGCCATGGCACTGCCCAAAACAGCTCCTCCGCCCTGGTGGTGTATAACCTGAGTCTGTTGTTGTTGTTGTTGTTGTTGCAAATGGTTTTGGTCGTTTGTGTGAACATAGTTCTTAATGACTATAGTGCGTGTGGGTGTGCCCTGCTGCAGCAACACTTGCTGCTGTTGCTCTACGTTGCCTAGTGATGAGCCATGCGATTCATTTGAGGATTCCTCAGCGGTGGTTGTGATCGTATTGTTGCTATTCTGTCTAACGGTGGTAACTATGCGCGATTTGTTGTCATACAACTCGCTGCTGTCGTCCATGGCAAATTGATGCTGCTGCTGTTGCTGCAGTTGTTGGCCGTTACTGCTAGTGCTTGCGCCAACATCGCTTGCATTATTGCTATTTTGTGCTTCTAACTTTACGATAGTGGTCGTGTTGGTGTTGGCAGCACCAGATCCAGCATTGTTTGTTGTTGCAGTGCTTGCTGCTGATTGCTCATACTTGATTGTTGTTGTCACCTGTGACGTTTGATCGCGCTGATGCACCTGCATGTGTGTCTGCAGCGATGATTGCGTATGCAACTTCTTTTTGCAGATCTTGCACTCGAATGGAAAATCGCCAGTATGTGTACGCGCATGAATCTTTAAATTGTAGCGCTGACCGAATCCCTTGCCGCAGACGTCACATCTGTAAGTAGAGTGGGAAAAGAGATTATAAATATCTTTAAACGCGTCGTCGAATTTATACTCACTTGTGTAGCTTGACGCCCGAGTGCAGTTTGGAGTGTCCACGCAGTGAGGCCAAAGCACTAAAGACCTTCCCGCAAATCTCACAGGTCAGGTTAACGTTCTCGTTGTGTATCTTCTTATGCACCTTGAAATACTCGAAACTCATAAACTCCTTGTGGCAGACGTCGCACTTGTACTTGTGTCGCTCCGACTGCTGACCGGTGTGCACACGCATGTGTTTGATGAAATTGGGTCGGAAGCGCACGACGCGTCCACAAATCTGGCACTCATAGGGTTTGCAGCGCAAGCAGTGCTTCTCGTAGTTTTTGAGCGACTTTAGCACCATGTTGCATATGGCGCACTTCATATTGTTGGCATGACCGGAGCGATGTATATCGAAGAGCTCTTTCGAGTCGAATTTCTCGACGCATTCTAGACACTGATACGTTGTAGGCGGGCTGGTGTTGGTGGTGCTAGTGGTGGTGTTTGCGGCGGAGGAGGAGGCGGCGGTGGCGGAAGTGACAGCATCTAAAGTGGACGTTGAGGCTGTGGGGGATGCTGAGGAAACCGTAGACACCGGCGCAGCAGCGACGCTGACCGTCATGTGTGAGTTGTTGCTACTGCTGTGTGCTGTAACAGATGCGGCGGCTCCAGTGGTCGAGGATACTACCACGCTTGGTGTTGGGGCCACTGAAACAGTGGCCGAAACTGGCGCCGCTTGCAGTATGAGCTGCGTTGGCTGACCACCTGGCTGCACTACATTGAGCACGGTTAGTTGCTGCGCCGCCTGTTGTAGCGCTTGCTGTGTGGTGATAATAGTGCCAGGGTTACCTGGGTTGCGACTGATTACTGCAGGCATGCGTACAAAAGTGGCTCCAGTTACACCGCCACCACCCGTGCTGATGTAGACTGGGCGACGTTGCAGTTGTGCCAGCTGCGCTTCCAAACCCACAGCATTGGCTGAGATTGCAGTGCGTGTGGTATTCATCAGTGAGCCACTGGGTAGTTGCACCAACTGCGGCGGTGTTGCATGGTTTTCCTGTATGAATTCCATGTCATCATCATCCTCTTCCAGCTGCTCCAACTTAACATGTTGCTGACTCATGAGTTCCGCGGAGGCTGCAGCGGCGGCTTCCTCATCCTCGGCGGCTTGTTCGGCCTCCTCGTCGATTTCTTGCATTTGCGGATTGTGTGGATCATGCAAATCGTCATCATCGTCGTCGTGTTGGGCTGATTGTGATGTTTCCATGGTTAAATGGTGATGGGTACCGCCCGCGCTAGATGTGAATATAATGCGACGCCCATTGAGTAAATGCTCCGGTGGAGTAGGCGCATCGCGCAGACTGCTGCTGTTGCTATTGCTGGCGCTGGCCGAGGAGTGGTGTAAAAAACTAGCGGAAGTGACGTGTGACAACGAGCCGGAAGTTATTGTTGCTGTGGTAGTCGGTGGGTTGTGTTGTTGCTGTTGATGTTGTTGTTGTGCGTCCATATGCACGCCCAGCGGCGAGTCGGCTGCATACTGGTGCTGTTGTTGGTGGTGCTGCTGCTGTAGGTGTGACTGCTGCTGCTGCTGCTCGGAGTCGTCGTCGTCGTCATCATCCTGCTCCATGGGAGCATCCTGCAGTATAAATTCGATTTGTTGCGATAGCGTGCTGTCGTTCATGGCAATCAAGCCGTCCAAGTCCTGATGGTGGTGGTGATGATGCACGCCACCGCCAAGTGTAGAGTGTTTACCCGAGACATGGAGACCGCCGGAGCTGGCAAAGAGCGATGGCAGCACAACGCTGCTTGTGTGGGTGGCCGAGGTGCTCGACGCTGTGCCACTGGGTGAGCTGCAGACTATGCTGTTAGTAGCCAAATTCATATTTTATTGCTTCTTCTGCCTCTTCCAATTTGTGCTTGTTTTTACGGCTTTGCTTTAGTAGAGAATGTTTGCTTGCTTTTTCTTTTTATTTTTATTCGCTAATTTAAGTTTGTTCGAATTATTAGTTTAATTTCATGGAATTTTATCCCCACACATCATCCATAAGAGATTTATCCACACACATATTTAACACTTTATTTTGTTTTTTTACTATTAGGTTGTTTTGTTTTTGTTGTTCGTAGTTGTAGTATAAAAGTTTTCATCAAATTCTTATAAAAAATATAAAACTTTCTGCATTTTTATATAAAATTTCATGTTTGTGCTTTTTTTCTTTCTTTGTTACGCTCTTCTTTTCAACATCTCGCGCACTCCATAAAACGTCGAATTTTCTTTGAAAATGGAAAAATTTTGCTTCCTCTGCTTCGCAGCGCTGATCCCCCTTTTTCCAATAACAATTTCAATTTTTATTGCCTTTTCCTCATTTCCTCTGCTTTAGGAGGCATGATGATGGGAAAAAATAAAAAAACTTTCTGCATTTACTTTGCGCCTATTCGTTCTTTTGTTCACACTTAACTTTGTCACTTTGCTTTGCTTTCTTCTTCGTTTTTTCCTCCACCAATTAACATCGTTTTTGGTTTCTCGTTTTTCGCTTGATTTTATTTTATTTTATTATTTATTTTTGCTTCTGCTGCTGTTGCTGCTGCTGCTGCTACCACTTTTGGTGGGGGGTCGACAGTTGAGCTGCGCTGCTAGGTTTTATTCTTCTTCTTCTTCTTTCTATTCTTCTTCGCCTTTGTAGTCGTCGTTTAGTTCGCTGCTTCTCGACGCACTGCGTTTTAATGTTTGGCGTTTCTGCGCGTTTTCGGGGTTGATTTCGGTAGCGGCGGTGCTGGCGGCTGCAGCGGAGTCGGAGTCGGCGTCGGCGTTTGTGTGGAAAAATCACATTTCCATTTTTCTCTCCACCATCTTATTTTCTTGCACCATTTCTTTCATTATAATTTTTCACTGATTTTTTACACTGCTAGCTTTTCTTCGTCTTATTCTTCTTCTTCTTTTTCCTCTTGTTTAATTATCGCACTTAAAAAACGTTTTATTGCTTGCACTTTAATTCGTTTTGCCGCACTTGCGTCATTTTAAAATATTGTGTTTATTGTTAGTTCTTTTATTTGTGCAATTTAAGCAAAAGTTTAACATTAAAATTTTTCTCTTAAAAAAGTTTCACAAAAATTTTCCGTTCAATTTTTATCCTTCCGTTCGTCTACGTCGTTTTACCAAGAAACAGATCAAACGATTTTCACGCTTTTCCTTCGCTTGACTTTCGATGAAGCTGAAGGGAAATATTGAATTTATTTTCTGCCCGCTTTCGCATCGACCGGATAATTATTGTTGTATAGCTGTTTCGCTAGACAATTTTGCATTCCCGCGTGCTTATAGCATGCATTAGAAAGAGCACGCTAGATCTGGCGCTGAATATTCGCACTTTTGTTTGACATTTCTTGTCATTGATGCGCGGATAAAATGGTCCCATTTCAAATTTGGCAATAGGGAGATAATGAAGGAATCGCCAACTACCAAAAGGGAAATTTCAGATATAAAAGCATCCCGATGGTAGTTGCTAACAACCGCCAGGTGGCGAAATATAAACAGCAATCTACATGAGTACTTCATTGAGTGCAGCAGGCGGGTACGTAATGATCGAGTGAATGAATATATCGTGATTATAAGTAGAGATCACTCCTGAGAAATGGATAGTTTCTGGAATTTTTTCATGTTCTTCTTTACATTTTTATTGTAATTTTTAACATTAATGATGTTTTATGAAGTTCAATTTTAAATTACCTTAAAAAAAAGTAACCAAAAAAATTGGAAAAAACCACATGAAGCTCATTCATTGCAATAATTGTTTTATGTATTCCGGAATAAGGAAGAAACAAATAACAGTTAGAAATACATTATAAGAAGTTATCCATAAAAAATGTGTCAGTAATATTATTAAAACTAAATAAACAATTGATTTATTAATAAGACGAAACTTATCTTTTATCTATTTTAACCATAAATTTTTAAAACTCAATATGGAGGAAATCGTTTCTTTAACTCATGTGTTTCTGGAGCGGATATGAAAATTCGGATATTGGTCAAAAAAGAGTTTTCATAATATTCGTTGCACATACAAGTCATGTCATCATTCTTAAAATTAAAATGTGAGTAAAGAAGTTGAATCTATAATTTTGTCATAAAAAGTTCCTTACATCATGATCATTTCTTCTGGGTATTTGAAGTGAATACAGAAATAAAGTGAACATAGAGATCGCAATGCATTACATTTCAAATTTAAATAAAAAATAAAAAAAATTATAGAAGAAAAAAAAGAGGGAAAACTATGCTATTCCAATGTAAGCATTTAATAAATTAACACCATTTTGCAGAATATTGAAATTTTGGATGGATAAAAATTAAAAATTCAACTGATGATCTTCTTCAAGAAAACAGCGTTAGCTGGGATGTTTTTGTTGTAGGGTCAACTCTATACAAATGAAAGGAGAAATTAAAATTTTGGAAATTACATTTTTTTAAAAGCATGTTTCTGGATTATTTTCTTTCCGAAAAGTTTGTGCTGAATAATAGCTTAATATGATTAATGAAGCTGCTGTGGCTGAGTGTGATAAGCAGTGCGTGGATCACTCGATGCCATTTCAGGACCAGGTTCGAACCCCAGCTGACAAACTTCAGAGAGTTAATATCACCATATAAAACTTATTGAGAAAATGTAGATTAGCCGTTGGGAGTCAGCATAAGACTAGTAGGTCCAGTTCTTGATCATAAAAACATTTAACAACACGCACAGTACAATTTGATAATAAGAAGCTCGGTCAAAGTCCTTTCAAGGGCTGAAATGGCCAATTTTGTTGCTGTTATTAATGCGCCCAAATAATGCTTGTTCGAATAACTATAAATAAGAAGCTACTATATCTCCTTTCTCAATCTTTCATCAAAACTTTAATGCGGTCAGTTTTGAGTTTTGACGTGACAACGTTTTACCGCGAAGGTTTCCAAAAAAGTTGAAAAAGGCAGTTGAAAAAGGAGGGAGCTGCCTAAGCAACAAAACTTCAAAATTATTGCATTGAATTATAACGTGCTATGGTTAGTGTAGGAGCTTCCGTAAAATATTTTATACGCCAATAAAGGTTGGCTCTTAGCCCTCATGACAAAAAAACTCATGACAGTATAGGGTCGTAGAGAGAGCCGCTCAAAGATTGAAGATGCAGCAAACATTCAACGGCGTTGCATAAAATTATTTCTAAGATTCCTTACCCATAAAACGAAATTTTAAAAATTTTTTAAGTCACGACACCACGGAGAGAATTTGCTTAATGCAGTAAAAATGAAACAATGAAGAAAAAAGTTGCATATACATACAATTCCGCAACTATTGGTGCTACGGCAAATTTTATGGAACGACAGTAAATCTGAGGTTTTCAGTCACATGATGAAAATAAAAAAAAAATAAAGTTGTCATAAGGCTCTCAGGCAACCCCTTAAAGTAGCCATAAAGCACAAAATGCAATAGCAAAATGAAAAATAAAAATAAGAATTAAAAAAAAAATAAATTAATTTACAAATCAGGACAAGTATTTGGACAAGGAAGTTGTATTGGACTAATAAATAACTTATGGTGTTATTTTGTGCTGTTTTGTTTTATTAAAAATGTGCCTTTGTTCAGTGGTGTTTATTTACATGAGCACAAAAATAATTCAATTTTATTTATTTTATTTTTTTTTTTTTTTTATTTAATTTCTTTTTCATTTAATTTTCGTTTTTATTTAATTTTTATTTCTTATTTATTTAATTTTATTAATTTTAAATTCCTCTGAAAAGGCAAAAATTATCTTAAGGGAAAATTATATTTGCCAACAGCGAGTATGCTTTAGCATGTAGGGGCATTCCGTCTGTCCGGCTGATCCGGGCAGATTTTAGATTGTGAATCGTGCATAAGCATGGCACGGGCTATACGTATCTTTAGAAGATTTCATACCTCCGGGCGAATCAAAAAAAAAAAAAGGATTTTGATAAGGATTAGGAAAATGATTAGAAAAAGAGTGACGAAATGTGGGCAAGAGGGCAAGGCAATGACTAGGAATAAGATAAGGAGTAGGTAGCAATGATTAGAGTATGGAATTGGACAAGGACTAGGACAAAAATCAAGACAAGGATTGGAAAAAGGTTTGTGACAAGGTTTCGCACAAAGATATTGACAAAGATTTAGAGACACCTAAAACAATATTTAGGACAAGATTGGGGAAAGAATAAAGATAAAAAATGGGACAAGGAATAAAGAAAGGATTTGGACAGACCAACAAAAGTTGAAAAATCATAAGAACCAATATAAGAATAAGAAGAAAGACGAGCACAAGTTTGGAAACAAAGAAAGGATAGGAACAAGAATAAAGATAAGGACACAGTTATGGTAACACGTCAAAATCTATGGGTGTGTCCTTTTAATTTTTTCTTTTTTTTTATTATATATATATTTCTGAACGAAAAGTCGAATTTATTTAAAATTATTTTTTATAATGGTAAATTGTAAATGGCATCAATTTCCTATTAAATATATGAATATTTTATAAAAAAAATTATTGTATTCTTTTCGACATTTTGGTTTTTATAGCTTCAAAAATATTGTCCTGAATTTTCATTGATTAGTTTTCGTTGATGAGATAAATATACTATGCGATAAATATATCCAATCCTTAAATCAAACTTAAAGTTCAACACACTTTTAAATACTTTTTTTTCGAATAATATCTACAGAAGATTAACTGATACAGAATTATCTGGGTAACACGCAAAATGAAAATTAAGAAGAACACTTTAATAAAACGCTAAGGTCCCGTTAAAAACTTTGTGAAAATTGCATCCGATTTTGCTATCTAAATTTTCATTGATGGTCGTTTAAAATTCTGCAAATTCATGGAAATCATAAGGGCATAAATTGGAATTAACTCATATGATCATGAAACAGCTGACTGTTAACTGGCGGACTGGTTTACAGTTGTAAACCCATATATAATCCTCATTCGCAGAACGATATGTGCAACACACGTTCATTCCATCGCAACAAGACAACAGCTGAACGCTTACCGAAGCTAACTCTTATTCGCAGCGTTGCCAGATTTTTTAACAATAACATTAAAATTAACGTAAAAATAAAATTAAAAAAAAAAGCAAAAAAAATTTTCAACTCTTAAATATTAAAAAACTGCTATTTGCACTACAAGTCATATTAAAAACTATAAACCTGTTTAAAAATCTGTAATTTACATTTAAAAATGTGAATATGGCAACGCTGGTTGTGCGCAGTTCTTTCCACCGCAAGGAGACGCTGTACGCGTTAGCGTTATGCGCAACACACGTTCTATCCATCGCAAAGTAACAACTGCAACAATCGGAGCTCTAGTCGAAACATCACAATAGATAATTTTCTTACCGAATTGGATTTGAATCATCAGTTGGTGGACAAAAAGTTGAGTGTTTCGGCACAATGCGCAAGAACAAACGCTGTATTCGCCAGGAAATGCATTGGACACGTGACAGAAAAGTGGGCGAATCTGTGTTTGCCTTACACCAAGACGTCACATTGGTTTCTTACTGTCCTCGATGCATTCCAATAACACCATTGATGCATTCCAATAACACCATTGATGCAAAAACTGGGAAACCAGAAATAATTATGTAATATAACCGTACGAAAGCTGGCGTTAACACCATGGAGCAAATGCTTGTTAATTATACGTGCAAGCGGAAAACGCGTCGGTGGCCATTAGCTATGTTTTTCAACATGGTGGATATGTGGTGATTATCTGCATACGTGCTGTATTCTGAAACGCATGGGACCAAGATTTCTCGTCGAAGCTTCCTTATTGTTAATCGTTGGCCTCATGTTCGTAATGCGATACTGGACATGGTGTGCACCACGAATCTTCGATGGGATTAGCCACCGCAACAATTGCAAGTTAATGCAGGAACATTAGGATTCAAAGGAAAGTATGTGTTTTGCGCAACAGAGAAAAGATAAAGAAAGTTAGCCGAAAATGATGTTCTCTTTGCGCCAAGGTGTGTGATACACACTGTGTCACAGTTACAAAGTGCTCGGAATGCAAATAAATTTTTAAAACTTTTCTCTTATATAACATAATTTATAATAAATCTAATATATTATTCTTATTTATTTGAATTTCAAATAAAATTTGAATTACAAAAAAAAACAATAAGTTTTTGCTATTTTATACGTATCTCCATACACTATACATATGTTTACAAATGTAAACCAGTCAGCCGTTTAGCAGGTAGTCTAGCAAAACAGGTGATATGAGGTACAAACAAACCTCTCTACACTTCTATCTTGTTTAATTCGATTTAGAAATGAATTTGTAGTTCTCTTAAAAAGTTTCAAGAAATTTGAATAATTTAAATATAAAAATACAATGCTTTTAAGTCGGAAAGTTTACATTTGTAAACAGTCAGCTGTTTAAAGATCTATAACTATGCAATAACGCCGAAAAAAAATATCCTCGCTCTCCCTAAAGAAGTTCGAACTTTGAAGAAAAAAGTTAAAATCGAGAAAAACGAAGGTGAAATCCTAGCTGTAATCTTACTGATGGATTACAGTACTTCCACGGTTTTTTCGAAATGAAGACTTCAAAATTGATGACAGAAACAATCAACTTTTTTCCAATTTTGTGTATTTTATTCTAGTTACCTTTGCAGAAATAGTCAGAAAAATTTTCTGATTGGTTTATTGATTAAATGAATGAAGATTTGCATACCTATATGATTTTTTACGACAAAAAATATTTCTTATTTTTCAATATTATTTCAATTACGTGGATTTTTTAATTATGTTGTATGCTTCATATTTTTTAGTATTTTTTAAGGCTTAAGCTAAAAAGTGTTTTCAGACCATCTGACATTTCAGATTGACTTAGCATGTTGGACGACATGTTCGAACATCCAAAAGCTAATGCGACGGTAGGTCAAACAAGTCGGATGAATGCTAAAAATAAAAAATTTTTGATTTTTCACTGGGTTTAATAAAATTCTCAACTCTTGAGGATCAGAAAAAACAGTATGTGTTTCAAATGTTGAATTTTGGACGGTGTTTACTGAGTTCAATATGGAAAATAAAAAGTGAAATTTATAAAATAGTACTGAAGGAAGATTTGATTTGATCTCATTTTAATAAAATTGTCAACTCTCGAGCATCAAACATTTGTAAGTGCTTCACATCTTGAATTCTAGACGGACTTTATTGAGTTGAATTTGGAAAATAATAAGTGATATTTATAAAAAGAGAGTACTGAAGAAAAATTTGATAGATGAAAAGGGCATTCAGAATTTATGAGCCATATTCAGTCGATGTGTTCTGCTAATAGTCTGAAAAGAAATGAAGTCATTGTATATGCCGGATATGTGACAGTATTGTCATATATTGTCGGATGATATGTCTGATCGTTTGAATTGCTGAAACTATCTTATTGCTTACAATGACTGGCTTACACGTTTAATTTTGTAGTCAAAGGTGAATTTATGTTAAAGAAAGATCAACGTGTCGGAACGCAAATAAATTATTCACAGGCTTAGCACAAAGCAGTTGTTGTAATACATTAAAAAATTTTACCCAATACATACTCACTTTTGCAGATGTCTTTAGTAATTTGAAAACAGTTCTTAGGACAGTTGCTGGAACTATAAAAAACATTTTGAATATTATAGATGACAGGAGACTTGAAAACGTGATTGGAAATATTTAAAACGTTGACGAGGTTGTATTCTTAACAAAATTATACTCACCAATACAAAAAAACTTTCATTGTTAGGTTTCTTTTCATCCAACTGTCTGTATGCTAATTTATACGTTTTCATCACTTTCTCAACAGTATTGCATAGTGTAAGCAATGAGTTATTTTTTCATAATAAATGCAACACTGCCCAATAAGTACTAAATAAAATTTTACACTAAGCAAAAGACAGAGATAGCAATATGTAGGATATTTGCAGCATAAAATTTCATGCTGGCAGTGCTGCTGTGGGAAAAACAAGAAATCGTAAAAAGAAAACTTGAAAAATCACTTTTTCAACGACGAGAGCTGCCATCAGTTTGCGTTTTGGTCTGCGCAGCGACGGAGATTTTAATGCGTGTGTGAAACGAAAATATCGCGTCAAGTGAATGCAGGATTTTGGTGCAACTGTGAATGGGTGAAAAAAGTATTTGCAAGTAGATTAATTAAAAAACAAATGCCTAATTTACTAAACAAAAATCACCGAAACAAGGCAAAATAACTAAAAAACAAATGAATCCAATATACGATAGATGAAATTAAGGAATAGCAGTGAAAAGAAGGGAAGACATTTGAGTTGTTTTCTTATCTACACCAAAGTGAAGTGCGGAAAAAGTGTTAAGCAGCAAGACGAGGAGGAGACAAAGAAGAAAAACTTGTTCACACACAAAAATAGCACCGAGCAAAAACTACCTGCTTTATTTGTGTGAAAAAAAAAATAAATAAATATAAATAAACAAGGAACAATCGAAGATCAAATTGGAAAATGTAAGGCTTGCGAGTTGTAAGGCAAAGGACGAAACGAACCCAAAAATGTGTGAATAAGTGAAAAATATCAATCTTCGTGTGCGTGTTTTTGTTTTGCTTTTCCTCGGGAGTGAATGAAATGAATAAATAAGAAAATCAATATTAGCGGAGAAGAAAATATATTGTGAAAAATTGAAATTTTAAAAAAATTTCAAGTGTTTTGATGAAAAAAAAATTGGAAATCGGAAAAATAAGAAAGTCGAAAAAGCTCTGTGTTTTTTTGTGCTTTTTCAAGTACGCCAGCACAAGGCCAGCCTCCTCGCTGCCCACTCAAAATACCACCCATCCACCCACTCATTTGCATTGGCAGCCTGCCTGAAGTGCAGGCAGGCAGGCAGGGAATAACGTCATTCGCTGCTTTGTTATTTTTTAATTTTTGTTGTTTTGCATTATTTCACATATTCGCTATTTTTTCTATCTATGCGCTTGATTTTGTGCAGCAGTTTTTCAGCGATTATACAACAAATTCAAAAATAAAGCAAAAGCTCAAAAGGCAAATGCCGTACAAAAGCTTTAGTCAGAATAAAATATTAATTAATTTATTTTTGAAACAAAAAATTTAACTATTTAATAATAAATAGTTTGCAGGCGATGGATTAAATAGTTGGCAACGCGGTATCATAAGAACGCTAGCGTCAAGCAGTCAAAACAGCTGTTTGGCACAGAGGAGCGAAAAGTCAAATTTTGTTAGAAAAATTTTGAAAATTTAACAAAAAAGTTTTGAAATTTAAGTAGCAAAAAATCTTTGTGAATCGTTAAAACCATAAAATGTCAGCCAGCTCCTCTATTGAGACGCCAACAACGCCTAATGCGCCAATGCAACACCAACAGCAACATATACAGCACTTCCTTCAACAGCAGCAACAACAGCAACAACATCAACAACATCAACAGCATCAACAACATCAACAACATCAACATCATCAACAACATCAACAACAACAACAGCAACAACATTATCAACAACATCATCATCGTGCACCTCATCAACATACAACAACAGCTGTTATTGTTGCTTCAACAACTGCTGCACCGACCAGCGCTGGCGCTGTGGCCGCTTCCTACTGCTCCACCACCACGACCTTCTCTTCCTCCCCCTCCACCATCACTGCTCACAACAAACTCAGCACCCCATCCCCAACTGCCGCCGCTTCCTTTGCGGTTGCCTCGACTGCTGCTGCAGTCCATCATTATAACGGCTGTCACAGTGTCGCCGCCAACAACATTGCCACCAACAATAACAACAACAATAGCAGCAGTACCACAGCAAGGCCAACGAGCGCCTCCTCGTCATCAGCCACCCCCAACAGCATGAAGCGTCATGCTGAGGTCTCTGCATGCTCGTCCTCTTCGTCTTGCTGCTCCTCTGCGAGCAGCGGCGCACCAGCCGCTGTAGGCGCCACAGTTGCACCAGTAGTCAACAGCAGCAACAACACTACCGTGATTACGCAGAAAATGTCGCGTACTATACCGTCAGATAAGGTGAGTGTCGCTCGTTTAGCTATTGTTTATGATTCTGTCGCCGCTGCATGCTTGACTAAATATATTGATTAGTTTAGCACTTTGTTTTTTATCAAAGAGTTTTCAATGTCGCCCAAAATGTCAAAGGTTATTTTAACAGACTGACAGACAGTCGTCGTCAAGGACATTAGATGTCGCAATAGAGAAAAGCTTATTTTAAAGCATCTCTAAAGAGAGAAGAGCAATAAAAATAAATTGCGTCTTAAAACCAGCATCTCTTGAAGTAGGAATACTGTCCATTTTTTTTTTCTTTGCTAAGTCAATTTGTTTTTCTTTGTTATATTTTCCGCTCAAGGTTTAACTGGCAAAAAAAATTAATCCTAGGACGAGATAAGGGTAGAAAAAAGGGTACTTTTTGCCCAGGGCGCAACATTTTTTGTATGCATTTCGTTAAAACGAAAAACTATTTTTGCCACAAAAAACAAAAAAAAAGAAAACGAACGCAACTATCATTAAAAAAAAATATTCTTTATGAAATGTTTATGAATTCATTTGTTGAGAATGTTTGAAATTTGAATACATTTTAGTATAAAAGAATGATTGCAACTGTGAATTGTATAGCTTTCATTGGTTTCTACTTACAATAGTTTACGCAATGTAGATAATATCCTGATGGGTAAGGCAACTCACTAAACCAAAATAATTGAATTGACTCTGGTTTGCCCCTAAACTTAAAAATACTCGTACATATAAAGTTCACACAACTTAAAAATCGATTTGAATTTGAATGAAAAAAGAGGAAAAACTCGTGATTTTTCGAGTTTTTCGATAATACCAAAGGATCCATTACCAGAATTTATCATTTTTGTAATAGGTTATTATAATTTTGACGCGTTTTTCGATGATTAAATCATCCATTTTCGTTAATGTCGGATAGAATCACAAAATAAGAATTGCAAGACAGGTATGTTTGACATACATATCTGGAATGCCATCACTTAAATTTTGAAACCACGAAATCGAGAGCCCTATATGAAAGGACAATAGAATATTTTATAATTTGAAACTGAGTGATATTCAGTTTCACCAGTGATGGAAGTATCTTATCTCTTAAGCTTGTATTGACGTTAAGGGGAGAGATACACAGTGGACAGTAAAATAGGTTTGGAAAAAAAAATTCTAAATATAACAATGAAATTTAAATATGATAGTACCCACAAGAAGAATTACTTATTTTTACATCTGGCAGCACTGTATTCATGCGAAAATATGAGTTCCCGTTAGTTTAAATGCTAACTGACGAAAAATACGTTGAATTTCTTTGTTAAGCTAGCAATTTTGTGTGGACAATAAAAAAGGTGCATTGCTTTTAATATTACAAAAAGCATTTTCGAACGTATTTAAATATTAAAAAGAAAACTTTAAGGTAATTTGATGTTATAAGAAAACGTAATAGATGGGTCGTGGACATTACTGCAGCAAGGACACACTTACAAATTTATTGCCACATCATTAGGAAGATCTGAAACTTTTGTGAAAAATGCTCTAAAGCCTAAAAAAATGGTTGAGAGGCGTGGAGCATCGAAGAAAACCTCTTCAGTTGCGGATAACCATATTGTAACTTTGGCTAAACGTGAACCTTTCATGTCGTCGAGGGCAAATGCAGCCGAAATAGGTAATATTGTCACATCCCGAACAGTGTGTCGCAGATTGGTGAGTACGAAACTACCCCGAAGGATAGCTCAAAAAGTTCCTTTGCTAAGAACGGCAAATTTGAAGAAGAGGCAAAATTTTGTTTTGACACATAGATTCTAAAGGTGTAAAGAAGTGGCGAAACATTCTGTGGAGTGATGAAACCAAAATAAATTTGTTAGGGTATGATGCTGAGAGGAATGTTCGACGACCCAAAGGCAAAGAATTACATGTTAGATTTACAAAAAAAAAAACAAAAAAAAGCTCAAGCCTGTGTTAGATAACACGGGCGCATAGGTCAGACGTAGAATACGTTAGTCATTTTGCAATTAAAATATATGAATTAAATATCATTTTTTTGTTTTAAAAACTGTTTATATGTTGAGCAGACGGACAAACTTTGGAAAAATGAAAAATGGAGTGTATACATGTAGAAAATATTTTGTTTAAGGCTGAATAAATGCAATAAGATTATCAAAATCTATGTCAATGTTTGAAGTTTTTATACGAAGAAGATTTTCTAAATTTGTATCAGTCAATAGGTGCCTGTGTTTGCTTTTAATAAATACCATTTCGGAAAATGCAGACTCACAGCCATATGTTGTAAATGCACATTGAGGATGTCTTATGCTATGTTCACACAGAGAGTTTAGTTTGAGTTTCCAGTACAAGTTGAGTTTAGTTTGTACTGGAAACTCAAACTAAACTCTCTGTGTGAACATAGCATTAAAGACGTGACCAACTGGGTAAGCACAATTTTGTTTCTCTGCTTCGCTTATCAATGTTGTGTATGTACACATCGTTCGCTCTTTTTGCATTTTCAGTTTGCATTTGCCCATACTTGGTCATTATACTTCTTCTCTTTCTCACACTGGTTCTGTGATGAACACACAGATAATCGTACTGCTCTTACACATGATGTTATAATACATAAAATACAAAGCATATGAAAATTAATACAAAATTTGAAGGAGTTAAATTTTGATTTACTTATAGAATCAAAAAAATTATATGCAAATCAAAAGAAGACATATTAAATATGTTACGACCATACTTGAATTTTCTTCAATCCATGCATAAAGTATTAAAAACTTATAATGAAAGTGACAAACATTTTCTCAAAATTTTGTGCTCCAGATCAACACCCCTACCTTACCGTATAACGTATTCTACGTTAAAACAGTAAAGCATGAATGCGGCAACATAATGGTGTGAGGCTGCTTCTCGTGACAGGGGGTAGGTCCAATAGACCGGATTGAAAGCACTATGGACAGATACGTTTACAAGTATTTATTAGAGAGTCTCATGCTATCTTACGCTGAAGAGAACATTCCTATTTTGTGGTAATTTCAGCAAGATAATGATTCGAAACATTCATCCAACTTCACAGAACAAAATTTGAACTTTGTTGAGTGCCCAAGTCAATCCTCTGACCTAAACATAATTAAGTATCTTTGGGGTGAGCTTAAACGACAAATTTCTAAGCGAACTTGCAAAAATAAAGCTCAATTATGGACAAATATTGAAAGAGCCTCGAATAATATCCCAGTAGACTTGTTGCTGAATACCTCCATGCCCAAGAGAATCGAAGCAGTACTAAAAAATGATGGATATATCGGCTACTAAGTACTAATAAAAATGTCTATTAAAAACTATACACCTCTCTTATATGAAGTTACTGTATTATTTTAAAATTTTTTTATTTACACCTACTTTACTGTCCAACTAAAAATTGACAAGTACCTTGAAGTAATGATTTATAAGTTATTTTTTTTTTGTTAATTGTGTACTTAAGCTTTTTTTTTACAATAAGCAATATTTTTTTATATTCTTAAGTCAAATATGTTATAAAATAACTAAAACCATAAAACTAGCGTTCTTTTGTGTAGGTTTAGAATTAAGTTTTTTTGGGATTAATTCGAGAATTTTTTAATAAGAATGGAATTCATATATTGTAAAATTTTTGAAGTATTTACTTGAAAAATACGGAAGATATCAACTGCCACGCATCGTAGGTCACCATCAGAATTAGCCCATCCTTTAATTTTTGGATCAATAAACTATTTCTAAAGCAAAAGAAATTTTCTCTTTTTTCAAATATTTTTCTGTTTAAAATTTTTATTTTAATTTTTGCAATTCAATTTGTAAATAATTAATGGTGCAAAGGATAGCGTAACCATCAATCGGAAGATCCTAAAAATGTTAGTTCGAATACAAAGTGTTTTAAAGACTAAAGTTTTCTCTGATTTCATTTTTTTTCAACATGAGTGATCGAAAAAGTTCCTGTGAATTATATGATTCAAAGAGAAGCATGGAAATAAAATGATGGAGTACTCTAGTAGTACTCCTTTAAGTGATCAAAAAGAGTGCTCGTGTCTGACATGACATACATAGTATGAAAGGATTACATAATACAAAGCCCTCGTAGCAATAGATAGGTACTCCATTAATCGCAATATTGCTATCCATGACAAGTCCATGACAAATGATGATTGGAATGAAGAAGATTGAAAGGCTGGGGAAATTTTTAAAATTTTATTAAACAAATTTTTTTAACATTTTTTACATTGCTTTGTTAACATTTCTGTTATTTTTTGTTCTGTAAAGTTTTGTTAAAAAAAAATAGTGAAATATTTAATATTATTTTATTTGCATACAAAATATCAATAAAGTTAAATCTTCTTCTCTTGGGTTCGCCATTATTATCTTGCCTAGGGCGTCAAGTTTGCTTTGTACGGCCCTGCTTAAACCTACGACTTTTCTAACCTCTCATTAAAACTAATAAAGAGGTTTTTGTTCTTTTTAATTTCTATTTATTCTTAAAACTCTTTTGTTTCTTGTTCCATGCATTCCACGCAAAGCAACTCTCCATAATTATAATAAACTTACCCACACTCCAGGAGAACAAATTTTTACCAAGAAAACTTAATTAAAGTGGAAAAATCAACATAATGATTTTCAGTTTCTTACTTCTACGCTTATTTGTTTATTATTGCTTCTAATTTTAAGTTTTAATTAATCCACTTTTTCCATTTAATTTACTGTTGCGTTTGTTCCGTTTGTCCATTAATTAATATTTAGTATTTTTTAAAAGCTCAGCAAGAGTCACAAAGAAATCAACCAACCGTCCGATAGACCCTTCAAAAATCAACCTCACCGCCACCTGCTGTGTCATTGTGATTCACTCAATATTTGCTTTGCTTGAGTATTTGAACCATTTAATTTAAAAGTATTTCTAGCAACCTTGACTTGACAGACTGTTCTGTGCTGCTTGTGAATATTTAATTTTTTATTTGTTTTATTTCAATGTTTATCTTGCCATGCAGCATTTTCCCCCAAAATCCCCTTCCCCTCCTCTACTGAAAACTTTTCTCAAACTTAAATCAGTCTAAAGTCTTTTATGCCTCTTAATTAACCATCTCAATTATGATGGGTCATAATCTGTTTACTTTTTTTATTAATAATGTGTAGCCTAACCTTTGTTGGGCTTATTTTTTTTTTTTGTTGTTTTTTTTTCGTAATGCTACGTTAAAATATTTATAATCCAGGTTCTTTTGGGAGTCGCTCGAGCTGGGCCAACATATTAAAGCCGCTTTAAGCTATTCATGACATTAAAAAAAAGCTCTTCAAAAGTTGAGGCGAAAAAAAAGAAAACATCTCAATAACAAAGCGAAATATTTTAGAAGCTTTGCTGTGGCCCCATTTAAAGTTTTTATTTTATTTTTATTATCTTTCATGGAGGTTCTTAAAGGTAATAACTTGCGTGTTTGACCGATTATTTTTGGAATAATGAATGCATGCAAATGAAGAAATATTATCTAGAGAACGTGTTTTTATAGTTTCACTTGATTATTCAATATGAACCAATGTTGATTTGTTGAAATTCAAACTGAGCTAATTTTATTCGTTTTTGCTGGAGAAAGTAAACGTTTATTCATCGTTATTTGATGCCTTGGAAGAACTCTAAATTTAAGAACTCAAACGTCAGTTTTTAAAAATCTCTAATATTGCCGTTACTAAAGCTTATTAATATCTTAAAAAATACTTAGTCTCCCAATGAAACTATTATTAATACTTAGTCTCCCAATGAAACTATTATTAATAAATTAAAATTTTCTAAAATATATAAATTTCACAATTTTTATCCGCTTCTCTTTGTGAACGTACGATTCTCGTGTATAGTACGGTTTGTCCAACTCGTCAAAGTACGTATTGGTTTTCAATTCAACTTCTTCATTTGATACACTAAGGGAAATAGCACATATTAACATTATCCACGCCTGTGTATAAATTTTATTTAAATATTAACGTGGATAAATGAAATATTTTTCTTACAACTCGTTTTTTTCCGTAATAAAATTTTATTTATACCACACATATACACACCTATACCATACAGCTGAAATAGCCGACAAGCAGCAACAACATCGCATATGTTCCTGCAGTTATCAATGAAGTTTTTAGAATTAAGATTCTTGCTTTCAGTTTCTTATAGTTCTCGTTTGGTTTTTGTTACGAATATTATATAGCCTAGATGTTTAGCCAATATGTTTTGTGAGTGCGATGCGTAGTCGCATGGTGCAATTATGTAAGGTAAGAGTGACAACCGGATATTTTGTCACGAATGTCTTGCACCGGTTGTCATTTGGCTGCATATTTTGCTTTTAATTTTCGTTTTTACTTTTTCCTTCTCTAATTTATACTTATTTTGACAGTTGGTGCAATATTATAGCACCAATAAACGAAAAAAGTAAAAAAGAAAATAAAATATGCAGGCAAATGGCATTTGATGGACGCAGCTCGTAAGAAAATAGCCAATTGTCAAGGCTACTTTGTATAATTATATCATGGGTAAGCGGAGCTCTGTTCCCCACAGAATTTCACCCACCGCACTCACGAAGCATCTTAGCCAAACATCTAGGCTATATAATCTTCATAACGAAAACCAAACTAGAACCATAAAACCATTAAAAACATATTCAATTTAAATATATTGTTTTTTAATTTCAATATTTTTATATAAATTTTCTTTAAATGCGATAGTTTTATTTTCAAATAGTAAATATTAAAAAAATATTTAAAAAATTCGTGCATAATTTTAATATATTTTTTTAATAACTCTGTTTAAATATTTGAATATATTTTTTAATTAAAAAAGTATTTAAATAAATTTTAAATATTTACGTTGTCGATTTATGCAAATGCGTTATTGGTGCAAAAATTACTCGCTTTTTGGATAAATTAAAAAAGTTTTTGGATAAATTTAATATTTTTTTCTCTTAGTGTATAAACCATTTTCCCGTGAGCCATCCCAATTTTAGATTTGGAAAAAGTCAAAAGTCGCTGGGGACCATATACGAAAGAAAATACAGTGGATGGGTTAGCAATTCTAAACTGCCTGAAGTTTAATTCGTAAAAACTTTATAAAAAGTGAAAACAGTGAAAAGTCATGCAAGACTACTGATGAGTTGGTGTAGCGGCCGACGAAACAGTCTGTCTAGTCTGCTATGTGATTTGTTCTATATAGAGCCGTTGTTGTTGTTGTTGGTTGTGGCCTTCATTGTCTTCATGTTGTCTTGTTGTCAACATACTTGGCCTAAAGCTCAAATTTTTTTCAATATAAATAATGAAAGATCACATTAAAATTTAAAATTTTTCATAAATTTTCCAACTTTTCTGTGTTTCCAAGTCGATGTCAAAGTAATTTCCTTACAAATATAGTTAAATTCGTAGTGTCGTTAGTTAAATTCGTATTTTGCAAAATAGTACGAATTTTACTTTGTACGGATAAGAAATATTGGTTCATGTCTTTGCTAAGTTATCTTCGAGTTTACGAACATAACTTCATGGGGTTGCAATTCTACTAGGGCGTTCAAAATGCTTCCGATCTCCGAGTGACGGCACCATCACTCTACATATATCGATTGAAACCATGACCCCCATATTCTCCAGGTTTGGCCCCCAGTGACTATTATCTGTTCCCAAACTTAAAAAGGTGGCTCCAGGATAAGAAATTTACGATGAATGAACAGGTCGAATTGGAAATTGAAGCGTATTTCGGAGATATTGAGAAATATTACTATTCAAAGGGCATCGCAATTTTAAAAAATCATTGGAATAAGTGTATTGAGCTGAAAGGGAACTATGTAGAAGAATAAACAATCATTTTGGCAAAAATCGTGTGTGTTTTCTTTGTTTGCAGTATATTGAACCCCTAGTAAGTGTAATTTTTTAGTTTTTCCATTTATTTTTTTCAAAGCACTTTATACCAGAGGTAACCAACCTATGCCCTATGGTCCAATGATTGCCAAAAATCATTCAGATTAATGCATTTATTTGAAATAACCCTAAAATTTTCGAAGAGTTTTATTATAAATATCAAATTGTATTTTTGTTTACAAATAAAAATGAATCATTTCACAGATAATTTCACTTCACTTTATAATTTCTTGTTAGAAACCGCAATTCTAGTTGTGTTTATTATGGCAATGTTTAATGTTAACCACTCCTTTACAACAAAAAACAAGTCAATTTCATATTCCGCTTACATTTCTGCATTACAAGAGGATCAGCGAGAAATTTTTACTTTTTTTTTAATTCATTAACCACATGATTAATAATTCTGCTCTCCTGATACATTCTCCACTCTCTACCTTCTAAATATATAACTGTAATCAATTACCTTGCTTTCTGTCCTTCTTTATTAATCGATATTGATTCATCTAAGAAATTACCTGTAGCTAACTAGGAAAAATTCAACTAAAAAAATGTTGAATTTTTCTTCTTGTTGTTGTTGGGTATTTGTTGTTATTGTTGTTGTTCGTAATAAGTTAAGCGATTATTTTACAACTTTTGAAATATAAAACTTGTTAATCATTTCGATAAATATAGGTATTATTTCAATGTGTGTATCATTATAATTTATCATCAAGCATTAGTGTATTTGTGTATGTGTATCCGTTAGTCAGTCTATGTGTCGAGTTTTTTTAACTATAAAAATGAAAGTCAAGTGAAGCCAGGTGTATTCATTTTTTTTTCACCATCATTTCAAGTTGTTATCTTAACAATTTGTTAACAAGGTAGTACATGTATTCATGGCTGAACAGGAAAGTTGTTTCTTTTTGTTTCTTTGCAAATTTTGTAATGACACAGCTCAAGTTAAAAGAAAAAAAAATATAAATATGTATAGATATATGTACATATGTACTTATAAATAAAGAGCTACTGTTTACCGTAACAATAAAGGCCATTCAGGAACTTTTTTGTTTTTAAATAATAAAATAGTTAATAATTTTAATTCAGATTTTTTTTTTACTGCTATTCAAGATTCTCCGTTTTGATTTATGATTCTCGCTTACGTACGTTGTGAGCGTACTATTCGATAAAGATACACAAGTTATCGTGCACGAGCGCGTACCTTTTGGTGAGACTTTGAGATAAAATTCCGTGTACCTACCAAAACGTATGGACGAGACGTAGATGAGAGTTTTGATACAACTCCGTTCAATGCCATACAGGCAAGAATGAAAGCTGGGCAGTACAAAGAAAATTTAAGTTTTCTACTAAGTCATTGTAACTTTTATGATTTGTATGGACTTTTTAGATCACAAGAAATGCTCCCACAAGAATCATATATTGAATACGTTGAGTATGCTCCTGTTTACATTTCGAACACAAATCTTTTATTCTATAACCAATAGGTTGGCTTTCTGAAATTTTTTTTCTATAACCAATAGGAATAGGTTGGCTTTCTGAAATTTTTTTGATTTTGTGATTTTAGTTTTGTATTGATTTTGATTTTGATTTTAATTTTGATTTTGATTCTGAATTTGATTTTGATTTTGATTTTGATTTTGGTTTTGGTTTTGATTTTGATTTTGATTTTGATTTTGACTTTGATTTTTATTTTAATTTTGATTTTTATTTTGATTTTGATTTTTATTTTGATTTTGATTTTTATGTTGATTTTGTAATGATTTTGGTTTTGATTTTGATTTTGAGTTTAATTTGTGTTGATTTTTAGTTTGATTTGTGTTGATTTTGATTTTGATTTCGATTCTGAATTTGATTTTGATTTTGATTTTAATTTTGATTTTGCTGTTTATTTTGATTTTGATTTCGATTCTGAATTTGATTTTGATTTTGATTTTGGTTTTAATTTCGATTTTGATTTTGATTTTGATTTTTATGTTGATTTTGTATTGGTTTTGATTTTGATTTTGATTTTGAGTTTGATTTGTGTTGATTTTGATTTTGATGTAGATTTTGATTTTGATTTTGATTTTGATTTTGATTTTGATTTTGATTTTGATTTTGATTTTTATTTTGATTTTGATTTTAATTTTGATTTTTATGTTGATTTTGTATTGATTTTGATTTTGACTTTGATTTTGAGTTTGATTTGTGTTGATTTTGATTTTGATGTTGATTTTGATTTTGATTTTGATTTTGATTTTGATTTTGATTTTGATTTTGATTTTGATTTTGATTTTGATTTTGATTTTGATTTTGATTTTGATTTTGGTTTTAATTTCGATTTTGATTTTGATTTTTATGTTGATTTTGTATTGATTTTGATTTTGATTTTGATTTTGAGTTTGATTTGTGTTGATTTTGATTTTGATGTAGATTTTGATTTTGATTTTGATTTTGATTTTAATTTTGATTCTGATTCTGATTCTGATTCTGATTTTGATTTTGATTTTGATTTTTATTTTGATTTTGATTCTGATTTTGATTTTGATGTTGATTATGTATTGATTTCGATTTTGATTTGTGTTGATTTTGAGTTTTATTTTGAGATTTATTTTGATTTTGAGTTTGATTTGTGTTGATTTTGATTTTGAGTTTGATTTGTATTGATTTTGATTTTGATTTTGATTTTGATTTGATATTAATTTTGATTTTGATTTTGATTTTGATTTTGATTTTGATTTTAATTTTAATTTTGATTTTGAATTTGATTTTGATTTTGATTTTGATTTTGATTTTGATTTTGATTTTGTTTTTGATTTTGATTTTGATTTTGATTTTAAACTTATTTTTTTTCTTTTGAGACAAAATCAAACTAGTTCCATTGTTCATATGACGATTTTACCCCCATCTTTCGTTTATTAACGAAATTGGTTATTATTTTCGGCATTAATTTTTTTTTTTTTTGTTTTAAAAAATCTAAAAAATTGCGAATTATACTGCTAGTTCCATAGATAAATCCAATAGATCCTTGATTGATATTCATAAATTTTTGAACGAGGAATCCACAGAACTCAACAAATTCCAATAATCCTACTAGTACTATAGATAGTCCTAGTGGAACCTATTTGACTGATATTTACAGATTTTCGTACAAGGAATCTACAGATCTTAAAAAATTCGAATAATCCAACTAGTTCCAAAGGTATTCCCAGTGGATCCTATTTTATTAATATTTACAGATTTTTGCCCAAAAAGTCTATGAACCCAAATGGACCCAATGGACCCATTTTCAATAGTCCAAGAAGTTTCATATATAACACCTCAGAACCCTATTTATCTAAAAATTATAGCGTTTAGGAGTCTCCAAGGACTTTCCCGAAACCTAAAAAAGTTTGCAAAGATTTAACTAGTTCCGCAGATAACCAATGTGGAATGCATTGGTCTTTGAAATCTAGATTATTGCCCAAGAAGCCCACAAAGCTCAAAAAATTTGCATTGGACCAAAAGAATAGTCGATATTTACCTAAGTAACTAAGTCAATTGAACCCATTAAAATTACTATGGACCATAGCAAGCCTTATATAACCCCCAATGGAACACATTTGTAAAAAATATCAGTTTTTGTTGCAGAAGTCCAAAGAACCCATACAAATTCCTGAAACTTATCAATGAACTCTACTTAGCCCTCTTTTAATTTTTACCATTTAATGCCATGTGCGACTCATTAACTCTTTGATGAGCTTCAGTCCTCTCACAAATATTTTTAAGCGTTCTCGTACATGAGTAAGTATTAAAATTTGGCTCTCGTTCGAGAGCGTTTAATAAAAGCTACTCAAGCACTAAAATGAGCTCGCAGGTACATGAGCGGACCTTTCAGTACCCGCTCATACTTTATATAATTTTGTTTACTTTGAAGAATTTCCAATTGGAACCGAATTCTGCCAAAGCAACTATCGACATGCTCCTGATTTGGGAAATCAGTGTATTTATGAAATTTTCTCAATTTCATTCAAATTTTTTATAGCAATTTTTTTTCTTGATTTATGTCTTGAAACAGCTGTCTTTGTGTGATTTTTACAAAGCTTTTATTTTGTGTAACAACAAGAGCTTTTTTTATGAATCTCTGCAAATTGAAAAGGTCAACATAATTTAAAATATTTCTTCATTGAAATGCAATAAGAAGAAACAACAAAAACAAAAAAAAAAATATTGATAAATATAATTCAACAAAGCCTTCGAATACCAGAAAAGCACAAACAAGACACAATTTTATGCAATTAAAAATAGTTTAAAGCTCGCGGGGCGCCAAAAATAAATAAAAAAAAACAACAGTCAACAAGAGCAAAAACAAGTTGGTGGCGTCAAAGTTGTTTTTTTTTTTTTTTTGTTTTTTTTTTTTGTGCGTTTCATCGTTGTCTAGCAGCTGTTTTTGATTTAATAAGAATTCTTCACCGAAATGAATTAAAGCATGTTTTCATGAGCGCGCACTACAAAATCACAAAAACAAACAAGCAAAAGTAAAATAAAAATAAAGAAACAAAAATTTACAAAAATATCTCACTGAATAGCTAATAAAAAAAAATCTATCTACTCTCAAGTTGTGGTGAAACACCACATAAATACGTATCTGCAGACTCAGAAACCGGCAAAACCGGATTTCGCAGCATTTATTTTTGCTTTGTTTGATGAGTGTTGTTTTTTGTTGTTGTTGCATTACAATGTTTTTGCTTTTTTTCTTTTAAATTTTTAAAATTTTTTTTTTTATTTTAACTCTTTGAAAATACTGTGAATGCAGTTCAAACAAATAATTTCACTTTCGTTTTCTTGTATTTTTTGGATTCAAATTCAGCTTTTGCGGTGTTTTTTTTTTTTGGTATAAATATTAGATGCAGCTTTAATGAAGTTAAAAGCTGACTGGCAGCTACTGTGAAGTTGTTAAAGGCAAGCTCAATGCGAACGCAAACTTGAAACAAAGCTTAAAGGCTAACCTGCCCAACTCACAGGACTTCATATTTACTGTGCTCGAGACGACTTGCTGCTTGAAAACAACAACAATTTTAATCCGCTGAAACAACGTTAATGGATTATCTTTTTCGCTTTTTTTACCTTTTTACATTTTTACCTTCTTGCCTTCCTTTTTTCCAGCTCCCATGCCATGCATTCCTGCAGGATTATAAAATAAGGCAGTTATATTGCATGAGCATGAAGCTGATGAGTCTCATTTATGCATGCCTGAGTTGAAGCTTGAGCTTCTACGTTGTTCAGCTCCTTTGCTGCGGCATCTTTAGTGTCTTCTTTCATCAGCGTTTACACTGCAGGAATTTAATTTTTTTTTATTTATTTCTTTTTTGTTTTTGTTTTACATCTCTTTCGTTTCGCTTTTTGTTCGTATGATGGCTATGAGTAATTCGTATACGTCAAAATTGCCAACCCATTTCGGTATCCTGTTCATGTTTTTGCTTCTAAAATGTGGAAATACATGCTTGAAGGGCCAAAAAAAGTTCGCAAGATTTGTAGCTTTGCAATATTCTTACTCAAAGTGCGCATTTCTACAGGTAAAGCATTTTGTGTGCAAAAATTGCCAGAAAAAGTTTTGACAATGCATAGAACCTCATCTTAATAATATACTTCATACCCATTCTTTCTCAAGATTTTTAATCTAAACGTCATTTGAAATACCGCGAAGTGCTGTTGAGTGGTATCCATTCAGAAGTAAATATTAAGTATTAAGTATTAAGTATTAAGTATTAAGTATTAAGTATTAAGTATTAAGTATTAAGTATTAAGTATTAAGTATTAAGTATTAAGTATTAAGTATTAAGTATTAAGTATTAAGTATTAAGTATTAAGTATTAAGTATTAAGTATTAAGTATTAAGTATTAAGTATTAAGTATTAAGTATTAAGTATTAAGTATTAAGTATTAAGTATTAAGTATTAAGTATTAAGTAAAGTCGTTTCGCTTTTTGTTCGTATGACGGCTACGAGTAATTCGTATACGTCAAAATTGCCAACCCATTTCGGTATCCTGTTCATGGTTTTGCTGCTGAAATGTTGAAATACATGCTTGAAAGGCCAAAAAAAATCGCACGATTTGTAGCTTTGCAATATTCTTACTCAAAGTGCGCATTTCTACAGGTAAAGCATTTTGTGTGCAAAAATGGACAGAAAAAGTTTTGACAATGCATTGAAACTCCTCTTAATAATATACTTCATGCCCATTCTTTCTTAAGATTTTAAATCTTAACGTCATTTGAAATACGGAAGTATTCTTGAGTGGTATGTATTCAGAAGAAAATATTAAGTATTTAGTACTAAGCACTAAGTATTAAGTATTAAGTATTAAGTATTAAGTATTAAGTATTAAGTATTAAGTACTAAGTCTTAAGTATTAAGTATTAAGTATTAAGTATTAAGTATTAAGTATTAAGTATTAAGTATTAAGTATTAAGTATTAAGTATTAAGTATTAAGTATTAAGTATTAAGTATTAAGTATTAAGTATTA
Source organism: Pherbina coryleti (assembly GCA_943735915.1). NCBI lineage: Eukaryota > Metazoa > Arthropoda > Insecta > Diptera > Sciomyzidae > Pherbina > Pherbina coryleti. The sequence goes on from OX030951.1 coordinate 30,920,223, forward strand.
AGTATTAAGTATTAAGTATTAAGTATTAAGTATTAAGTATTAAGTATTAAGTATTAAGTATTAAGTATTAAGTATTAAGTATTAAGTATTAAGTATTAAGTATTAAGTACTAAGTATTAAGTATTAAGTATTAAGTGTTAAGTATTAAGTATTAAGTATTAAGTATTAAGTACTAAGTATTAAGTATTAAGTATTAAGTATTAAGTATTAAGTATTAAGTATTAAGTATTAAGTATTAAGTATTAAGTATTAAGTATAAAGTATTAAGTATTAAGTATTAAGTATTAAGTATTAAGTATTAAGTATTGAGTATTAAGTATTAAGTATTAAGTATTAAGTATTAAGTATTAAGTATTAAGTATTAAGTATTAAGTATTAAGTATTAAGTATTAAGTATTAAGTATTAAGTATTAAGTATTAAGTATTAAGTATTGAGTATTGAGTATTGAGTATTAAGTATTAAGTATTAAGTATTGAGTATTAAGTATTAAGTATTAAGTATTAAGTATTAAGTATTAAGTATTAAGTATTAAGTATTAAGTATTAAGTATTAAGTATTAAGTATTAAGTATTAAGTATTAAGTATTAAGTATTAAGTATTAAGTATTAAGTATTAAGTATTGAGTATTGAGTATTGAGTATTAAGTATTAAGTATTAAGTATTGAGTATTAAGTACTAAGTATTAAGTATTAAGTATTAAGTATTAAGTGTTAAGTATTAAGTATTAAGTATTAAGTATTAAGTATTAAGTACTAAGTATTAAGTATTAAGTATTAAGTATTAAGTATTAAGTATTAAGTATTAAGTATTAAGTATTAAGTATTAAGTATTAAGTATTAAGTATAAAGTATTAAGTATTAAGTACTAAGTATTAAGTATTAAGTATTAAGTGTTAAGTATTAAGTATTAAGTATTAAGTATTAAGTATTAAGTATTAAGTATTAAGTATTGAGTATTAAGTATTAAGTATTAAGTATTAAGTATTAAGTATTAAGTATTAAGTATTAAGTATTAAGTATTAAGTATTAAGTATTGAGTATTGAGTATTGAGTATTAAGTATTAAGTATTAAGTATTAAGTATTAAGTATTAAGTATTAAGTATTAAGTATTAAGTATTAAGTATTAAGTGTTAAGTATTAAGTATTAAGTATTAAGTATTAAGTATTAAGTATTAAGTATTGAGTATTAAGTATTAAGTATTAAGTATTAAGTATTAAGTATTAAGTATTAAGTATTAAGTATTAAGTATTAAGTATTAAGTATTAAGTATTGAGTATTGAGTATTAAGTATTAAGTATTAAGTATTTAGTATTTAGTATTGAGTATTTAGTATTAAGTATTAAGTATTAAGTATTAAGTATTAAGTATTAAGTATGTAGTATTAAGTATTATATCTAATGAAAATCCGCTTTCACTGTTTTTAATCTTAACAAAAACAAAATCCAACTTTTTTTGTTTGATTTAATTACTTCAACATTTTCTCTCAGGTAATAATTTAAGAAAGCTTTATAGGCTGTCTCTAACCTAAATTAGGTTTTATATTTTTTTGTTTTTTTGTTCTTCTGTGTTCTTTTCATGCCATCTCATGATTTTCATCTTCTTCATCACCATCATCATCATCACCATCATCATTAGCCGCATTGGCCTATTAAATTTCAAAGTTTCAAAATCAAAACTTTTTGATTTAATTTCAACAGAAACTTTATGATTGATGTTACACAGAACATGTGACAAGCTTAAAATGACAAAGAAAAACCAAAAGAAGAAAAAACAAAGATGCAGAAGAAGCAATAAAAAATATTATGAAACACATAAGAGTGCAAAAATAACAATTTAAATAAAATATAACAACAACAACCACGACAACGACAACAGAAAAAGTAAAAAACAAGCGGAAAACATGAAATCAACGAAGCGTTTTTGAAGTAAAGCTTTACAAAAAAAAAATTAGCTTTAAATGAGAAAAGTTTTGTAATAAACTGAGTAAAAAAAAAAAATCCAAAGAAATCATATAACATGAGTAGAGCAGAGAAACTACTGTTTGGTTTGAGTGAAAAAAGGGAAAATTTCAAAAACATGTACAAATTAATTAAGCTTAAAACAACAAACATTGCTTCAATTGTGTCATGTACAACATTCACGAATTTGGTGTGAAAAAACTACAAAACTATAAAAAAGAGAAAAAAAAATTAAAGCATGTTTTATGCAAACATGGAATTTATATGAACTTCAAACAAGTGCGCTCAAAGGTTAATGTTTATTTATTTTTATTTTTTTATTAATGTTTGTTCGAGTTGGTGTAAGAACACACACACACGCGCACACAAAGCAAACAAACAAAGAATTACCCAAACAAACACACATACACGCTCACAAAAAGATAAACAAAAATTAGTTTGAGTTGAACAAAAACTAAAAACAGGAAAACTCAAAAACTATAACAAGAAGAACAACTGAGTTCTTAATTTTTGTTGAGGAAATACACGAATTTTTTAATTCGAAAAGAAATATTTGTGTGGTACTTTTTTGTGTAGGAATTGTTGCAAATGCAACGGAAATGCTTTTTGGAAGTGTTTTAAATTGTAATGTAATTTTATTGTAAAAGTTTTTTTAAAATATTTTTTTTTTAATCAAAATCAACACAGTTATATGTTGTTGCTAAAAAAAAATTACTTTTTCAAAATTTCCTTCTTCAACATAAAATAAACAAAAAAGGCATTATCACAGCTGCACGAAAAAAAGCTTAGCTAATAATTACGACAAAATAGAAACTTTCAAGTTAATTGAAGAAAAAAAAAATCTACAAAATACAATGGCTGCATGTTAATTTTAGGAATAAAACAAAAAAAAAAAAAAAAAAAAATAAAAAGAAACTTCAGTGTAAAAATTTTGAATAAAGAAGTTCGTTTTGTAAATATTTTATATTTCTTTTTTTCGATAAAAAAGGGAAAACGTTTTAAGTGAAAATGCAGAAAACAAAGTGCGATACACTAACAATAACAACAATAACAACACCAACAAAGCACGGGAGCAGATATTTATGCACTCTTATAAAATGCGAGTTGCAGCAGGGCCAACAACACGAACTTCAGATATTAAAATGCAAAACGCAAAATGCAGTCACGTCGCATTTAATAGGATTTAAAGCAGCAACAACCACACCAACAATACTCAAGAAAACAACGGCAACATCAACAACAACAACAACAACAACAACAACATCGCAAGCAAACAAAAGCAATGTAAAATGCATAAAAAAATCATGTAGTTAGATAAAACAAAAAAGCAAAAACAAACAAAAAACAATAAAATAAAAAAATAAAAGAGCTGTATAAAATATCGAAATATAAAGAACAACCAACGCTACCATTTCATTCATGTTATCTAAACGTTACGTTTTTTGTTTCCATTATTATTTTATAAAAAATAAAAATAGCAGAAACAAAACTAACGGTATAAAAACTGCATTTCGTGCCTTTGTATTAAAATTTATGAGTTGCCGATTGGGGAAAATGTTAAAAACAAAATAAGTTTTAAATTTATAATTGACTACATAACGAAATAAAATGCAACACTGATAAGAAGCACCAAGAAGTTAAGAGTAGCTCTTACGTAACTCCCGCGTGGGACGTTGTGTATCTTGAAAAACGAAATGATGAAACTTATACTGTAGTTGGAGAAGACAGTCTTAAGCAATGTTTAAACACAACTGTTAATATTTGTACTTTTAATTTGAAGTGATGAAGTGTCGTACAACTGCATAACTTTATCTCGACAACACACTTCAACTTACGTCAATACTTTCTATATCAGTAGTAATTTGACAAGTAAGAAATTAAACTTAAGAGCTGGGTGGTTTCCATGATTATTGTAAGGAAGTTAATTGTTCTCAGCATTTCACAAATGCAAATAATTAATTACTTTAAGGTAGAAATACACTCTACTTTATTCAACATTTTCAATTTGATTGAAAGGGGTGATTAAGACAAGTTTTTTTAATCATTTTGATAACTTCAGTTTTCATTGTTTACAATAAACATTGCAAGGACTTGAAAGTTAGGTTCGATTTATTAGTAATAATGAGTTACTTATATAAAGTATTAATACTTAAAACTTAACACCTAATTATTAACACATAAAACTTAATACTAAATACTTAATACCTAATACTTAACACTTAATATTTAATACTTAATACTTAAAACTTAATACTTAATACTTAATACTTAATACTTAATACTTAATACTTAATACTTAATACTTAATATTTAATACTTAATACTTAATACTTAATACTTAATACTTAATACTTAATACTTAATACTTAATACTTAATACTTAATACTTAATACTTAATACTTAATACTTAATACTTAATACTTAATACTTAATACTTAATACTTAATACTTAATACTTATTACTTAATACTTAATACTTAATACTTAACACTTAATACTTAATACTTAATACTTATTACTTAATACTTAATACTTAATTCTCAATACTTAATACTTAATACTTTTTTTTTTTATTATTTTTCATTTTTCATAATACATTCACAATAAGATAAGTATCTGCGAAGCCGTAGCTTGTCTGCAGATGATTATGTTTCTATTCTATATCCAATAATAAGTGATCGAAGTTGTAATATTTAATTGTATACATATTTCAAAGTTTCAAAGTTTACTTAATACTTCATACTTAGTACTTAGTACCTACTTTATACTTAAAACTTTATACTTTATACTTTATACTTTATACTTTATACTTTATACTTTATACTTTATACTTTATACTTTATACTTTATACTTTATACTTTATACTTTATACTTTATACTTTATACTTTATACTTTATACTTTATACTTTATACTTTATACTTTATACTTTATACTTTATACTTTATACTTTATACTTTATACTTTATACTTTATACTTTATACTTTATACTTTATACTTTATACTTTATACTTTATACTTTATACTTAATACTTTATACTTTATACTTTATACTTTATACTTTATACTTTATACTTTATACTTTATACTTTATACTTTATACTTTATACTTTATTCTTTATACTTTATACTTTATACTTTATACTTTATACTTTATACTTTATACTTTATACTTTATACTTTATACTTTATACTTTATACTTTATACTTTATACTTTATACTTTATACTTTATACTTTATACTTTATACTTTATACTTTATACTTTATACTTTATACTTTATACTTTATACTTTATACTTTATACTTTATACTTTATACTTTATACTTTATACTTTATACTTTATACACTTTTTACTTGATACTTAATATCTAATACGTAATATATCTAATTTGTAATACTTTGCGCTTATAGTATAGCCTTCGGAACTCGTCAGGACCTCTTTATTATAGAGAAAAGTTCTTAAAAAAAATATATTTTACCCCACAATTTCTTAAAAAATAACTGATCTATTTTTTCTTTTACTTTCAGGTAACTGTTATTAAATATTAAGTCTTATGAAAGCACAAGTAAGTAGCGAATATTTTCTATTATATTGTTCAAGAATTATTATTGATTCTATATCAATTAATTTGGCTTTCTCTTTATTGTTATGAATAAATATAAAAATTAAGATGTTGCATACTCATCATTATCTCACATTTCTTCAATTCGTTCTACATTCTTTTTATTTATTTTTACCTCGTCTTTATATGCATTAAAGATCATTATAAAAAGGTTACTTCTGCATGTTTGGGCCTAAGTCTTATTTTATGCGTATTGCCAGAGGCACAAAAGCAGCTGATTTAAAAAGCTCCGTGGAACCACTTTTTAGAAAAACGTTAAAGAACAGTGAAACCTTCAGCCTCAATCTTTGTTTATTGCATTTTTTTTATATCAAAAAGTACAGATATATTTTTAAAAGCAAGAATAAAATTAAATCAACGCATTTCTTTTATGCTTTTCTAACTGTTTATTAAAATCTGCTCTCAAGAGGCTGCTGATGCTGATGGTGCTGCTGTTTCTGTTGCTTTTCGCTTTTTCCGCATTACTGTGTTTTCTTGTGATTATTTTTCCGTTCTTATTTAGAGCTGTTGTATTTAAAAAAAAAAAAAAAAAAAAATACAAAATGTTATTAGTTATAATTTAGAGCTGTTGTATTTAAAAAAAAAAAAAAAAAAAATACAAAATGTTATTAGTTATAATATGAAGAATATTATATTATATTGTTATACAAGCACAAAATACCGTTTGTCTTCAAAAGTTCCGCTCAATGCGCAGACATTTTCAATGATCTCTCATGTTTTTATTTTATATATACATATATGTATATGTATACATAGATATTCAAAAAATGTTCTCGAAATATTGATTATTCAAAAATTATGGTTGATGTGAAGTTGAAATAAGTGTCCTTAGATGATAATTGGGGAATGAAGAGCGATTTTCTGATTCTGGCGAAGCAACTGTTTCTGCCGTGTATGAAATTATTGATTTTTATCTCAAAATCGATTTTGGTTAAAAATTTACTGAATCCAAAAATTTTGCCTTTTGGATTCGGTCAACCGAATATATAAGTTTTTTACAGTAGTAAAAAAAAATGGTTAAGATTTTTCCGAAAATATTTCCAAATTGAACAAAATGGTTCAGAAACAGTTTCAAATGATTTAAAATATTTCAAAGTATTATAATAGATTTTCCAAGGGTTTTCCAAATGTGGCTTTAATAATATGAAATATTTTTAATACATTTGGCATTTCTTACAAATGTTTAGAAATGGTTTTCAAATGGTTACAAATTTTAAATGAAATGGTTTATGATCGAAAAAATGTCCAAACTGCCTATGATCGAAATAATACCGAAATAGTTTATAATCGAAATGGTTTTCAAATGGTTAGATATTTGAAATAAAATGGTTTATGATCGAAAAAAATTTCGAAATGGTCTATGATCGAAATAATAACGAAACAGTTTATGAACGAAATTATTTCCAAATTATACGGCTGATTTTTTTTTATAAGGCTTTAATGTGGCGAAGGAATGGTTTCGCAATGGTTTCAAATAAGTTTTAGGTTGTTTTAAATTCATTCAAAATATAAATTAAAAAACCATAAGTAATGAGTTCGAAATGGTTAGAGGTGGTTTTGAGTTGTTTGAAAATAAATGGTTGAAATTGGTTTCGGAAAGGTTATAAGCAGTTGAAAATGGTTCTAAGTACATAAAAAAAGCTATAAAAGGTTTTAAAGTAATTTCAAAACGGATTGAAATTATTTAAAAAAAAAAAATATTAATGCACCAAAATGTTTCCTAGAGCGCCCACTGAATATGCATTACTCCTGAAAACCTTCGTTCAAGGTTAAAAAAATATCATAGATTCTTAATGAAATTACTGAATTTGTGGAAAATGGTTTATTAAGGTTATAAATACTTAAAAAAAGCTCTACGCAAGGGTAGTAAAAACTGATTTCCAAATAGCTTGAAATGGTTTTCAGTGGTTTATAAAAGTCTTAAAATGGTTTATAGGAATTTAAAATGGTTCAAATGACTTTTTTTCAAATGTTTCAAATGGTTTTAGAATGGTTCTTAGATTTTTTTTTAATGGTCCAAAGGCTTATAAATCGTTTATTAATGACTTTAAATGGCTCCAAGTGTTTTCTAATTGATTCAAATTTGAGTTAAACTAAATTTTTATACCATTCAAAACGGTTCTAATTAGATCAAAATTCCTTTTTTCAAATGATTTCAAATTATTAGTTCAAGGTTTAAAATAGAATCAATATTGTTATGTATTGTTAATGTTACGAGTAAAATTTTTTAAAAAACTCCAATCTTCTTATGTAAAAACGCAAGGGTTTATAATATGTTCTAAAATATTAAAAAAATGGTTACGAGATTGTTTGAAATGAGTTGCAAGTACATTCAAAATTAATTCTTAATAATTAAAATATCAATATTTTCACTGTACTCGTACAGTGCAAAGTGGGAAATGGAAATTTTTAACCCCTTTCGAAACTTCGATAGCAAACAATTTTGAAATAATCAGTAATATTTTGAAAATATTTCAGAAAAGCTAACAAAAGTTCAGACTCAAAATGGTTTCAAAATAGTTCATATGGTGAAATGGTTTTTAAATGGGCTAGAAATGATTATATAGAGAAATGGTTGTAAAATAGTTTCTTTGTGGCTTTGAATGTTTTTTTTTTTTTATTAAATTGCTTGAATTGACTTCTGAGTGGGTCTGAATGGTTTAAAAATAGAATAAAGTATTTGTTTTATTTTTAATGATTAGAATTTTTCAAAGAGTCGAAAATAGTTTCAAAATGGTTTGATGTGGTTTATATTTTAATAGACTAAAAGTTCTTTCGAAATTGTTGCAAAGTGGTTCGGAGTGGTTTCAAATCGCTTAGTAAATATTTGAAATTATTTAAAAATTTAGCAAGTAGCGAAACGGTTTAGAAATACGAATTCAAAATTGTTCGAAATAATTTCAAAATATATTGGAATGTATTTAAAAATGTTTCGAAATAGTTCCTAAAAGAAAGTACTAAAATAGTTTAGAAATGGTTTCAAAATGGTCCGAAAATGGTCCAAAAATGGTCCAAAAATGGTCCGAATGGTCCGAAACTAATTCGAACCTATTCGAATCTCAATTACCTGAATCGGAAAATATACATTCAAACGGACTTAAAATAATAAAAAAAAGTGTAATGCTACTGGAGAAGCTCCCTAATGACTGGAAATAGTTTAAAATACTTCCAAATAATTTATCTTTATCTCTAAATGGTTTTCTTTATTTTAAAATGATTTCATTATTTTTGAATGGTTCTAAATGGAGCAAGAATATTCAGAAATAATGTTGTAACGGCTCTTAATGGTTTCAAAATGGTGAGAATTGGCTTAGAAACAGGCTAAAATTGATTTCGAAAAGGTCAAAAATAGTCTTAAATGGTTTCAAAATAATTCGAATGGGCTCAGGCAAAAGGCACAAGTTCATTTCTAAAAGGTACAAAATTATCTTAAATCGTTTAAAATTGGTTCTAATTGAATTAGCAACAGGCTCAATGCCTTCGAAAAGATAAAAAATGATCCTAAAATGGTTTACTTGTGATACAAATGATGATATGAGTTATTATAAGTTTAAAAGGACTTTCTAAATGAGTAAAAATTAAAAAAAAAGATGTCATTATTTTTAAATGGTTCGAAATGAGATAAAAATTTTCAGAAATAAAGTGTTAATGGATCATAAATGGTTTCAAAATGGTGTTAATTAGTTGAGGATACGATGAAATTAATTTCGAAAGATTCAAAATGGCCTTAATTGGTTTCAAAGTGGTTCAAAATGACTAAGATTAATTTCGAAAATGTCCAAAATGGTCTTAAATGGATTGAAATGGTTTAAATACAATACAAACGCTAAAATGGTTTAGTATTAGTTTATAAAGGACTTCAAATAGTTTTCAAATGATTCGACATCGCTACATAGGTAGTTCAAAATGTTATAAAAATTGAAGCAAAAATAGAGAATAGTTTCTGCAAAATGTCCAGATTAGAAACAAATGCTTTTAAAATTATTTAAAATAGATTATAAGCTAAATATGGTTTGATTGAATGGCTTAAGGATGCTTAGAAATTGTTCCAAAATTAATGTAAAAAAGTAATCAATAAGTTAAGTTATTTGTGGCGTCCGTGGCGTAGTTGGTTAAAGTGTGTGGCCGCTATGTCAACGAACTTTGGAAACCCAGGTTCGAATCCCAGCAGCGACAGAAAATTATTTGAATTAAAATAATTTTTCTGTACGGCCGCCACCTCTCTGCAGACAATGGCAAACCTCAGAGAGTAATCAAATTGCCATGTAAAGCTTCTTGAGAACGAGAACATTCCGTTCATCGCCGTTCGGAGTCGGCGTTAAGCATGTAGGTCCGGTTCTCGGTCAATTGTGTACAAACTTAATAACACGCACAACACAATTGATCATAAGAAGCTAGGTCAAAGTCCTTTCAAGGGCTGAAATGGCCAGTTATTTATTTTTTTTAGTTATTAAGTTAAGTTATTGATTGTAGATAAAAGATACACAAAGTATCTGAACCATTTTAAAGTATGTAAGCCTTCTGATAACAGTTGCCGGTTTTAAACAAAAAAATGCAACAAAACCTTGATTGTTCGAAACCATTAACCCAGTTTAAGCTATGCAGCAGCCAGTAACGCCTTTAAAAAAATATAAAAAAAACAAATAAAAAAAACAGCTAAGTCATCTGCAGATACAAAACAGTTTTGTGACTTTTTTTATTTTTCACCAACAGCAACAGAAACCTCTTTAGAGAAAATCTTCAACAGCAACAAGCAAAGCCACTATCTTTAAGGTCATTGGAGTAAAGTGAAAATAATGAGGTCTAGTTCTGAGCCATAAAAGTGGTCATTATCAACAACAACCATAGTAGAACAACAACAACAACATCAGAAAAAAGTAATAGCAATAGTAACGACACCAACAAGAACAACGTCGACGACAACTTCAGCAGCGCAACATCAACATCATAATAACTGCGATGACACCATTAACAGCAAAAACTAGCAACCACAACAACAACTAACCACAACAATAAAAAAAACCATTACAATTCTGCCTGCCTTTTGCAGCATTAAGAAAAGTAGTAATTTTAAAAATCATGCCTTTTTGTAGATAACAGCATAAGAAAAAAAAACAAAATACTTAAAAGTTTCACTGTGCGTAGCATCACAGACAGCATCTCTGCCAACAAAGACAACAAAGGCATTAATGCTTTTGTTAATGTTGTTGTTGTGGTTGTTGCTTTTGTTGTTGCCAACAGAAATGACAGAAATAAAAATTACAATGCTATGTAAAGCATGTGAAGCAGTAACTAGTGATTGTTCGTCGAAATAAAAAAAAAAACAAAAATGTTGAAGGCATCTGTTACGACAGTAATAACACCAACAACGGCATTACCAACAACAACAACAACCATACTACCCAACCAACAACCACAATTGCTTGACTGTAAAGAGTTTTTATGTGTTGTCTTGGTTGCTGCTGTTGCTGCTGCTGCTGCTATTTTTCTATTTTTAAACTTCCTCATTATTTTGCCACACAACCATGAAAGCAAAATAAAAATGGGAAAAATAGCTGTTCTGCTATATTTTCATTCGTATCCGTATAAATCTTCCTATCAACTCCAAAATATTTGTGCATCTTAGCCTATTTCCTTCCGCATAGGCTTCATGGTTTTTCACAATTAATTAATGTGTTGTGTTTTATTAAGCAATGTTCTCAATATATCGCTTAAAAGCTAAAAGAGTGGTGCTCGAAATCGACCTTTAGTTTTTTTTTTTTCTTCATTTTACTGTTCAATGATTTTCAGCTTCAAAAGCTTTTAATGCACAAGCTACATCAGCTTACGCACACACTCGCTTTTGAAGATGAGCCGCCATTCTGCTGAGTCATCGAAAGTATCGAAAGTACATATCTGAAAAACTATCGGAATAATAACAAATATATAAAAAGTTCAAGTTTTCCCTTTAGATTTTCCTAGATGACCTTTATATGACTGTGCTCAAGAAGCAACAGTGTTCCTTCTAAGGTAAGCTTGCAAGTTTGCTCAAAAACTTATCTTCTCTATTGCACAAGTTTTTGAAACAAAATTCTCTATTACATCTTAGAACTGAGAAAAGTAGATATTTTATGTTATCAAAATATCGAAATTTGATGTAGGTGCAGGCCCGTAGCTAATGGGGGCTTACCCCTCCCTCCATCGGGTCGAAGTAGACACAAATACTAAACAAATTAGATCATTAACTGAAAGAGCACGATTTGGTTTTATATTTTCGATATCAATACGGAAATTCACAATCTTGTGCAAATGGTCTTGCATCATAGTATTTGCAAAATGATAGATTATATTTTTACTCGACACTAAAAAAATATACAGAGATGCACTTACTAGGCTTTTGCAAATATATAAGATTCAAAACCCATAGTTTTTATTTACTATACGAATGCAATACTGAATTGCAAACTGACAGGTGATTGGGGGAAAAAAATAAAGGCAGAAAGAAGTGTTGCAAAGTAAGCTGAAAAAGACCGTTCACAATTTTGTTAGTGATCGATGAGCCTGCGGTGCTCATTCCTTATAATATTAAAACTTCATCAAAAATTTTAGTAAAAATCGCGCATATTTCATAAATTTTCATTCATAACTTTTATTAACTTTACATATTTTTTTCGATCACTTACAAAAAGATGTATGTTCTTAAGCATTTAAATGATCATACAGGGTTGCCCATATTCGACGGACCCATCTGGCAACGCCATAACTTTTGACAGAGATGTCAGATCGCTTAATGACATACCGCGTTTGAAGCGTCAGTCCAAGCAGATTTTTACCATGGAAAAATACACGCCACGCGAGCGCTCTGAAATAGTTGAAATTTACATTCAACAGAAGAAGTCAATTGTGAAAACTCAACGTGCTTTTAAAAACTTAAAAAATGTGAGAAGTGCGCCTTCTAAGAACACCATTAAGCGTTTATACGAAAAATTTTCGACTGGTGAGGCTCTTTCTAATCCGAAGAGGCCAAATAAAAGTCGACCAAGGCGATCGGCCGAGAATATCGCTGCCGTACGAGCCAGTGTTGAGAGGTCCCCAAGAACATCCCAAAAACGCCGTTCTCAGCAGTTGGGCATGGCTCGGTCCACTTTACAACGGATTATTCGCGTTGATTTGCATTTGTTCCCGTACAAAATTCAATTGACGCAAAGATTGTTGCCTGCGGACAAGCCTCGTCGATTGGAATGGGCCCAAAGAGTCATCGAAATGGCCGAAGATGACGAGCAATTTTGGAACAAAATTATCATGTCCGATGAAACCCATTTCACATTGAATGGGACCGTAAATAAGCAAAATTGCCGTATTTACGCCACTGAAAATCCTCAGGAGATTCAGGAAGTGCCTCTTCATGACGAAAAAGTCACAGTTTGGTGCGGCGTTAGTGCGAAAACGGTCATTGGGCCGTTTTTCTTCCAAAATGAAAATGGCCATGCTGTTACCATCAACCAGGAGCGTTATCGCGACATGATGACCAATTTTGTGATGCCAATTATTCGTCGAAAGCGTATGAGGCAGTTCTGGTTTCAACAAGACGGCGCTCCACCGCACACAAGTCGCATAACAATCGATTTTCTGAAGAATTTGTTTCCGGGCCGTTTGATGTCGAAAAGTGGTGATTTGGACTGGCCACCGCGTTCGCCCGATTTGACGCCGCCTGACTTCTTCTTGTGGGGATATTTGAAGTCAAAGGTTTACGTTAACAAGCCAAGGACCGTAGAAGAGCTCAAGGACAACATTCGTGAAGAAATAGCCGCTATTCCGGCCGAAATGTTGGCGAAAACGATGGAAAATGCTGCAAAAAGGGCACAATACGCCATCAACGCCAGAGGCGGCCATTTGAGAGATATCATATTCAAAAATTGATGTAAACAAATCTACTTGGAACAAATTAAATGATTAAGATTGCCAACCGCCAAATTTTTATTTTTTTTTTGATTTTTTTAACAAAAACATGGGTCCGTCGAATATGGGTAACCCTGTATTTTTCGCTTTAAACAGATATATATTTCTATTATAAGAATAAGATATAAGATAAGAATATAAAAATAGATAAGAAGAATATAAGTCTTCTATATACAAAATATGTAAATTTTTCAGACTTTCACGATTTTTATCTCCTAAACCATTTGAGACCTACCTTTTTTTTGCAGCATAAGATTTAGGAGCTCCAAATGCATATTTAGAGAAAAAAAAGGAGCGGACTTAAAAACTTATTTGATGGCGTTTTAATATTGGTTCCTTTTAAAGGGAAATAAGGCCAAATTGGCTTTATTTCTTTTTCAAATGGAAATAAGACCGAATCCGCAAATTCGGCCTTATTTCCACTTAAAGCGAAATAAAGTCGAATTTGGCCTTATTGCCGTTGGCCTTATTGCACCCCGCCATCAACGCCGTAGATAGGTACTTCATTGGATAGGGGGGGTTACTGTAGCAAAATAAAATTATATATTACATTATATTTAACTTAATATCTGCTAACAAAAATAAGCAGTTAAAAATACACAATTTGCAATTTATTTTCACACATAATATGGCAAAATTAAATATTTTGGAATATTTGCGTTTTTATTTAATATCGAAAAATATTCTGGATTGCTAAGGGGGGGTTTGAACCCCCAGAAGGCCCCCCATATCTACGGTGTTGCCCGCCATCCCTGTATTATGTAACGGACGGGAAATTTATGCCTGGTAACCACACATCATCCATGAATTGTTCACCGGTTCTGTAACTCGGAGAAATTTTGAGTCGCTGATAATAAAACGCATTCAGAAGACACTCAAATCCAAACTGGCGGATCGAATTTGGAGTTTTAAATAACATTAAAAAATTATTTTTTCCTTTCAATTTCCTTATCACTTTATAAAAAATAAATAAATAACTGGCCATTTCAGCCCTTGAAAGGACTTTGACCTAGCTTCTTATGATCAATTGTGTTGTGCGTGTTATTAAGTTTGTACACAATTGACCGATAATTGTATCACTTTATACTGTTTTTAAAATTTTTTGAACGTCATAAATAAATGCTTTTGTAAAAATCTGAAATTCGATTTGTAATCAGAGGTTTCAGAACCCCTAAATTTGCCCTTATTTTCAAAAATAAAATTATATTTTTATAAAATTGTCTACGAATCCATATACGTACCGAGCTTTGAAAATTTTAAAAATCTGACTTCCGATTTATTTTCAGCGACTCCAATAACTCCGAGTAAAAAAAATTTGAGAAATAATCTGAAAATGCTGGCAGTATACATTGCTCCAAAATCACATTTTAAAAAATTACAATTTTTATCAAATAGTTTATTTAGAATTTAGTCAAAGTTTATATTTCACATTTATAAATAATTTTTTTTATCATTCTTTAGGTTATAATTTGTATTAGAAAACAAAATCCGAAACAAATTATAAAATAAACGTCTTTTAAAGGATGAGACCCTTAGAGGCCCGCCATACTTGTAGGGTTTAATTTTGTCTCTTAGTTTCTGATAATAGGAAACATTTTTAAGGAAACCATTTGTAAAGAATCTTTTTAAAGAAGTTGAGAATCCAGAAGTGACCAGTTGTGCAAAATTCAAAATTCAAAAATTTCATATTTAAACAAAAAGGACCAGGACCCATTCCATTTTTTTATCTCATTTTACACCCCATATATCATTTATAAGTATTTAATACTTTTTAATAAAGTTCTAGTTCAACTAAATTAAGTATTAGTAGAATAAAAATATCTTCTGAAAAAGTATTGCTTATAGAAATAAAAGGAAAAACTTCGGTAACACTTTAAAAAAAAAAAAAAAAAAAAAAAAACAACTAAATTGAAAGTTGCTAAAGCCCTGTTTTCTTGATTGGTTCTAAAAATGGATCAATTAAATGGGTTTTTTCTGAAACAATTTTACTTTATTTTAACTATACTAGGGATGTTACGGAGGTGAGTTTACCGGAACCGGATTTTTTCAATTTGATTTATCGGAGCCGGAGTCGGAATCGGAGTAAAAGAAAGATGCGTTAAATTCGATCGAAATAGATATAGATATGGAATAGATATAAATAGTTGAAGAACAGTGCTGCCAGAAAGTTTAAAAGTAATCGTGTGTGAGATACGTCAAATCGTATCGAATCGATCGATCGCATCAATGCGTTTTGATCTTCGTTAAAACTCCGATTCAAAATTATCTGAAACGAAGTCGGAGTCGGAGGCCGACCGACCTTCCGACCTTTCGGGACCGAATTCGAAGTTCCGTTACGTCTCTAAGCTATACCTTCTTGAAAAGACTGAAATGGTCTTTTTAAATAAAAGAGTTCTATTTTTTGTGAAGTTCGATACTGCTTTATCGAAACAATTTCCAAACGTGCTACATCCTGCTTTTTGAAAATTGGAAAAAAATTTATTCGTCTTATTTTGAATGGTCAGAAATGAATGGTGAGAAATTATTTCAAAATAGTCTCGATTGGCTCGAAGGATTCATAAAATATGCTAAATATAAATGAAATAGTTGTAAAATGGTTATAATTTTAAAGTGGTCTAAATTTAAAATGTAAGGATCAATAAAATATGCTTTTAAAGAAATATGTAGTTTCAAAATGGTTTTAATTTAAAATGGTTCCAAATGGTCTCTAATTAAGTTAAAAATAATTTAAAAATGGTTCAATATACTTTAGTTTCGATACAAATAGAAAATGTTTCGGATGTTTCCAAATATTGCCAAATGATAACAAAACAAAAGCAATAATTTTAAAAATTGATCGAAATGGTTTTAGCAAAATAGAAAAATTTTCATAATAGAGCAAAATGGAATAAAAGTTAATTAACAAAAACGACTAGTTTGGAAAATGATTTCAAATTATTTAAAGTCCAACTCGAAATGATTTAAAATTAATTTAGAATTGTGTCGAAATATTTCGAAACCATAAACATAAAACATGGTTTTAAATCATTCAAAAGTGGTAAAAACTTTTTGAGTTTTTACCTTTGAACAAAAAATTTCAGGTTTTACATTTATTCGATGAATTCTGCCTTGGTTCGAATATGGGTTTTTAGTATGGTATGTAGATGAAGTTTATACATGTGGCGTCCGTGGCGTAGTTGGTTAAAGTGCGTGGCCGCTATGTCAACGAACCTGGAGACCCAGGTTCGAACCCCAGCAGCGACAGAAAATTATTTGAATTAAAATAATTTTTCTGTACGGCCGCCACCTCTCTGCAGACAATGGCAAACCTCAGAGAGTAATCAAAATGCCAAGCTTCTTGAGAATAAGAACATTCCGTTCATCGCCGTTCGGAGTCGGCGTTAAGCCTGTAGGTCCATTTCTCGGTCAATTGTGTACAAACTTAATAACACGCACAACACAATTGATCATAAGAAGCTAGGTCAAAGTCCTTTCAAGGGCTGAAATGGCCAGTTATTTATTTTTTTTTTTTTTTTTATACATGAAGTGTGACGGAAAGAGAAATCTACTGAAACATGTGTAGGATGTTCTTAGCGTGATGATGAGGTAAATGTGAGTTCTTGCCTCAGTTCTTTTAATTTGCTAAGCGATCCTTTCGACAAACTTTCGACACCGCCAACTGCAATTTTTTAGTTGTAAATATTGATTTGATTGAATTGATAAATTAATTTCAGTTTATTAGAAATAAGAAAATGAATGAAAAAAAGTAGGAACTGTAGCATAGCCGGGATTCGAACCTATAACCTCTAAGTTGTAGACAAGAACGCTGTCCTTGCACTACCGTGGCAATCATTGTTCAAAATGAAATCAATGTCTTTCAAATGGTAACCATAGGTAAGAAATGTTAGAAATGTTTCCAAAAAGTTTTCTTTATGATAGTAAAATAGGTCCATCAAAAGTTTTGAATGGCTTCAAATGGTTCAAAATTTGTAATTAAATATTTGAAAAGCGATTCGAAGTGTTTTAATGGGTTAGAAACAATTTCGACATTATTCGTATGGCTTCAAAATGGTTTGAAATGCGCTTGAAATGGTACGAAGCGCTTTAGCATAGGTTTGAAATAGTTTCAAAATTGGTCTTAATGTCATCGAAATCATTTGAAATGCGCATTCAATAGTTTCGAAATACTTTTAAAACGGTTCGAAGTGTCTTTTAATGGAAAGAATGTTTGAATAGTTTCCTAAAGAGCAGTAATGATTTTATAGGTTTCAAAATGGTTTATAAGTGTTTAGAAGTATCTTCGACGTTATACCAAATGTGTCAATAGAGTTAGAAATAGTCAAGAACTATTTATATATAAGAACAATTGTTTCAAAATGGTTAGAAATGGTTTAAGTGGTTTTGCTATCAAAAAGATAAAATTGTGTTTTAGTTGAAGTTTTAGTTTCAAAAAGGCTAAAAATAGTTTAAGAACTTTTACAAATTGTTCTAAATGGATTGGTTTTTTTATTAAACTGACTTTGTTTGATAAAAATTGGTTTATAAATTATTAAAAATCATACCAATTATATCCGAATGGTATAATGGTATAAAATGGTATAAAATGGTTTGTAGCACGTTATAACTGGTTTGGAAATAGCTTTGAACTAGTTTTAAATTGGTTACAGATAATTTTAAAATTATTCAAAATAGCTTGTAATACCTTTGTTCAAAATAGCTTCGAAATAATGCACAGTGATTTGCGGATTTGAAATGGTTTGAAACGGTTTGTAATGATTTCTTGATGATTCAAAATGTCTCGTAACATTATCAATAATTCTTAAATAAAGTGAGATAAAGTGGTATTTTTTGGCTAGGTATGCTTTCGAAATGGTTCCGAATTGGTGTCAAAATAATATCAAATGTTCATAATGTTTAAAGATGTTCCGAAATTCTTAACAATGGTTGCAAGTGTTTTCTAAATAGTGCAAAGTTCTGATATGGTTTTCAGATGGTTATTAAATTAAAAATTTTAATATGGTTCGACCCGGTTAGGAAAATGATTTAAAATGGTTCGGAGTGGTTTCGAAATTGTTTAAATAAATTTATATATAAAATTTAAAATGTATAAAAATAGGTTCGGAATGGTTTTTAAATGGTTCCAAACGGGTTTAAATAACATTATCGCAACCAATATCCCTAAGAGTTTATTTTTATTTTAATATAAAGATTAATTTTTATAATTTGAGTTATAAATTTACACAACCAATATTTGTAGTTATTCAAATAAAACCACTAAAAGTCATCTTTGCAAAAATATCGATAATTCAGCGATTTTTTTTAAATCATCTTTAATTGAAGCCCATCGCTCTACCGTTAACATCGTGCGCTAGAAGGAGTTATTTTGCTGCCTTCTAAAAATAAAACCAAACACACACACATACACACACTCGTCGTACACACCCACACAAACACAATAACGTACGAAACTGTTTAAACGCAAACGCTTGCATGCCATCGATAACATATTCAAAATTCACAAAATTTAGCACAATCAGATAAAAAACACGTTCTTCCTAGCTTTGAGTTTAAATTTAATAACATATCTTTTCACTCTCTCTCTCTCTCTCTCTCTCTCTCACACTCTCTCTTCGTCGCACTTGCTCACCGTCCCTTAATAGCTTCGTTTACTTCATTTGGCACTATGACGGAAACGGAAACCCACACTTGTTGGCCTGAAAGTTGTGGCAGGCGACGGCGATGTCGTCAATGATTTTTATTTCATTTCTCACATATTTACGTTGGCTTCCTTCATGTCGTGTTGCGTGTGTTTGTCAGTGTGTATGTGTTTGAGTAAATTTGTTTAAACTTTATAACCAAAGTCTTGTGACATTAAGCTTTTGTTTTTATTTTTGCTCTTCTTGTAGCCTGTAAAAAGCTTTTTTATTGCTTCAACGTGTCGTTCATAACAAAGCATGACGTCAACATATTTACAACCATAACAACAAAAACGCATAATCTTGGAGTTACTCCAGTTAAATTTGTGTTGCTTTTAAAAAAATATTAAATTTGAGTTAAAAAACCATTTCCACCCTTTTTGTTTTAACAGTTTTATTATGAAAGCTGCTGCAGTTTTTGCTATTGCATGTTTTCACATCACCTGATGTCGTTGTCGTTGTTATTGTTATTGTTGTTGTTTTTGTTGTTTTTGCAGAGTTCATTGGGTTAATTGTTGAAACAAGTTCACTAGAAACATGTTTGTTCCAATTTTTCCCAACACTTTGTTGTTGCTCTTTCACTAAACTTTACTTCGTACAAAACAAATTTTCTCTCCTAGAGCTAATCATTAATTGTTTTATACATTTATGAGTCGTCCTGAGTCATCGATTCGGTTTTTTTTTTCTTTGTAGAAAAAACTTTATCTGTTTATTGGTTTTTTTCTGGGGGTTTTTCTTTTTTGTTTGTTTCTTTCTTTGTGCATTTTTGCTTAGCAAAAAAAAAGGTCAATTAACTTTTATTATTGTTGCAATCAACCGCAATTTACAGATTGTTGGCACGATGTTATCAGCACGAAAAAAAAACCAAATTATAGAAAAAAACAAATTATTTTTAGTTTATCTTTGGTCGGAGGAATGTTAAAAATGTTATGGACTTTAAGGGTACTGTAAATGTATCTTAAGCATTTCTATATTTATATTATTTGGACCATTTTGTTTTTGTCACTTCAACTTTTCTTAAAGTTCTTTTTTGTCTCGTATAGGCAAACATCTCTTTATTATATTTATTCTATCATTTATAACCAGTTTTAACAAGAATTTATAGTTCAGAGTTAAAAAAAACTTTGACAGCTTAAATAACAAGAAGCATTTTTGAAAACTAAGAATTTCAAAACTTCAAAGTGAATTAAGTATTTAAAGCCTTATGTTATTGTATCAATAAAAATTAAATTAAAAGAAACATTAAGCTCTCGGATAAACTTACAAAATCAGTTTAATTTAAACTGCCGCCGAAAACATTTTCAAAAGCTATCTAGCTTGAGAGTAAAAATAAATTACTATATAATGAATATAAATGAAAAAAAAAAAATTAATTGGAAAAGCTCAAAAAGTTCTTAGAAAATTTACTAAAAACTTAAAATGTTTACAGAAGTATTAAATTATTAAACTATTATTATAAATTATATTATTAAATTATTAAATACACAAGATAATTAATTCCCTCTTTGCACAAGAACTTAATTAAGACTTAGTTAAAAGAAAAATTACAAAATTATTTACAAAACAAAAAAACAAAAACCCTCAATATAAGTAATTAAAAATAGAAAATTTATAAGAAATTTCAAAAAGAGAGTTAAAGAAGTTAAAAAAAAAAACAAAAAACTTAAACATAAATATATAAACATTGATGTATAAAAAATAATACAAATAAAAAAATTAAAATAAAGAAATATAAATAAAAACAAAAACTAACAACAAAAAAAAAAAAAAAAAAAAAATTAAAGGGCATTTAATACTTTGCAAGGACTATTAACTCACTGAGGCTTGCCATTGTCTGCAGACAGGTGACGGTTTATCATAAGAATTAATTTCCATTGAAAAATTTTCAGTGTCAGCTGGGCTTCAAACCTGGTCTCGAATCGCCACTGAATGGTCCACGCACTTCTGAATGCCACGGCCACAACCACCATTTACGAATAAAATAGTTCAAAATTAATAAAATTCATACATTAATTTTTAAAAATTATATTAAAACATAAAAAATAAGCAAGGTAAAAGAATAAATAAAATAAAAGTAGAAAAAACCAAAGTCAAACAGTAAAATAATTATTAAAATAAAATAGACAAAATAATAAATAAAACAAAACAATGCATCAAAAAGTAAAATAAACTAAAATTTATTTTACATATATTTTAATTAAAATGCATTAAAGATTATTAAAATATACAGAAACTATAAATATACAATATAGATATCACATAAATACTAAATAATATACAAAAATATTTAAGGTATAAAAAATATATGCAAAATATACCACAAATACAAAATACACAAAATATACAAAATATACAAAATATATAAAATATACAAAATACACAAAATATACAAATATATAAAATATTCAAAATATACAAAATATACAAAATATACAATATATTCAAAAGATACAAAATATACAAAATGTACAAAATATACAAGATATACAAAATATACAAAATATATTTTATATATTATATATTTATATTTATATACCAAATATATAGCATATAATCCACACATAGGAAATATACACAATATAATAAATACACAGGATAAAAAATACACATTATAGAAAATGCTCAAAATAAAAGAAAACAAAATATAGAAGATATAAATAAAAACTAAACATAAAAAGAAGAAATTTACAGTATAAATAAAAATACAAAAGAGGGAAAAAATAAAAAAAAATATATACGATAAAATTTGAAGATAAGAATTGAACATAAAATAAAAACAAAAAAGGAAAAAAAATAAAAAATGTATATTATATAAAAAATAAACAAAATTATAAAATGTTATGATATATAAAAATTTAACCAAACATGAAATATACAAAATATTTAAAAAACAAAAACTAAGAAAATAATTGAAGCATAAAAATAAAAAATTTAAATAAAAAACAAGAAAATATAATAAACATAAATATAAAAATGTATAAAATATATAAATAATTCAAAATGCCCGAAAAATATGAAAAAAATAAAGAATACATAAAAAAACTCAATAAAAGAAGAATTAATTACATTACGAGTAAAATTAAAAAAAAAAAACACAAAATAAGTTAGCTAAATATTTAGCCCTACCATAAGTTAGCTCTTGAAAGGCCTTTAACCGAGCTTCTTATGATCAAACTGTGTTGTGCTTTAAATGGCATTATTTACTCTCTGAGTTTTACCATTGTCTGCAGAGAGGTGACAACCAATCAGAAAAATGAATTTCAATTGCAAAAATCTTTATTTTGTTTCAGCTGGGGTTCGAACCTTCGCTCGCATTGACATCGAGTGGTCCACTCAGTGTTTTAAGCACGTCTACGACCCCACAAAAAATAAAAAGAAAAAATTAAAAACAAAAAATATAATGAAGCAACACATAAAAATTCAACAGTAAATATAAAAATACAAACATATTTTCAAAACTACATACATACATATTTAATTTAAGAAAATTAATATCAAGTTAACAATGAAGATAATAAAAAAGTAACAAATTAGAAATAAATTACAACAAATTAGTTAAAAAATAACATAACAACAAAACCAAAATAATAAGAAAAAAATTATAAGATAATAAGAAATTAAAAAAACAAGATATAAAAAAAGTAAAAATAAAAAATAAAATAAACGTACATCAAAACTTAAAAATAAAATATATAATAAAAATGAGCTTAAGGCCAAGTATGTTGACAACATGAAGACAATGAAGGCAACAACCAACAGTGCAAGACTACTAATGAGTTGGTGTAGCGGTCAACGAAACAGTTTGTCTAGTCTGCTGAGTGATTGTCTCTATACAGAGCCGTTGTTGTTGTTCTTGGTTGTTCCCTTCATTGTCTTCATGTTGTCTTGTCAACATACTTGGACTAAAGCTCAAATTTATTTTCAATATAAATAATAAAAGGTCACATTAAAATTTAAAATATAAAATTTTAAAAATTAAAATAAAAGAAATAGTAAATGGAAATAAAACAACTTATAAAAAAAAAATAATAAAATGCATATAATAGTTAATAAAAGGGAAAAAACAAAATGAAATGAATAAAACAAATAAAAAAAATACTAAAGAAATAATAAATAAAAAAAGCATAACAAAAATGAGTAAAAAAATGTATAAAAATTAATAATAAATTAAAAAAAAACTAGAGAAATAAAACTTAAAAATGACATATAAAGAAAAAAGAAAAATCAATAAAAAAATCAAAAAGTGAAATTAAATAAAAAATCAAATTAAATAAAGAAAGAAAATTAAATAAAAAAAAATAAATAAAAATGAAAAATAAGAAAAAAATAAAAAATTAAAAAATTAAAAATAAAAATTAGTAAATAGAATTGTAGAAAAAGTAAAAAAATTTAACAAAAAAGAAAATATAAAACGTAAAAAAAAGACAAATAACAAAATTAAATTAATAAAGTAAACAGAAAAAGTATTTAAATAAATCAAAAATTTCACGACAAGCGTTAAATTTTTTTTAAAAATGATTTTTGAAAATGTCAAAAATGAAAAATTTAAACATAAAGAATAAAAAAACTATCTTTTTAATGAAATTTTGTAAACTAGTGATTTTAGTGTCAATATATACCAAAAAGTTATAATTGAAGAATTCTGCAAATTTGAGTAAAACTAAAAAGCATAAAGCTCAAAAGGTTAAATCAAATTTAATTTTTAATGCTTGCACTTGTGAAGTGTTTTTGTGCTTACAACTTTACCAATATAATGTGCAGAAATGAACTTGAACTCTCAGTTAAAAACTGGAAAAACTGTAAAAATTTTAACGGTTTTTTAAAGCCTCTTCGAAACTCATTGGGCTGAGGTCATGCCCATAAAGATACTAGAAAAAACAAAGTATTTTTCGTCCACATTTTAGTGCTTCAAAATGCTATGCGATAAAAATAAAAGCTTAAATACCACTTAAGCGCTCAAAAGCTTAGCGGTGGCTCATCGGAATAATGTCCCAATTTGTTAAATTTTTTGCGCATCTTTTTTGTTTTTGATACTGTTTGACTTACATAGAGTTAATATTTTTTGAGGCAACGCCACAAGTGCATAGAATAATACAGGGTTTTTTTTTTGTAGAATGTGGCACACCAAAAGCTTTAACCATTATGCTCCGCGCACCTTATGAAACATGCACAGCACATGAGGACAAAAACACTCACTTTAAATTAATTATAAACAGACAGAAAGTTGAGTAATATGCTCATTTTCTGGTATGGCTAGATGCATTTTTGATTCCAAATGACAAATGTCAGGCTTTTTTATATATCCTCTGCCGTATGGCAACTCTGAAGGAAACCGCGTGTGAAACCCACAATTAAATTATAATAAACTTCAGAGAACCACTCCGCCTACGGATTAAAAAAAAGAGAAATAGTAGTAGCTTTAGCAGCGATAGCAGTGGAATAAGTAGTAGCGCTAAGGTTGCAGACGGCAGCCACAAAAAATTGCTATATTTAATGTACAGCGAGTGGTACTCATGAAATGTGTTTTGCGCGACATCAACTCGGCTTAGACAGAGGCAGAAATTTTAATTTTCACCATGCTACGGAACTGAGAAAAATGGCAGTATTCACACAACTTTTAATGCGTGTGTGTTTGTGTCAATTTGACTGACAGTTAGACAGACGGACGACCGGCTCTCTGTCTGTCTGTGTGCGCTGTTATCTTCATCACAAAAAAGAGGGTTAGCATAAAAATGTGAAAAATTATAAAGCAACGCATACAAAAACACAAATCACAAACACACAGGCGCCTTCGTTATGGGTTGAGTGGAGAGCTGTGACAGTCGGCAACAAGACTTCAAAAGTAATGAAAATGAACGTTGATTTCCACTCATTTTTTTCCCTCCAGTCGAGCCTGCTTCGTCGTGCGGATGTTGTGCGGATTTTTTAGCCTGATGTCACCTCCCCCCCCCCTCCCTTGTCTTTTCACCTTATCTCCTTGTTTTGATTTCTTTTTTTTTTTCCTTTGGCGTTTCCAAGCTCATATCCTTGCATTGCCTTTGCAAAAAACCACACCCAAACATTGCATACTTTTAGGCTTAGGTATGCATTTTTATTATTTAACGTTTTTGTTGTTGTTCTTATTTGTACTTTACTCACTTGCTTGACATGTCTAAATATTGATTGAAATTCATATGTTGCGATATTTTTGTTGTTGCTGTTTTGGCTTTTTTGCAATTGGTCACCTTGTGAGCTTTTGTTCATGTTGCCTCTGTTGCCTCAATAGGGTCGCTTGATTATATGTTGCTGTCCATTTTTCACTTCGCACTTTTTGTTGTGTGACCCCCATTGTGAGCACAGGGTTGCTTTCTTAACAAGTTTCATATTAATTTATTGGCGCCAGGAATGACCATTATTATGGGGTTGTGTATGATTCAAAGGCTGAGCAGTGAACACCTTCATTTGTCAATAAATTTAAAGTGAGAGCATTTTGTTAAATAATTTAATGTTATGTTGAATTTTATGATATAAATTTAAATGTTGCCTACTTTTAGGGAACACTTGTGTAAAATAGAATTGAGGAACACTTGTGCATGACTGATAATTTATATGTATTCTTTTTCTAAAAGTGTTAAATTTTTGCCAAGAAAAAAAAAACAATGCCTTATTATTACAATCGGTCAAGATAGTGAAATGGTTAAGTCCCTTCAAGCTTAATTGAAATTTTAGTATTTGGGATGAAAGTTTTGAATGAAATATGCGGCTAAAGGGTTAAAAAGCGATCAAATTTCCTTAATGTTCCTGTAATGTAATGTAGACATTATGATCTGTCAATCCTTACGAGTATGGTTTTGAGCTCGAGGGGAGGACGATTCTCACAAGGAATCGCGTGAGGGTCTAGGGAGCGATCTTCACATGGTAATGTGTCTGACTGCCTCAACCTGGTGAGGCCATCATTATCCTCATTGTTTCGAAATCGTCTTAAGTCAACTCAAACGTCTCAGTTCTGTCCTATAGAAACGGCAAACTGGCAACCGTTAGTTTGACGTCTAATCTGAGCGGTGGGCTCACTTCCTTTAAACTGTTGTGCTTGAGGCTTAAAGCCTACGACGTTAACAAACATTTCTTTTAAACATACAAGAATAAAGATAAAAATTATCCGCAAATCTCGAAAATGGAGTACATTTGGGCAGTAGCTTCAAGATCTTTTTTGGAGCTTCTAAACCGAATGCAACGACATGCGATATGTTTGATAGGGAAGGAAAATATTTCATCTTTACTCAACTCTCTTGGACATCGAAGCTATGTTAGTTGTCTAAGCCTCTTCGATGCAGGTACTACCATGGGAATTTGTTTCTTCTCTAGGTCCACTCAGGCACCTTACCAAGCCCACTCTTATAACATTGCCTTGATGTACAATAGAACCTCGCTTCAATAATCGCCGAGATATTCATTCTTTAGTCGTACAGTAACATTGTGGACAAGTTTTCCTGCAAACGTGTTCTCCGACAGTTTTCCGTTGTATATTTAAAAGTAAACATCAACGACATAACTCCATCTCCAGCAAACTATCATCTGCCTTCGGAATTAAGCAATATTTTCACATTGATAGGAAGGGGCATCCCCTGAGCGTTGGTTTAATCTAAAAAATCATAAGCTTACATGCAGAATGTGGTTGGAAGAATACATTCCAAGTGATTCGAACCTTGGTGTGTTCTGCCCAATCCACAAAAAAGGTGATCCTTCAATTTGCGCCAAATACCTTTGAGGTCTTGTCGAGTGTATTATGTGAAAGTTGATTATAAACCAGTTAATTAGACCTTATCTGTGTGGCTAATCGACCAGATATTTCCGTAACGACAAAGTTTGACGAAGACTCTACAGAAACAAACCGACACACGCCAATTTTTTGTCGATTACAAAGCCTCCTTTGACAGACCGATAAGGAATCACCACCTCCACCATGCTTGAATTTGGTATTCTTGCAAAGCTCATTCGTTTTTTCAGAATGACACCGAGCAACTCGAGCAGTACAGCTAAAATCGGGAAGGACCTTTCCCCTACATTTCATCCCAAACGAAGTTTTAAACAAGGTGATTCCTTAAAGTGCGACTTTTTCAACCTAATAACGGAGATCATCCGAGCTGCTGATCTGATGATATCGGTATCACTGGCCATATACGTCCAAAGTCAGTGCAACATTCTCCAGTCTCGCGAAAAAGTCAGGTTGAATGGCTCTTCCAGTGAATGCAGATAAGACCGACGTAATACCTTGTGCCACTAAAAAAACCACGTCCCAGCATCTAGGTAACCAGGTCTCTGTTGACAACACTTGCTGCGAGGTTTTAAGGACTTACAGTCTGTTAAGTAAGAGCGTGTACGGCATAATTTATCTAAAAATTTATTTAAAAAAATTTTCGTTGCATACATTCGTCTATACATGTTCCAAAGTACGACGCAATCATATTAATAAGATGTACAATCAGCACCAGCGTTTATAATCCCTTGACATCTCCGCGGAATACTTTCCAATTAATTTTCGGCATATTCGACAAGAAGAGCTCTCCAAATGCGTCGAATTTTTCGGGAAAGCTGTTTTAAAGTATAGGTGGGTCTCCCTCGAAGTCATTGGGGTCATTGTCCTCCTGCAGAATCCAGTTTTTGATTATAAATTGGCATTTGACAGTCGGTAATAAAGCCTTCTCATAAATTTTTACCATTCTGGCAGTATTAAGGTTCTCGGTAAAGAGGTACAAAGTGTGGAAACCCTTTTTTGAAAAGCATCCCCAAAGATGAGTTTAAATGGGATGTTAAACGGTGCGCTGGACAAAATTACTTGACGACGAAGATCAAGCCCGCGGTACGATCGAATAACCCCAAACAGAAGTTTCGTCGGAGAAGAGTAGAGATGAGTCGATATTTTGGTAGCAGTGATTCTTTCACAGCTACTCGAAAGTAGCAATCACAGTCTGCTACCAAAATAATTCAGTCACAGTGATTGCTACTCCTGTTATTTTTTTTTTTTTTACAAGTAAAGTATTAAACACAGTAGCAGTGATAGTGATTCCCAAAAGCTTTGAGTATCGAATAATTTCTGCTACTGGTATTTCACAAGATCACAGTAGCAGTGATTTTTATTTCAGGGAATATATGTGACCCGGTCTACGAAAAGGGACCTTCGGTGTAAAAACAAGTTTTCGAGAAAACAGCTGTTTGTAAACGTTTAATTGTCGCACACTGAATGGCGTCTTTTCATTTATTTCAGCTTATCCTCTATTCTTACAGAGTTGTATTTCTTAGTCAATTAATACGAGTTTCATTTTGAAATGAAATTTTTTTTCATTTTCACTCATTTCTGCTCTTTTTTTGGAAAATTCCTGACAAACTTCTTTACGAGTTGGAAACTTCTGCTTTGCGCCATTAGAAAGAGCACACATTAGTCTATCCGAATCGCCAAAAAAGTGAAAAATGATATTTTCACACCGAAGGTCCCTTTTCGTAGACCGGGTCACATATGATGAATATATTGTAAGTTCCGCGCGCACATTACAAGTTATTAATATGATCGGTAAAAATCTTCATTAATAAAAAATATTTCTTCAAGAAAGATTTGAACTGATATCAGGTAATTTTTTATATAATGTGATTCAATGGCTTAATTATAAAAATAATTTTAAGATTTAATTGTTTTGCTTTAAACGTGTGATCATCAATGAAATTTGACCAAGATCTTTAAAATTAAATGGAAATGCAGAAGAATCAATTCTAATAAGTCAGTGTGATCTTTAATATAACAAAGTAGCAATCACAGGTATTTTTCACTGTGATTCCAAAGTAGCAATCACAGTGAGTACCAGTGACTACAAAATAGCAGTTTTGCCCATGACTAGAGAAGAGTACGTTACTCCAACCGCGATCAATGTTTTCTGTTGCCCAAGCCATTCTTTTAGTATCGTGTTTGTCGGACAACAGTGGTTTCTTCATTGTGCTTCGCCATTTCAAATTATTTGCACGCAAATGGTTACGAATAGTTACGTGCTATATATTTAGACCTTTTTACCTTAATTTCGCTTGCCCTTGACGCAAGCTTAAGCCAGGATTCCGCCTGGCTCACTATAATTTTTTCATCCTTCTTGGTCACGTTCCCTGTTGAGCAACGATCGGGAAGGTCATCGACGTTTTTAGATTCCTAAAAGCGTTGCACCCACTTTGACTTTTTCAAATACTTTGCCGCCGCTGCATAGGACATTTTTGGTCCTTTTGAATGGTTGCAGAGGAAAACTGGCTCGAAGCGTTCTGCATATGCAGCACTCATTAAGCCTAACACACTTTTCTAACAGATTTTCGATCACCAATTTAATTTTTTTACTAGTGCATCAAGGGCAGAGCTTATGTCTACTTGTTGACTAAATTTCAGGGTTGCACTATTTACCGACTGGGAATAATGCCGCACAAGCTCTTACTTAACAGACTGTAGTTTACCTGGGATCCAGCATATACTCCTCTAACGATGTCAGCATTAAGATTAAACAAAAAATAACTCATGCCAACGGGTGTTATTTTGGGCTCAGTAGGCAATCGAGGAGCTAAGCCCTCCCTCAACGAACAAATTTCACGCTCTATAAGTCATTTATCATGCCCGTCCAATTGTATGCAGCACAATCCTAGACTTTGAGCAGTTATGATGACAAGACTTCGGGAGCATTCGAGAGAAAGATCTTCGGTCCAATCTGCGTCAATGGCGATTACCGAATTCGATGGTGCCACGAGTTGTATGCGCTGTACGCCGACATTGACATAGTTAAGCGCATTAAAATTGAGCGGCTACGGAGTCTAGGTCATGTTAAACGAATGAATAACGACGCTCCAGTGAAAAGATATTCGATTCGGTAAACGGTGACAGTCAACGCAGACAGGACGACCGTTTAAAAGACCAAGTGTAGGACAACCTAATGACTCTTGATGTTTCCGTCTGGCGTCAGCAAATTAATAGGCATTAATAAAATAGAAATTGTTTAGAAGAATCCTTAAACTTCAAAACAATCTATGTTTTTTTATTATTTTTTTGACGTAGAATACGTCATTCTCGGAGGTAAGTAGGGTGGTTGATAGTGATCAGGTGTCAGTATTTATATCACAATTTAAGCCTTTGGTGTGCCTAAAGTACTGATCGTACAATGTTGATGTTAGCACTTGTTGGTCTGCTTGATCCTCACTGGGAGAAAAATTCATGTTTGAACTCTCTAACTTATATAAATTTTACACAATTACATGAAATATAAAGCTAAAATTTGATGTTTTTGTTTGCTTAAGTTTGCTACCTATTTATCGACAGTTTCCGGTTTTATCGACAAAACCATAAAATTTGTATGGGAGCCCCCCTAAGGAGTGGTCGGAGAGAATAGGTGTCAAAGGCAAAAATGTTCCTTTTGCCAAACATAATGGGGGTCGGTCATTCATAGTAACCCTCTCCGGCACTCTCTTAAAGGTCATATGCTCAGATGTATGGAATAAATATACAAAAACTATAAAATTTGTATGGGAGCCCCCCTAAGGAGTGGTCGGAGGGAATAGGTGTCAAAGGCAAAAATGTTCCTTTTGCAAAAGTAATGGGGGTCGGTCATACATATTAACCCTCTCTGGCACTCTTTTAAAGGTCATATGCTCAGGTGTATGGAATAAATATTTTGCTGAATATTTTTTAAAAAAGATGTCATCAAAAGCGAATTGAATAATTCTACGTCTTGTGTTACGACATAGTCGAAACTACTGTATCTTTTTATTTTTATATTATTTTTTTATTATGTTTATATTTTTATTTTTTATTTTTTTATTATTAGTTGGCAGATCCATATTTTTTCTAGATGATAGCTGAGAACACAGCGGCAAGGAAAGTGACTGTTTACTTACTAACAATTATCAAAAACCTACGAAATTTTCATCCTTATTCTATATATTTCTTTTTATAAATTTTCTAATAAAATGCAGAGAAATTTAAGCCTAAAGGTATGCCACAAAAAAAACTGTGCTAAGCTAACTGTTTCATTACAACTTAATGTAATTTATATTTTATAATTTCGAGCAATCTCAACAATTGTTTACCGCGCGCTGCTTTTCGTAGCATATTTTTAGGCTTATGCATTTTAATTCCATACCAGCCATATTTTACTCTAACTGCTCTCCAAGGTAGCACATTTTATGCAAGATTACACAAATTTTTCTTTGTTTTTTCCATGTAATGTTTTGTTTGTTTTTTTTTTTCTTGTTTTTATCTGCTTAAACACTCAACCCCTATTTTTCTTTGCTTTTTTTTTATTTTCTTCCCAACCAGCTACAGATAAATTACAGCTACAAAATTAAAACTAAATCTCTTCTTTTATTTGCCGAGATGTTTTTAGCAATTTTCCATTTTATGCTTTTGCTTTTGAGCTAATTTTAAGCACAACAAACTTCTAAGCTACTCTTAATTTCATGCAATGTCGGGTAGTTATCCATGTTTGTGTCAGCAATTGTGTGTATGGTAGTGTGTGCGTGCGTGTTTTTGCAGTGATGTATTGTTGTTTGTTGACTAGCCTAAGTGCGTGCGTGTGTTTGCCATTAAAATAATTGTTGCCGTCTGCAAATAGACAAAAAACACCAGCGCTTTAAATTCATTGCACATACTTTTGGGCGTACCACAAAATTACTGCTCCCTGTCTTGACGAGTGGTTAGGGGTTGGTTTCCTTGAGGATGGAAAAAACATATTATTGCTAATGATTGTTCTATGCCATATGTGTGTTGTGGGTATGCGAGTTGTTTCATGATTGTGTGTGTATGACTGTTTGGTAGTGTCAAGTGGTGGGAAGCGGTTGGGGATGCAAATTCTTCTGTGTTAATGTTTCAATTTTGTCAAATGAAATGCAAACACAAGCTGAAACTAATTAAATAACATCTGCAAACAAATACACAAACACACACACTTACTTGTACTCATAATCGTAAATAGAGACTCCTCATCCTCACTTTGTAAGTATTGTAAAACAAAGGAAATGTTGCTCTATAAAAGCTCTATTAAAGTAAAAAAACTTTTTATAATGCAAAGCGTGCATCATTATTTTGCTTCCTAAACTATGCTTGTTTAAAACCACTTCAACTTAAATGAAAGCTCAAATTTTGCTCTCTAACTTTTGAAACTAGCCAAAAAGTATGCTTCATATTTTAAGTATCTCATTACCTATAGGTAATTGCTTCTTCCTTTCAACACTTAAAATTTATATTAAAACTTAAACTGCTGAATTTAAATAGTGCTTTCAGCTGCTATTTCCTATACTTCCGAAAAAATAAAAAAAAAATTATGCACTTTTAAGGTTCGTTTTATTTGCATTTGAAAAAATTTTCCGACAATAGCCCACAAAAAAAAAAAAAACGAAAAATACATTAAATGTATTTTTGGGCTAAAATAATGCAGATACCGCTCACAAGAGCAAAAGCAACAAATAATACACAAGAAAAATAAAAGCTCAAAAAATACCCTACATCCTGCATTCATTCTTAACCAATTTTGTCAATCTATGTCTCTAGAGAATTATACTGGAATATGTCATAGAAATATATATAATTAAAAAATTATCTGTTATTGATAGAAAAGTCTATATAGCCAAGACTGACAGAGACAATATTACGCGTTTCGCAGTCCCGTTTTCTAATGCTTTGTTTCTCAATTGAGTGTATGACGTCACGCAGCGCTTCTGCTTAACAAAAACTTATGCAAATGTGCGATCGCTTAGGCCAATTGACGAAATTGAAAATAAATTCTTGCGGAAAAGTAAAGTAAAAATAACTACTCTTCTGTATAAATTATGAATATTTTCGAACACGAAAAAATTATCAAATTTTTAAACTTTCACAATTTTTATCTCCTAAACCATTTGAGACCGACAAAATTTTATTTTACTAATAGGCTTAGGAGGTCCATATACATATTATAAAAATAAGAAAAAAATATTTAGGCGTGTGCCCCAAAGTAAAATTATTTTAAAGTTTGACAAAAGCGCTGTATGACGTCATGCACTCTCTCTCTCTCCCATTTGCGGAACGTGTAATCTTGTTTGTTAATTTATAAAAAATACTAATTTTTGCAAAAAAAAAAAGGACAAAATATGTTCATTGATATAAACACCGTTCGTTGTATCAACAAGAGGTGTAGGGTTGCAAAAGCCTATTATTTAACAGCAGCTCGTTTGGCAGTTGTCAAATGTTGACATTTGCCATCTATGAGCACGGAAAATTGACCATGCAATGCTTCACTGTGAATGAACGAACAAAATTCATTGCTTTTTTTTAAAAGAAATGTTCGTTCAATCGCAGTTACGATGCTAAAAATTTAAGGGGGGTTATATACCCAGAACTTTTTTTTTTTTTAATTTTTTTATATTTTCTTAAAGCTTTAAGTTTCAAGAATATGTGGTGAAAATTTTAGTGAACCACCTTCTAGAGCGCGCAGTGCTGGCCCTTATTTTCAAACGCGTTTTTCTCGAAACCATGTTTTCAAAGTCGGTGACCAAGATTTCTCGAAACTCAGTGAACCGATCGTTTTGATTTTTTTGCAGGCTTATTGTACATTTGAATTTCGGAGGAGCAATCTTAGTCACAACATTTTCAGAGCGTTCTACAAAAAATGCTGTATCTACCATAATATTAAATATTTTTAATAAAAAAATACTTAACATACTCTTGAATGTGTATATTTTAAGGTATAAAAACCCTCATTTAAAAATATCCCTTAGGTTTCCTAAAAAAAAATACACAAACATGACCTTTTATTTCCCCCCTTAAGCAATATTTCCACGATATCATCCACATTCTGAGATGTTTATCAGCAACATAATCAAAAAATTAAAAAATCCGACTCAGTGCAAGATTTGAAGACATCGAAACGACTTCTGCCTCTGACTTTCGACCGAAAATATCGACGCAGTGAAGAAAAGTGTTGAACACGACCCAAGCATCTTAATTCGTCACCGTGCCCAAGAACTCCACCTCTCCATGTCCGGAGACATGTATGAAGACAAATATGAAGAAAATGTTTGTCTCAAGAACTTCAGCCGGCGTTCTAACAGCAGTGCCGTACGTTCTCGGATTTCGTTTTGGAAAACATGAATGGTGACGGTGATTTTTCCAAAAAAAAAAAATAAATGTTTTCTCATGAAGCTCATTTTTATTTTATTATTTTAAATGGGCGGCTACGTTGATAGGCAAAATCATCGCATTTGTTGATCCGAAAACCCGCGAGTGATTCAGGAGATGGCAATGCACTCACAACGATTGACTGTTTGATGCGCATTATGGGTCATAGGGGCACTTGCCCCCCCCCCCCCCCCCCTCAGGACTGGACAAAATTTTTATATTTTTAATTCCTATGTGTATGTGTTACATTTAGATATCATCATTTTCCTATAAGTGCACATCAATGCATTCCTTTCCGCCCCCCCCACCCCCCTCCTCGAAAAATCCCTGCGGAACCCTATAAATACAGATGACTCCAAGTTTCAACAGAAAGTTGATACATGCCATACAAGTCGCAAAACAATCAAGTTATTTGTGACGCACGAAGTTCCCTGTGTTTCGAAATTAAAAAACAAAACAAAAAGCTTTGTGTTGTTTGAGCTTTAAAATAAAATCAGACATTTCAACATTATCAAACCAAGCATATCATCTTCTTTGACATACTTCATTGACGGAACGAATGGTCAAATGGTCCTATATCCGCTGGTGGTTGGTCATAGACACATGAAAAAAAAAACAAAACAATAATAATGCAATATTTAACAACCAGCTTTTGCATCGCATTTTTTCTTTCATCTTTGTTGTTGTGTTTCATCTTTTTATTGCCGCGTTTATGACAGACTAAACATCTCAAAAAATTTCGCGGTTAAAAGTCTTAATTTCACGGTATTTTTCTTCTGTTCTCTTCCCCACACAAAAAACCATGCCAATGAGTATTATTTCTTATTCATTGACACCAGAGTGGTTTGAAAAGTCTGTGAAAAAACAAATTATCTACAAATTTTAACTTTATTGTTCCCCACAGAGTCCTTTTTAAACGCTTAATACTTATTTTTACCATTGTATAATTTTGTACATTTTTTAATTTTAACTCGTTAAAAAAACACAGTGGTATTTGAAAATTTTTTGTCTTTAAATTTGCTTTAAGCGAGACGATCCTGCGCGACTTCTTTATGCAGAACAGTCATGCTTTTAGTGCTTTGAAGTATGTAACATACTTTTTTAAAATTAAGAGAAATTGCCGTTATAGTTAACTAGAAAAATTAGAAAAACGTTAAGATAATGAAACATTCTCATAAAAAATAAAAAAGTATTCTATTTTGTTGATAGTTATGCAATTTTATCACAACAGAATATTAAAGTAACTGCCTTTCGAAAATAAAAAATTAATTTAATAATTATTTTGATAGTAAAAATGTCCTAGTTCAAAAATTCAACAAGCTATTTGGTG
Source organism: Pherbina coryleti (assembly GCA_943735915.1). NCBI lineage: Eukaryota > Metazoa > Arthropoda > Insecta > Diptera > Sciomyzidae > Pherbina > Pherbina coryleti. The sequence goes on from OX030951.1 coordinate 30,955,899, forward strand.
GTCAGGCGCAGTTTTAGATTTCAATGATACCAACCATTAAAGATTAGCTCTTGTGTCCGAAATATTTAAGATTTTTATCATTTTTGATCATTGTGTTACCATTTATTAATTTTGATCTATGGATCCACAAGGAAAAATAAAATATCATAAAAAATAAATAATAAATAATATAATTTAATAGTATACATAAGAAAATATAAGCCAATAGTTAAATAAAATAATGAAATCGAAATAATATAAAAAAAAAATTGATGTAAGAAATGAAATAATAAAAAAATAAATAAATAAAATTATAAAGGTAAAAACATTACAAAAATAATAAAATAAAGAATCAAAATAAAACAATAAATAAAAACACAAATTAAAATAAAAATAAAAAACAAGAGTTACAAAAATATCAAATAACAAAAACATAAATATGCAATTAAAAAAATTAATAAAATAGAATAAACAAAAATCAAAACAAAATAATAAATAAAAACACAAATTGAAATAAAAAACAACATCAAATAAAACCAATATAATAAAAAATAACAAATTTATAATAAAAAAATTATTATTATTAAATTAAATTACAAAATTATAATAAATAGAAATACATATGAAAACAAAAATAAAAAGATAAATAAAATAAAAATCACAATCAAAGTAAAAATTAAAATGAAAGTGAAAATAAAAATAAAATTTAAAAGAAACCTATACATATAATAAATATAAACATAGGCAGAGCGTAGGTAGAATGAAAATTAGGGGGGAAAGACCTTATAAATTTTTTTTTACCATATCTTTCATATCTTTATAATATCTTTTTACCATATCTAGTTTCAAATAAAAAGGAAAAACCACATGTTGAAAAGGATTAAAAAGGAATTACATATAGAAACTACTTTCAAAGCCATCGATTATAAAGAGTGATTTTTTAAGTGCCTGATAACTTTTTTTTTAAAAAAAACGCATAAAATTTGCAAAATCTCATCGGTTCTTTATTTGAAACGTTAGATTGGTCCATGACATTTACTTTTTGAAGATAATTTCATTTAAATGTTGACCGCGGCTGCGTCTTAGGTGGTCCATTCGGAAAGTCCAATTTTGGGCAACTTTTTCGAGCATTTCGGCCGGAATAGCCCGAATTTCTTCGGAAATGTTGTCTTCCAAAGCTGGAATAGTTGCTGGCTTATTTCTGTAGACTTTAGACTTGACGTAGCCCCATAAAAAATAGTCTAAAGGCGTCAAATCGCATGATCTTGGTGGCCAACTTACCGGTCCATTTCTTGAGATTAATTGTTCTCCGAAGTTTTCCCTCAAAATGGCCATAGAATCGCGAGATGTGTGGCATGTAGCGCCATCTTGTTGAAACCACATGTCAACCAAGTTCAGTTCTTCCATTTTTGGCAACAAAAAGTTTGTTAGCATCGAACGATAGCGATCACCATTCACCGTAACGTTGCGTCCAACAGCATCTTTGAAAAAATACGGTCCAATGATTCCACCAGCGTACAAACCACACCAAACAGTGCATTTTTCGGGATGCATTTTTTTTTTTTTTTTTTTTTAGCTTTGAACCAAGGATTTTCAGGTGGAATACCTATTCAGTCAAGTCTGCCTTGGTTCGAAATGGAGTGATAGATTAGTGGGAAGGAAAGGGCAATCAAGTGAAACATATGTAGGATGTTCTAAGTGTGGTGGAAAGCCAAAGAAACATGTGAATTTGAATCAGAGGCAAGTGTTATGCCTTTACCTCAGTCAATTCAAGTTATAAAGGCAATCTCATCCACAAACTTCTCTACCATCAACTACAACTTCAAGTCGTAAATATTGATGAATTTTTAATTTCAGTTGATTAGAAATGAGGATAGAAAATTTGGAAAGGTTTTAAAGCGAAGGACCATGGCCTGGCCGGGAATTGAACCCGGGACCTCTGGGGTGGCAGTCGAGCACGCTACCAACTCGACTACCGAGGCCGCCTTAAAACACATTTCGAACCGAACACTGATTTTGGTAATAAAATTCAATGATTTGCAAGCGTTGCTCGTTAGTAAGTCTATTCATGATGAAATGTCAAAGCATACTGAGCATCTTTCTCTTTGACACCATGTCTGAAATCCCACGTGATCTGTCAAATACTAATGCATGAAAATCATAACCTCAAAAAAATCACCCTTTATAAAAAATCTCAGATTAAGGGGGTGGGCAGTTGCCCCCTTTCCTCCCCTGGCTACGCCCTTGAACATAAATATAAACATAAACATTTTCATCATAACAGACATCAACATCGAAATAAATACAAACAAATATAAACATAAACATAAACAAACATAAATATAAGCATAAACATAAACATAAACATAAACATAAACATAAACATAAACATAAAAATAAACATAAACATAAACATAAACATAAACATAAACATAAACATTAAAATTAACATTAACATTAACATCAACATTAAGATTTACATTAACATTAACATTAACATTATCATTAACATTAACATTAACATTAACATTAATATTAACACTTACACTAACATTAACATTAACATTAACATTAACATTAACATTAACATTAACATTAACATTAACATTAACATTAACATTAACATTAACATTAACATTGACATTAACATTGACATTAACATTAACATTAACATTAACATTAACATTAACATTAACATTAACACTAACATTAACATTAACATTAACATTTACATTAACATTAACATTAACATTAACATTGATATTAACATTAACAGTAACATTAACATTAACATTAACATTAACACTTACACTAACATTAACATTAACATTAACATTAACATTAACATTAACATTAACATTAACATTAACATTAACATTAACATTAAGATTAACATTAACATTAACATTAACATTAACATTAACATTAACATTAACATTAACATTAACATTAACATTAACATTAACATTAACATTAACATTAACATTGACAGTAACATTAACATTAACATTAACATTAACATTAACATTAACATTAACATTAACATTAACATTAACATTAACATTAACATTAACATTAACATTAACATTAACATTAACATTAACATTAACATTAACATTATCATTAACATTAACATAAACATTAACAGTAACATTAACATTAACATTAACACTTACACTAACATTAACATTAACATTAACATTAACATTAACATTAACATTAACATTAACATTAACATTAACATTAACATTAACATTAACATTAACATTAACATTAACATTAACATTAACATTAACATTAACATTAACATTAACATTAACATTAACATTAACATTAACATTAACATTAACATTAACATTAACATTAACATTAACATTAACATTAACATTAACATTAACATTAACATTAACATTAACATTAACATTAACATTAACATTAACATTAACATTAACATTATCATTAACATTAACATTAACATTAACATTAACATTAACATTAACATTAACATTAACATTAACATTAACATTAACATTAACATTGACAGTAACAATAACATTAACATTAACATTAACATTAACATTAACATTAACATTAACATTAACATTAACATTAACATTAACATTAACATTAACATTAACATTAACATTAACATTAACATTAACATTAACATTAACATTAACATTAACATTAACATTAACATTAACATTAACATTAACATTAACATTAACATTAACATTAACATTAACATTAACATTATCATTATCATTAACATTAACATTAACATTAACATTAACATTAACATTAACATTAACATTAACATTAACATTAACATTAACATTAACATTAACATTAACATTAACATTAACATTAACATTAACATTAACATTAACATTAACATTAACATTATCATTAACATTAACATTAACATTAACATTACCATTAACATTAACATTAACATTAACATTAACATTAACATTAACATTAACATTGACAGTAACATTAACATTAACATTAACATTAACATTAACATTAACATTAACATTAACATTAACATTAACATTAACATAAACATTAACAGTAACATTAACATTAACACTTACACTAACATTAACATTAACATTAACATTAACATTAACATTAACATTAACATTAACATTAACATTAACATTAACATTAACATTAACATTAACATTAACATTAACATTAACATTAGCATTAACATTAACATTAACATTAACATTAACATTAACATTAACATTAACATTAACAGTAACATTAAAATGAACACTAACAATAACATTAACATTAAAATTAACATTAACATTAACATTAACATTAACATTAACATTAATTAATTTACAAAAAAAACCAAATCGAAAAAAGTGAATTTATCATGTCTTGCTAAGTTAAACGTCATATATTGAGTGTTTCGTTTTTAAATCCATTCTTATTTCTGCATTTTGATCAAAAAATGAGATTTTCTCAACAAATTTGTTAAGATTTGGCATCCAAGAAAGATGTGCGCCTAAAATAAGACTTCGTTTCTAGCACTTAACTTCAGTAAAATTGTCCCAAGTGAAATTTGCTTAGAAGCGCGTGAGTAGCTCTTCCTGTTTGACGTTAACACTTTTGCTTTGCTCATGTGGAATTGCTTGCGTTAACCATGATGTCTGCAAATTATGTTTATGTGTATATGTGTGCTTGTGTATGTAAATAATTGAAGAAAATTCACACACTTATCGGCTGCTGTTGTTGTTCTTAACTAATTTTGTTATTGTTCATTAGCAAAATCATGCTGCCAGAGGGAAGTAACTGAAAAACACCTTCAGCAGCAACAACAACAACAAAAACAACAACCACCAGCCCTACCACCACCACCACCAAAATAACAACAATCTCAACAACAACACCAAAAACCTCAAAAACAACAACAATAGCAACAACAACAAACAATAACTTTTGCTAGTTTGTGGTTAATATACCTGCCATTGATGTTGTTATTGTTGTTCCCGCTGTTAATGTATTAATTTCCAGTTTTTATTGCAAGCAATAAAAAAGAGCCTAGGAATAACTCAATTTCATCAATATTTATCTCATTATTCAGGTCTTGCGCCTAAAAATATACTACGTAGCATAAATTTCAGCGCACAGTGACGACAGATATACATATAAAATAAAATTATTATTGCTTTTTCATTTGCATTAATATTAGTTACATGCAGGGTGCTCATGCTGCTGCTGCTGCATACAAATGCTGCATACTTTGAGGCGCGTCGTAATTTATATCCGCCATAAAATCAAATGAATTTACATAATCAAGACGCACGAAGAAGTCGTAAACATTGGGCTTTTTTTTTTGTTTTGTCATCTGCTTCTTCTCCTTCTTAGTGTTTTCTTCTTAACACACAAAAAGTGTTGCATAATTTGAGGCACATTATAATTTATTACCTCGTCTTTCAAAGACAAAATCAATTTCATGTAGAAAGCATGCTTAGAAATGTACTCATATCAATTGTATTTAATTTTTTTATTGCATGCTTCGCGTAGACTGAGCAGTTAAGAAATTGAAAATTTAACAAAATTTTTTTTCATGTTGCTCAACCGCTTTTCTTTGCTGCTGCCTCGTGCAAACACTGACTTCCCGTTGCTACCACGTTTTTAGCTCCCTCTTAGTCATTCTATTGCTTTGGCTTAACTTTTCCTCTGCAGTATATATATGTAACTATAAACAAATATATGTATAAATGTATAAATACATATATGTATATTTCTCTGTATGTGTGTGTTTGTTTTATGTTGTGTATTATTATTATTATGAGTCTCTTAATGGCGGCATGTTGAGCGAACATATTGAATTTCTTGCTACCGATTTATATGCATGAAATTTGGTCTTATGTCTGTGGCATGCGAGTGTGCAGCCCTCTTTCCCACTCTGTAGCGCCCCCAGTACATTTGTATGCTCACACATACACACACACAAGATTTGTTATGCTCGAGAATTGTGAATTGCGAAATTCAATGAAATTGTGTAATAATGCGGAAAAAACGTGTGGAAAATAATTATGAAATTTCAGCTCAAGAAAATGAAGCCAAAACAGCTCCATTTAACTAACTCAGCGGTAGTAAGTTTCAATCAAGTTAAGGGTTTAAATAGAATTTTTTTTCGTTTTTCATATCAACCAATGCAAGTTTTCAAATCCGAATTTCTCCATCCCTTACTTTGCTGCTAAGCACTATTTACAGCGATAGATCAGAAACACACATACTCGTTATATACAAAATCGTTTATGCAATCCTTGCAATGAGGCACAGAGACATACAACACTTGAAGAAAGATTTATTGCAAAATTTTACTTACTTAAGGTAGTTCTTTATATTTCTGAAAGTGATTTCCATCTAGTTTAAACAGGTTTGATGGCTTCAAAGGTTGAGGCCAAGTCGCCTGTCCTAAATACACATTGGCCAAAACCATATGTGAAGCATAGAAGTCGATTGTCATTGAGTATAAATGATTATGAATCATTTGAAGCCTCCTACATATCGCAGCATCAAAGAAAATCATGCCTCGGACAATAACAACCTATGAATGTTAATTAGAACTGCTATAGGGTGCTTCGGTCGCATGTGTCACTCATAGGGTGCGCTTACCCTTGTTTCATTAATTATTTGTAATCTTATAACTAATTCTATTCTAACGGTTAACGATAAGCGATGTCCCTGTTCACTTTCGTTACAATATTTCCAACGGGTAAGCATAATAAATCAAGACAATCGATACGAAAAACGGTTGGTCTGTTAATCTTTTATGCGGAGAGTTTTACTGCAAGGACACAACTGGTTGCTTTTCTATAACTCATGATTATTCTTTTGTTTTAAATAATAATAATAATAATAATAATAATAAACTGGCCAATTCAGCCCTGGAAAGGACTTTGACTGAAATTGTGCTTTTATTTGACTGAATTGTTGTGCTTGTTATTAAATATTTTAAGGCAATTGATCGAGAACTGGACCTACTTTAGTTTTATGCCGACTCCGAACGGCTAATGTGAATGTTTTCAAGAAGCTTTATATGGCATTATTTACTCTCTGAGGTGACGGCCGAACAGAAAAATTAATTCAATTGAAAAAACTTTCTGTGTCGGATGGAAATTGAACCAGGGTTCTTAGGCGTTTGGGTCACGCACTCTACCCACTGCGCCACGGCCGCCACTTCTTTTGTTTTTATCCAATTTAATTAAACTCAAATTTTTACTATATGAATAATTAAGGACTTACATACCCCAAAAATTTCCAAAAAAGAAATTTTTTACAGATTTTTTATAATTTGTCAAATACAAAGTTTTAAGAAAATAGCACTTCTTTACAAAGTTATAGGAATATTTATCACCGGACATCGGGTTTGAGCGGCAACGTAGTGGACCTTTCGAGAGCTGCGTTTCGTATCACTTTTATTTGCAAAAACCAAGTTTTTTTAAAAACAAAATCGTTTATAGGATCGTCTGTAAAGTTGAAAATTCTAATATCAGGTGTTGTAAAAAGAAATCCATTATTTTTGCATGAATTTCAGGGCTTTAATTATCATAGTTATAATGATCCGATTTAGGTCAAATATGCACCGTTTTGATCGACAACTTGTTGTAATTTTTAAGGTAATTTCATTATACCTCTCATAAAAATCCTCATCCCTATACTAAGGGAAAAAAATATTAAATTTATCCAAAAACTTTTTTAAGTTATCCAAAAAGCGATTAATTTTTGCACCAATAACGCATTTGCTTAAATCGACTACGTAAATATTTAAAATTTATTTAAATACTTTTTAAATAAATAAAATATTAAAATATTTAAACAGAATTAAAAAAAACTATATAAAAAATTATGCACGAATTTTTTTAAATATCTTTCAAGCATTTACTATTTGAAAATAAAACTATCGCATTTAAAGAAAAATTTATATAAAAATATTGAAATTAAAAAACAACATATTTGAATATTTCCCTCGAGCTGCGTCTATCAAATGCCATTTGGTAGTATATTTTATTTTCTTTTTTACTTTTTTCGTTATCTAATTTATACTATTTTTGACAGTTGTTGCAGTATTATGGCACCAAATGTCAAAATAGTACAAATTAGAGAAAGAGAAATTAGAAAATAAAATTAAAATATGCAGGCAAATGACAACCGGAAAGAAATTAGTGAGAAAATGTCCGGTTGTCACTCTAACCTTACACTATTTTATTTTGCGATCATCAATCGCACTCACAAAGAATCTTAGCCAAACATCCAGGCTATATTACCCTTGCAACAAAAACTAAATGAGAACTATAAGAAACCTGCAACTGCAAGAAATAAACTGCAGGAACAGAGTGCGATGCTGTTGCTGCTTGTCGGAATATGTGTGTACGTGTGCGATGCTGTTGCTGCTTGCTTGTATGGAATATGTGTGTGGTATAAATAAAATTCAAATACGGAAAAAAACGAGTTGTAAGGAAAACATTTGATTTATCCACGTAAATATTTAAATAAAATTTTTACTCAGGCGTGGATAATGCTAATATGCGTTATTTCCCTTAGTGTATTTGCAAAGCATTGGGAGAGTCGATTTTCACATGCTTCCCTTGAGGCGAAGTTCTCACCAGCAAAATCATTCGTAATAGACAGGCACAGGTGGTAATCTATGTTGCCAGGTCCGGACTATAAAGACATCCCAACCAAGCTTCCTTAGCTTCTGGCGAATCACTATCGATGTGTGTGGCCTGGCGTTGTCCTGTTGGAACACAATTCCTTTCTTAATGGCCAAAGCTGGCCGCTTCTGGGCGATTGCTTCCTTCAGACGGTCCAATTGTTGACAGTACATGCCCGAATTTAGAATTTGGCCGTAAGGGAGCAGCTCATAGTAAATCATTCCCTGCCAATCCCACTAAATACACAGCAAAACCTTCCTGGCCGTCAATCCTGCCTTGCGTTGGCTTACCGCAATTCGACCACGACCTCTTTCGCTTGGCATTGTCGTAAGTGACCCACTTTTCAGCACCAGTCACCATCCGCTTCAGAAATGGGTCGATTATGTTGCGATTCAGCAACGATTCGCAGATGGAAATTCGGTCCATGAGGTTCTTTTGCGTTAACTCGTGTGGTGCCCATACATCGAGATTCTTTTTGTATCGAGCCTTATTCAAGTGGTTCCAAACCGTTTTTTTATGCAATGTTTAGCTCCTGGGCAATCGAAACCGTGCTCGACGATTTCCATGATTTTATCGACATTTTCGACAATTGGACTTCCATAGCGTGGTGCATCTTTGACATCCAAATTACCGGAACGAAATCGACGAAACCAAAATTATCAGGACCATAAACACTATTCACATATTCAGCCGCCTGCCTTGCGCTTTCGCCTTTATCGAAGAAAAACTGTAAAATATGGCGTATTTTCTCCTTGCTGGTGTCCATTTTAGACGCGCGCTCGAACAAAGCTGAGTCAAGCAATCACGAAACTGTCTGAGACGTTTTTTAGTACGAAATTTTATCTTTCTAACGCACTCCAGCGTAACCGGATCGCACTTCTACCAAGCGAGTTATAGGTTACTAAAGCCATCTAGTGGAAAAATAATGGATTTCTTTTTACTACACCTAATATTAGTTGAGTGGCGTCATTTTCAAGTTCTACATCTTTTCAATAAAGTATGCTCTGGTTCGAAAATGGGATGATATATCGGTGGAAAAGAAGCTAGGTACAATCAAGTCAAACATACCTTAGAATGTATGTCGGTATGTAGAATGTTCTAAACGTGACGGAAAATAATATAAAGATAAACATTTGATTCTGAGGCAATTGATATGGCTTTACGGTCAGTCTTTTCTAATTACTAGTATCGCCTGTGGTCAAAAATCGCACGTATAAAAATCTATTTTTGTTTTATGCTTTTGTTTATTTTTATTGAAAAACGTTTGGCAAAGTTAAAAAACATTGAATTGAGAAATACTTTAGGTTAATATAATGAATGAAATTAAAATTGACTATAGGATTAAATTGAAAAAAAATAATTGGCATGCATGCATGGGGAACTGTTGTTTATGTTGAGGTTTCATAGTATTCTCGATCGGTAACAATCAAATTTTCAAAAGAATTCGACTTCACTACACATTTTACTTAAATCAAATTTGAAATATTAATAAATTGAAAACAAAATCAATGTGAAAAACATATGTTTTTCCATAAAAACTAGGCATCACGTATACTTTCCTAATGAATTCGCCACCAGTTCTCTCGTTCAGAAGAAAGCTAAACGTGAGCGGCAAACTGAAAATAGAAAAAGTTTAGTTTGGCGTCAAATAACGAGCTTTCTTTCTCTTGACTTTGTGTGGATCGTTTATAGTTATGAAACTTTCTTTGTGTGTACCTGTGTAGAATAAAGAAGGTAGTCTTGCGGCCGAAAATTCTCTCTCGCTCTGAGTCAAAACTTATTTAGGTGAAAACCTGATTCTCAAAGAAGTTTGGAATGTTTGGCACCGCCAGAGCTCATTTCAGGCTAAAGGGTTAACTAATAAATTTACTGACTAATATGATTTTCCACTTTCAATGTTTACAATTCGAGGTTTCAGTAGATTCATATATTTTTTTCCCCCTTCATAAGGATAACTTGTATAAATATATCATCCACGAGTAGTCGATTAATAAGCTATTCAATCATTTGATTAATCAAAGTACATTCGCTTAACTTGGTAATTAATCAATATAACGATTAATAATAAATCACAATTAAGAACGCTCAACTTTTGCCATACAATTGATTATATATAGTATATGAGAGGACGTTGACGTTAATGCCGTGTGTGGAAATGTATTCCCACCCAATGTGAATGAAGCGTGTCACATAAATGAGCGTCTCCAACTAGAGTAAGAACTGCTTATTACGTTTGAATTCGTCCGGTGTGTCCAACGATTTGATTTTGCGTCATAGTCGATAATTGCGCCCTGACTACTTAAGCGTCGATAACGATGAATACATTTTTGTATTTATTTTTTTTTATTTTTCATAATATTATAGCGAGAATTTATAGCAAATTGTTATTTGATAAATAAAATTTCATTATCGGCATATTTCAATGGATCAACATTCCGGAATACGCAGACATGGACACCAGCCAGCCAGCCAGCGAGCCAGCCAGTCAGTCATCTAGTCGATGGAGAGGATGCCACAACATTCCAATGTGACAAACTGTCCGAAAGCTCAAGATCTGGCTTAACGTTGTGTATAGCTGAGCTCAAGAAATGCTGAATGGATGAAGCATTAGTTGGTTGGTTGGTTGAGGGGTTGGGTTGGTTGGTGGAATATCGCTGGGTCGAAAGTTCTTTACACAGGTTGAAAATAAGAAATTATTATGATGATGCTGATGGTGTCGCCTTTTGTAGAGTTGAATGGAGTTTGAGTTAAGGTAAAGCTATTTACAACAAAGAGCTGTTGCAACAACAACATCTTACTACTAAGTTGCAAAATAAATCAATGGCTGAATATCCTTTAATAGCAACAACACCAAAAGCTAGACAGAATGCGGCCGGATTTTTAGCTTTAAGAGTAGAAATTTCACTACAAGGGTTGCTTGAGAGTCAAGGGATGATGGTTCTGACAGTCAAATAAGAATTGATGTGACACCAGGTAGTTATTATTATTATTTTTTTTTTTTGTGGTGTTGGTTGAATGTAGTCCAGGATGGTTAAGCTTAAGCTTAAGATGAGCTGATTCCCTTGGGACGCAAAGTAGCAATTCATTTAAAATGTATTTGGGACAACAGCATTGGCAGATGCTGTTGTAATTGAAGTTGTTTTGTCACAAATAAAGATGGATGAAGCGAAGAAATACAAAGAGTATGAATAACATGATTAAATTATGGCAAGAACGAGTCAACGAGATATATTGAAAGCATATCTATTGGATTGTCAGCCAGGGGGAGTGTATGATGAAGGAAGCAGAAGCAGCAGCAACAGCAGTAAATGGCATGTGTCAAGTGTATTTGTAGTGGCTGTAGCATTAGTTATCGTCAAAGAGTAGCATAGAAAGCAACAAGGCAGGAAATTCGAAATTCGAGAAAAACCGCAAACGGCAGAGTAAGCATAAAATAAGATAAATTGAATAAAAGCAACAATAACAGCAACAACAGTGGCAGCAGCAGCAGCTGTACACCAAGACGATGTGTCAACAGCAACAGCAATGGCAGTAACAACAACAACAACAAAGTGCTGCACTTACATAGCAAATGACAACAACTGTCAATGCCGAAGAAGAAGAAAAAGAAGTAATAGAAGCTGCCGATGAGCTTGATTTAGCAGCTACCCAGACAAAGACAACGTCAACGACACAGAGCTCTGGCTGGCAGCAGAAGCTGCAAGCGTTGCAGTCCAACGTTGCAGCATGGAACTTTCAAGCAGCATTCATCCAAATCAGCAACGATTGAATGAGCTGCATTGAAAATTGAAAAGAGCAGCAAAACCACTACTAGTAGTAGAACTGGTAAATGTTATAGTTGTTACTGTTCTCGTTGTTGTTGTAGCATTAAAACAAACTAGCTACAATCGACAAATCAATACTTAAGCAATTGGATTTAAGTGCATTACACAAAGTGAAGAAGAAGACAAACACACCCAAGCACTTGGTGACACAAACAAACTAAAACACATACACGCTCTCTGAGCATTGCAAGGACACAAGTAGCAACAGTAAACGAAATGGACGGACGCACGTTAGGGGACTGAATGCTGAATCCTTAAACTCCAGTTAAACCAAATCAACGATGAACACAAATCAAAAAAGACATACTCACAAAAACACACACTCACAAAAACACACACAAACACAAACAAAATTACACACACCCATGCATACACGTATAATGGACACATTCAATGTTCAATCCGTTGTTGCCCAACTAAACTTGATGACGTTCAGAAATTAAGTCCATGCATTAATTTTAATCTCAAGATTAAGTGCTGGTAGAAGTAGTAGAAGAAGAAGAGGCATCATTTAATGCGCCTCTATGATATTTCAGCTTTTTAAAAAGTTTAGAGAATTTTAATTATTTGATATTTTGCTACAGGTATGCTTAATATTTTCTTATTTATAAATAAAAATTACATTTTGCTAGATACAGGACGGCCACTTTTGGTGTGATTACCTAAGCATCCCACAGTAAATATACTTATACTTATCCTTTTCATTATACTTATTCTTATCCTTTTCCTTCTCCTTATTCTTATCCTTATCCTTATCCTTATCCTTTTCCTTATCCTTATCCTTATCCTTATCCTTGTCCTTATCCTTATCCTTATCCTTATCCTTATCCTTATCCTTATCCTTATCCTTATCCTTATCCTTATCCTTATCCTTATCCTTATCCTTATCCTTATCCTTATCCTTATCCTTATCCTTATCCTTATCCTTATCCTTATCCTTATCCTTATCCTTATCCTTATCCTTATCCTTATCCTTATCCATATCCTTATCCATATCCTTATCCTTATCCTTATCCTTATCCTTATCCTTATCCTTATCCTTATCCTTATCCTTATCCTTATCCTTATCCTTATCCTTATCCTTATCCTTATCCTTATCCTTATCCTTATCCTTATATCCTTATCCTTATCCTTATCCTTATCCTTATCATTATTCTTATCCTTATTCTTGAGTATCCTTATCCTTATCCTTATCCTTATCCTTATCATTATTCTTATCCTTATTCTTATCCTTATCCTTATCCTTATCCTTATCCTTATCCTTATTCTTATCCTTATCCTTATCCTTATCCTTATCCTTATCCTTATCCTTATCCTTATCCTTATCCTTATTCTTATCCTTATTCTTGAGTATCCTTATCCTTATCCTTATCCTTATCCTTATCATTATTCTTATCCTTATTCTTATCCTTATCCTTATCCTTATCCTTATCCTTATCCTTATCCTTATCCTTATCCTTATCCTTATCCTTATCCTTATCCTTATCCTTATCCTTATCCTTATCCTTATCCTTATCCTTATCCTTATCCTTATCCTTATCCTTATCCTTATCCATATCCTTATCCATATCCTTATCCTTATCCTTATCCTTATCCTTATCCTTATCCTTATCCTTATCCTTATCCTTATCCTTATCCTTATCCTTATCCTTATCCTTATCCTTATCCTTATCCTTATATCCTTATCCTTATCCTTATCCTTATCCTTATCATTATTCTTATCCTTATTCTTGAGTATCCTTATCCTTATCCTTATCCTTATCCTTATCATTATTCTTATCCTTATTCTTATCCTTATCCTTATCCTTATCCTTATCCTTATCCTTATCCTTATCCTTATCCTTATCCTTATCCTTATCCTTATATCCTTATCCTTATCCTTATCCTTATCCTTATCATTATTCTTATCCTTATTCTTGAGTATCCTTATCCTTATCCTTATCCTTATCCTTATCATTATTCTTATCCTTATTCTTATCCTTATCCTTATCCTTATCCTTATCCTTATCCTTATTCTTATCCTTATCCTTATCCTTATCCTTTTCCTTATGCTTATCCTTATTCTTACCTTATCCTTATCCTGATCCTGATCCTTATCCTTATCCTTATCCTTATCCTTATCCTTATCCTTATCCTTATCCTTATCCTTATCCTTATCCTTATCCTTATTCCTATCCTTATCCTTATCCTTATCCTTATCCTTATCCTTATCCTTATCCTTATCCTTATCCTTATCCTTATCCTTATCCTTATCCTTATCCTTATCCTTATCCTTATCCTTATCCTTATCCTTATCCTTATCCTTATCCTTATCCTTATCCTTATCCTTATCCTTATTCTTATCCTTATCCTTATCCTTATCCTTATCCTTATCCTTATCCTTATCCTTTTCCTTATCCTTATCCTTATCCTTATCCTTATCCTTATCCTTATCCTTATCCTTATCCTTATCCTTATCCTTATCCTTATCCTTATCCTTATCCTTATCCTTATCCTTATCCTTATCCTTATCCTTATCCTTATCCTTATCCTTATCCTTATCCTTATCCTTATCCTTATCCTTATCCTTATCCTTATCCTTATCCTTATCCTTATCCTTATCCTTATCCTTATCCTTATCCTTATCCTTATCCTTATCCTTATCCTTATCCTTATCCTTATCCTTATCCTTATCCTTATCCTTATCCTTATCCTTATCCTTATCCTTATCCTTATCCTTATCCTTATCCTTATCCTTATCCTTATCCTTATCCTTATCCTTATCCTTATCCTTATCCTTATCCTTATCCTTATCCTTATCCTTATCCTTATCCTTATCCTTATCCTTATCCTTACCCTTATCCTTATCCTTATCTTGTCGTCATCAATATCCTTATCCACTGGACGGTATCGAAAAAAGTACGCTGCACAGTGTGCAGTGCACACCATCTAATCTGAAGCATTTTTGAAAGAAAATTTAAAAAAATTTTTTTTGTTTGACCGAACGTTGACCGTATTTGACCGAAAGTAGGGGTAGTATTCATATCTTCAGCTTTTACACTACGATCTTAAAAAATTATGTATCAATGTTTTTGTTTCGAATAGTCCAACTTTTTTGCTCGAAAGGTCATTGGGTTTCAGGAACCCCGTTCTAGTACTTACCCACCAGATTCCAGTTTCTACAGTCCTAATATACCATTCTAAGGTCATAAAATTAAAGCTCGCAAAAAATCATTAAATTCTTCCCAAGAAAGTTAATCGATACACTTTCTTAGGAAGAGTTTAATGTTCCCAGTAGAACTATTATAAAAATTTTTAATGGTTTTGCCTATCAGTTTACACTCAAGCTTAAATTTTTCAATTCAAGCACAATTTTGCTAGAATTGAGTAAATTAAAAACACATGATATTAAGAAAAAAGTGCTTAATTTAAGAAACATTTGCTGAAAACTCAAGACTATTCTATACTCTATTCGAATATATTTTCTATATTCAAGACAAGAATATTTGCTTGAAGTGAGAAAAATTTGCTTGATTCAAATAACAGTTTGCTGAAACCTGGAATAATTTGCTTAATTTGACTAATTGATTTTCCTTGAATTGAGAACAATTTGCTTGATTCAAGTAAACAATTTACTGGAAACTAGAATAATTTGCTTGATTTAAGTAAACAATTTTTTTTATACTAGTATGTTTTGCTTGATATTCGAAACTTAATTTTCTTTTTAAAATGAAAATCCTTTAGCAAAAATGAAGGATGTAGAATAACCGATCATAAAAAACTACTCGAATATACCAAACACATCTTGTAGAAGCTTATATGTTTCCATGTAAAGTAAAAGATAAGACACTGCGACTTCGAACCATGCCATAGTTTGTCAATCCGCACCATCTTAAATATATTTTTATGTAAACATGTTGAGAATTATAAGCATACCTATATAAGTTGAAGTGAGAAAAATTGCTTGTTTCAAGTAAACAATTTGCCGAAAACTAAAATAATTCTCAGCGATTGCTTAAATTAAAAAAATATTTTCTTGATTCAAGTCTGGTTCCAGGTTTTGGAACAGCGATGTTCACGTAGTACCACGCATGGCGAGACTCGACGGCTTTATTCGAGAATCGAAACACGTACACGATCGAATGCGCGAACTTCTCTCAATTAGTTGGCGCTGAAACTTCAAGCGAGAAAGTTCGCGCTTCTTGGTCGTGTGTTTCGCACTGCACGAAATGTTTGAGGCATATGAATATGCGGTATTTTCAGAATATTAATAATAATAATGATAATGATTGTGAGAATGATAATGATCGTGATAATGATAATGATACTGATAATGATAATGATGATGACAATGATAATTATAAAACAATTCTTGCTTAATACCTGCACAACAATTTATATCAGTGCAGAGAACGAGAGAGCTACTAGCACAAGCACAAAAGTTGAAAATTGTGGTAGTATGCGTGTGAACACCACTGCCATGATACAATTATACAAGGTAGGAGTGACAACTTGCTTTTTTCTCACCAGTACCTTGCACAGACTGTCATTTGCCTGTATATTTTGTTTTCTATTTTCTTTTCTTCCTTTTTTCGTTCTCTAATTTATACTATTTTTGACAGTTTGCGCAAGACGAAAGAACTGTCACTCCTACCTTGTATAATTGTATCATGACCACTGCTTTAGACCGTTTATGATAATAATCTAAGATCGTTTTTTTTGTTTCTATAATAACACTTTGCGACACCAAAAAATAACTAAAAAAACTGCAATGGTTTCTGATAGTCATTGGTCTATAGAACATATCGTCCAAGGGGTTTCTCTTGGTTAGCTCAAACAACCGATTTTCAAGGTCGAATTGTATACTATTGGAGAAATAATGTTTCCCAATTTTAAAGGACATTAAATTTTCAAGAATTTACTGAAGGTCTTAAATCAAAATTTTACTTAGTTTAGGAGTTAAAGGAAATTAAAATAAAATGTGACCTTGATAAAATAAAATGTGACCTTGAAAAAATCAGTTATTTGAGCCAGCCCAGAAAAATCCCTTGGACGATATGTTCTATAGATCAATAGCTATCAGAAACCACAGCATTTTTTGCAGTTATTTCAAATGACCCTCAAATTGTCGCACAGTGTTATTATTTATCAAGACGAATTGAAAAAATAATAAAAAAACAATGGGAGTATCTTAAATTATGAGAGGATATACTGAGAAACTAGAATATGCTTAATATGGAAAATGCTTTAAGCTTTAGAGGTTTGCCACAGACTCAAATTGCTAAGGCTTTACGGCAGAGCTGCTCACTACATGGTTTCCCATAGCCCGCGGGCATCGTGTGTTGTTGAGCTTTTGCACACGAAGCAGTAATCGGCTCGCTGTGTTTGTACACTGCGTAAAAGTTTGTTTTTCTGCTGTGCTTTAAATTTCAAGTCAGTATGCTTTGAGCGTTCAAGTGGCGAAGGTGTTGATCGCTGTTTTATTTATGAATATATGTAAATATATTGCAATATATCAGGAAAAGCATTAATACATTTTTGCTTGATGTTTTCTATATTAAAATAGCGAAAAACAAACACAAAATTAAAAAGGAAATGATTATATTGAAATTCCAACACTTGACAAGAGTTTCTTGCACCAAATGTTGTGAGAGCTTTTGACAACTTCTTTTTTCAGTGTAAAGCTGTGCACTCGGAAAGCTATCTTTGTTGTTGTTTGAACTGTGCGTTGATCACCACTGCTTTACGGCTTTCAAGTTTAAGAAAAAGAAAAAAAGAATTGCCTGGAAATGTAGAGCTTTTTTAAATTTTTGTTTTAATTAAAAAACTAAAAAAAAGTTAATGGCTTATTTTGTCACTTGAAAAATTATACAGCGCTTATAATTTCTCGAATTAAGTAAGCGTTGAAAAAAAAAGAAGCGCTTCTTATGAAATTAAAAACATCTAAATTTCAGTCTTTTGGCCAGAAATACTGAGAAAATTTTTGGCTATAATAAAAAATAGCACAAGAAAAGCGTAAAAAATTAATTAAAATATACGAAGCAACAACTACTGAAAGCAAAGAAAGAGACTCATAAATTTTGTTGAATAAAAAAGAAATGTATTAACTATTAACGAATACAGGAAACAATGAAAAAGTTGTGTAAAATAAAGAGAAAAACAAAATTAAAGCCAAAACTGCTGACGAAAAATCCAGAAGCAAGCCAAGCAAATAGATGCATTTGAAGTACCGACCTCCGGCTAGAACTTGGCTACAGTTTCTTCCTTCTCTCCCACTGTAGAATGACACAACATGAGCGACAGTAATAAACACGCAAAAACTAAATTGAAGTTTTACGCACTGTGACAGCCAGAAAAAAGAAAATAGCTTTACGAGTTTTTATATACTTATATTTTATATATATGTATATACCTATATACATACATAAAGTAGTTAAAGAAATCTGTTACCAAGCGTACAAGAACGCAACAACGCAGAAGTGGCTCACAAAAAACAAGAAATTTGTTTTTGGTTTTTCCGGAGTGTATCGGGTTATTCCTCAAATCGAAGTAAAACAAAAACAATGATGCACCAACTTCTTCTTGATGTTTATTAAGGCGAAAACTCTAAACTGCTTAACGAAGTGGGTGCGGGTACTTCAACACATCAGTTGACTTTGTTATGCTTTAATTTACTTTGTTGTTTTTTTTTTCCTTACCATCCCTTACCATCCTGCCTCTTTTGGATGGCGCTAAAGGGGCAAAGGTTTTTCTTTTATTTAATGGTTCTCTCACAACACAAAACTTCGACAAGTTATCGACAGTTGAAAGAAAGAAGCTTTTTCGGAAACTTATGAAGTTTCAAAAAATAAATTGTTTAGCTTTGTGCCTGCACTGCTCTAGATAGCCACAGAAGAAGTAGGCAAAGTTAACGTCAGCATCAACAATCGATTTTCACAGTTTATACCCAATGGAGCGTATTTGATTCGGGCTTCCTCCTCCCCCAGCCGCTCTCTACTTCACCCCTCTCTGTTCTTTTTTTTTGCTCTCTGAAGTTGTAAACTTTTTGCACTTTAGCGCTGTCGAGTGTGAAAATAAACGATATGAAGGAAAAATAATTGCATAGTTTCAGGCGCGCACGATTTGCTTTTTCTGCACATATATATCTTTTGTGAAGTTGTTCCAGTCTTTCTTTTATGGCAGTGCTTTGGTGATAAGCAGCATAGCAAAAGAACGATGTCAAGTCGCAGAAGGTTCGAAAATTTGTGACCACTTAACAGGAACTCCGTTTATTCAAGCTTTTCGCTCTGCAGGTAGTTAAATATAAATGAACTATATTTTTTGTGCTTTAAAGCTTACTGATGTAGTTAAACTGTTATTGGTAGTTTAACCGTTACACTACTGGTATTTTTCATTTCAAAATATTTATTTTTTGAGTTCTCTTTTTATCTACCCAATTACCCACTATGACCGGACGAACGCCTGTACTTTCAGATATACCAAAAATGTCGCAAGGCACGATTTGTGGAGGTTAAGGAAGGAAAACTCCAACAAATATAATCAATGTTCTCTGAAATTCAAATATACTCTGTATAAATTAATTTGAAATCATTTCCTTTTGCTTAATTCAAATGATAACTTCACAGAAAGGAAAAAAAAAATGTTTTCCAGTTAATACACGGGTCGTTTGAACCTAACCTAACCCGAAAGTCCTTGCACTTCAGATTTTTTTTGGCAGAACTGGTCTCCGAGGTATGAATTTATGGAAAAATACTTTTCCCAAATCGAACAACGAGCTTTTCCAGCTTATGCGCCATTTAAAAAATGTAGTGTTTGGTTCAAATTTGTTTTTTTACAGTGTAGGAAAAAGATGTGTGTATGTGCATGTGCGGGTCTTCGTTCTGCCCATATGAGTATACGGACACCCTCAAACACACACAAGCCCATAAAAATACTCCCACGGCCACATACAATACATTATTTATTATGAAAAATATTCTTTATTCACTAATTATATAAATATGAGAGAACAACGTTTATATATTATACATTATTACTATTATATTCAATAACAGCTTTCAACAACCTAGAATCATAATCAGAGTGGGTCTCAGGAACCTTATATTTGTTCCATACGGTTTTAAAATCGGAATGTACGGATTCCATAGCTTGTTCGCTATAAAATCCAAGACCTCTCTTAGAATTTTCGCAGAAATCTTCGATATGATAAAATACCGCATGTACCTTTGGTGTGACTGATATACCCAAAGCTAAATAGCTGGATTTAAATTTCCCAATCGATTCACCGGAAGAGCAAGGTGTGTTAAGGTACTGTACAAGGGTTACAACATATATTTTGGGAAAAAATATAAAGACCGATTTTTTGAAAAATAAAAAGAAAAAAATTTTCAATTAAAGAAGAAAAACACAGATTTTTGATTTATGACACATTAAAAAATAAAAAAATTATTCCGTGAAATAAGAAAAACAAACTAGCGCCAAAGAATTATTCTTCAAGGGTCATCCGCCATACAGTTCTGGTTTGGCACACAATAACATGATGATGTGTGGGAACAGAAAGCCCACACATCAAGGACAAATTGCATGGACAAAGATTTTCGATGCCAGAAAAAGCCGTTGATACCTTCAAAAACTATGTTTTGGAGATGTCTCAAGCGGAATACGATAAATGTCATGACAAATGGTTCGAACGCATGCAAAAATGTATTCTAATCATAAAGGAGTATATTTCGAGAAACAATTAAGCTATTTTCAATGCAAAAAATTTCGGTCTCTTAATTTATCCCCGAAATATATGTAGCAACTGTCGTAGTCGGTATAATAAGAAAGATAGTATAGTTTTTTTTTAAAACTATGAGATTTTTTTAACATTGATGATTTCAGGTTTCACCATTGCACTGAGTGCTTCAAAGAGGGTGCATAAAGCATGTATGCACCGAAAGTAGGCGTGTCTTAAATTCAGCATAAGTTTTTGGGTTAAACGCAAGAATGATAGAAACCAGATTACGAGTTCCGCAAATAAGAGAGAGAGAGCATGGCGTCACAATATATATTGTCAGACTTTGGAATAATTTTACTCCCACACCCACGCCTAAATATTTTTTTCTTATTTTTATAATATGTATATAGGCCTCCTTAACCCATTGGAACAATAAAATTTTGTCAGTATCGAATAGTTTAGAAGATAAAAATCTTGAAAGTTTAAATAATACATATTTTTCTTATACGAAAATATTCATATTTTTATACAGAAGAGTAGATATTTTTACTTTACTTTTTCGAAAGAATTTATTTTCAATTTCGTCAATTTGCCTAAGAGATCGTACATTTGCATACGTTTTTGTCAAGCAAAAGTATTGTGTGACGTCATGTACTCAGTTCAGAAAGAGAGCATTAGATAACGGGACTGCGGAACGCGTAAACTTGTTTCTATCATTCTTGGGTTAAACGAAGAGTAGGCGTGATGGTTGGAGATGTCTTGCACTGTATTTTTTACATGTTGCGTCCCAAATTGAAAAATTAATCTCCTTATTCCGATTGGTGGTGGTGGTTAATTTCCTCGTATACACATGGATCCGCCACTGAGCCGAACAAACAGAAAATGAATATTTTAATGGAGATGTTTTAAGGTGGCTTTAAGTAAAAGTCCATTAAAACCGAAACTGAGCTTTAAAAGCATCAAATAAAAGAGTCAAAGTAATTTTCTCAAGATCTTTTTTTAACATACATATTTACTATTTTTTTTTTTTTTTTTTTTTTTTTTTTTTCTTCTGGAGCTCAACTCGCACCAGCAATGATATACATTCACCATCAAAGCGCTAGTCAATGGAAAATTCAACAATAATCTTGCCCAGTTGGCTTCGATAGTTGTCTGTTTTTCTTTGACTGGTTGCTTTGTTCGTTGTTACGAATTTTTATTTAATACAACTTTTATTTTTACATGATACTAACATATTTCTGGTCATTGTTATGCTTCATGTTCGTCAAGCTATGGCTGTAAGTTTCTCAGGAATAATTTCTTACTATTGGAAAAAAAGCAAGCTCAAGCTGCCAATTTCGTCTGCATTGGGATTTTGTAGCCATATTTTTTTTGTTGCTTCTGCTAATGTTCTGCTTTGTCTGGTCTCTGGATTTTGTATTCTTTTAAGTTTGTTTGTGGATTATATTTTTCTAGTTTTCCAGTTTTCAGTTTTTTTTTTTTTTTCTTCCCATACATAACATTTGTGGCCGCCTTTCTTGGACTCAGTGGCTTACATTTTGTTATGCATGAATTCATTAGTTTGCTTCTAGGTAACTCGTAACTAGCTAGCGCCTTTTATAAGCGGCTTAAAAAAAAATACTAACTAACTAACTGGTTTTTTTTGTTATTTCTTATGTCGGCTTGGTTTGCTTGGTGCATAAAACTTTTATGGTTTACACTGAAGTCAGTCGCGTGGTTTTGTCATGCAGTGCACAGAAATTGAAGCCAACTTTATGACAACGTCGTCTGGCAATGTTTATAAAAGTCATCACAAGAGCTTTGTTATGCTTATTGTTGCTGTCGTTGTTGTTGTTGTTCTTGTTGTTGTAATTATGCTATGAATGAATGAATACTTTAAGGTTTTCTCTTGTTGTTAAAATTAACGAAAAGTTGTTTCATGGAAATTATTTTATTTGTTTATGAAATAGTTAGTTATTGTCTATGTTCTGGAAGCTTGACCTGTGCTGTAGACCTAGCCTTCATTAAGATTTTAGTCATGGATGGAATTACGAAAAAATAAGTATAAATAGCAGTGATAGTTTCTCCATTTGAAATTATAATTTTCTTTTAACTCTATAATTAAAAAGTTTTTACCATTATTGCATAATATTTAATCTTAATAATGAGCTTAAGTGATCAGCAAAAATCTTTCATTTTCGTATATCGATGATTCCATATCAATTCGACTATTTTCGAGCAAAATCTGACCTTTGTGATTCAGATTTTTTTAAACTTTGTAGGTTAGTAGTGCTCGTGAAAATAACTTAAACTGTATTTTTTGTTTTTGTGAAAACAATTTTTTTTTTAAGTTATACACTGTAGAAAATTTAAAAATAACTTAAAAAATACAATAAGTGCATGTATTCAAACAGCTGTAACTTCAAAACCGTAAGTCGTACAAAAAAATCCGAGATATATCTTAAAGACCTTGATCAAGTCAATTTCTCAATTCGTTTCTGAGTTATACTCTCAAATACCCCTTTATACACTGCCACAGCAACAATAGCTCCACCTACCGGGTCAAAATTTAAACTTAAACCATCTACAGACCCAGCCCCTTTATATGTAATTATATGAAATTTTCGGTAAAAAAGTAAAAAATCTTTTGCAGGCATTTTTTTAAAAATTCGTTAAAAATAGCAATTGTTGGAATCCCAAGCTAAAATTTTGTACAAACCTTAAGAATTGATGTATTATAACGACACTATGTTCAAAAGGTGAAAAATTTACTGCGATCACTAAGAAAAATGTGACAAAAAACTTCAGACTAAAAAAATTAAAAAAAAAAAAATCATAAAAAGGCTCCAAAAAGAGTATAAAACAAAAAAGACTCATT
Organism: Pherbina coryleti; assembly: GCA_943735915.1. Classification (NCBI taxonomy): domain Eukaryota; kingdom Metazoa; phylum Arthropoda; class Insecta; order Diptera; family Sciomyzidae; genus Pherbina; species Pherbina coryleti. Next base: position 30,979,944 of record OX030951.1, read on the forward strand.
CAAGATCTTTAAGATATATTTCGGATTTTTTTCTGTACGAATTACGGTTTCGAAGCTACACCTGTTTGAATAAATGTACTAATTGTATTTTTTAAGATATTTTGGAATTTTTTACAGTGTATATCTGTTGAAGAGAAATAAAAATTAAAAAAACAAAATATACAGATATAATACGTTTCAGGAGAACTATCAACCCAGAGAGTTTAAAAATTTTCAAAAATAGTGATGTCAGAAACGTGGGCGTTTTGACATGGAATCACCGATATGTTTATGAGTGCTTTCCTTGAGAAACTTAGGTTTTTAAAAAAAAAAGTTTTTTTATTAACTGACCTGCTCAGAGTACCCTTACGGTACTTTGTTAGCGAACATTACGTAGGTCACTACATATATTTCGGGAATAAATATAAAGACACAAATTTCTTTCTGTGTGGTTTTTCGAAATATTCTCCTTTATGATTAAAACATTAATCCACTTATCCCATTCTGCTTGAGACGCCTCCAAAACATACTTTTCGAAGGCATCAACGGCTTCTTTTCTTATGAAGTTTGTCCCTGATGAGCGGGAACAAAACGAAGTCATTAGGTGCAAAATCAGGACTGTACGGTTGATGATGACCCATTAATTCGATGTTTTGAGTGCTAAAAACCGCCTTTGCTTAAACTGATGTGTGTGTGAGCTCGCATTGTCTTAATGCAAAGTAATTCTTCACGCTTGTTTCTTTTTCTTATTTCAGGGAACAGTTCTGACAAGCAAATGGTAGCCTACCCTTCCGATTTAATCGTTCTATGTATCTCAAGTGGTACCGTGACCACATGATCAATTTTTTTTTTAAGAAACGGGCGACCATTTGCTTCGCAGTGCTTCAAGTTCGAACCACTTTTGTTAGATTTGGTTCATCTTGAAAGACTCATACAGTCGACTGCTGTTTACTTTCAGGCTCATATGCACACACTAAGGGAAAAAATATTAAATTTATCCAAACACTTTTTTAATTTATCCAAAAAGCGAGTAATGTTTGCACCAATAACGCATTTGCATAAATCGACTACGTAAATATTTAAAATTTATTTAAATATTTTTTAATTAAATAAAATATTTAAATATTTAAATAGAATTAATAAAAAATATATTTAAATTGTGCACGAATTTTTTAAAAATGTCTTTCAAATATTTAATATTTGAAAATAAAACTATCGTATTTAAAGAAAATTTATATAAAAATACTGAATTTAAAAAACAACATATTAAAATTCAATAAGAATTAAAATGTATAAGAAGAAAAATATGCAGGTAAATGACAACCAGAAAATATCAAGTTGTCACTCAACCCTACATCATTTTATAAAACGACCACCCATCGCATTCACAAATCGCCTTGGCCAAATATCCACCCTATATTACCCTTGCAACATTAACTAAATGAGAACTATAAGAAACCTGCAAGAAATAAACTGCAGAAACAGAGTGCGCTGCTGTTGCTACTTGTCGGAATATGTGTGCACGTGTGCGATGCTATTGCTGCTTGCTTGTATGGAATATGTGTGTACGTGTGTGGTATAAATAAAATTTAAATACGGGAAAAAACGAGTTGTAAGGAAAATATTTGATTTATCCACGTAAATATATAAATAAAATTTATACTCAGGCGTGGATAATGTTAATATGCGTTATTTCCCTTAGTGTAGATACATAATTCGACACCAGTCACGATTTTATATACGTCTTTTGCCGCACCGCGATTGTACTTCTTGAGCATATCTTTGCAAAAATCGACACGAGCCTTGCTGTGAGCAACCTTCAAATTATGTGAAATCCAACGTGAACAAATATTTTTCACAACTACGTATTTATGTAAATTGGTATTTACGATGGTGGGGATAATTTCCAGAGATGACTCAATCTCACGGTATGTCAAATGACGATAAAACATTATCTGTTCGCGCACAGCATCAGATTTTGGACACTCTTCACGAAATTCGTCAATAATCTAAGTACGACCCCGCTTGAACTCTGATACCACCCATAAAGGTTTTTGATGGTGTTTCATGGCCATAAATCGAAATAAGTCCATGGATGCACACTTGTTGGAATAAGTTATAAAAAAGAATCACACGAAAATGTTCACGTGTTAATTCCATTTTTTCACTGAAATACAATTTTAAAAGCACTATAAACACCTCCTTAAGCGGACAGACACCAAAACGTTGTGAGTACGTTTAAGTTAAAAATTTTCAAACTTTCCAATGGTAGCAATAGTTTCACTATAATGACATAAGCGTAGTCAGATCCCGAAATATAAGTAGCAACCAACGTCTGTATATCCGGAATATTGCAAAAAAAACAAATATCTACATATGTAAAAATGAATCTTGGTTTGTTCGACCACTTAAAACTTGAAAACTACTGGACCAAATTGGATACTTCCTTCTGTGAGTTTGTTCGTAATTGTTCCGCGAAGGTTTTGGAAAAAATTCACGGAACATTGGACAAGGGGGCGTGACACCTCCCATACAACCCTAATCTAAGGTAGCCAATAGCTCTGAAGTTATAGGTCGCATAGCATCGGAATTCGGTGTTATATCTCAATTTACAAGAGCCGTTCCACAGGTAAAATTTTATGGGCATTGATGTGGGGCGTGGCACTTTTTCAGCAGACCAAATTTTTGGTATAACTTTCAAGTTATAAGTCACACATCAATGAAACTTGGTAGGAGCGTACTATTTAGTCGCGCCCTTCGACTAGCAAAATTGAGCAAGTATAGGCCAAAGGGGTGTGGCACCGCCCATACAATTCAAATTTATGATATCGAATAGCTTTGGAATTAAATGCCGTATAATAATGAAATTCAGTATGGAGTTACCACTTGGTAATATATTTCTACTAAAAACCTGGGATGAGCTTTGGAAAAAGGGGTGTGGCTCCGCCCATACAAGCCAAATTTGCGATATCGAATAACTTTGGAATTATAAGTAGCATAGCCTCGAAATTTGGTTATCAATTTACACGAGTCGTTCCACTTAGAGATAGAGATAGAGATAGAGATAGAGATAGAGATAGAGATAGAGATAGAGATAGAGATAGAGATAGAGATAGAGATAGAGATAGAGATAGAGATAGAGATAGAGATAGAGATTGAGGTTGAGGTTGAGGTTGAGATTGAGATTGAGATTAAGATTGAGATTGAGACTGAGTTTGAGATTCAGATAGAGATACGCGTCGGGTATCAGCTAGTGTGTGTATAAAACGAAACTAAGATGACTTATTATAGCATCGGTTATGTGAACTAGCAATTTTAGAAAGAGAACTCTGTAATTTTTCTGATTTTTTTTTATTTTTCAATAAAACAATAACTAGTCTGGCACTAGAACTAAATTAGATAAACTTTATTGGAAAAACAAACAAAAAAAAATAAAAAAAATAAAAAAATTAAAAACAAAAAATATCAACACCTATAAAAAACATGGATATAAATTCAATATATCTTTGGCCTTCATGCTTGCCAACTTGTTAGTGTTGTTATTATAGCCGCTGTCGTCGTTGTTGTTGTTATATCTGTTGGCTCAGGAAATAAGGTCATATACAACATGCCAAAAATGGAAAAATACTCTAAACAACAGTATATCCATGAAAATTGATGAAATAGACGTACAAATGACTAAACAGTAGAAATGCTAGAAAACAGTTTGAACGAAAATTGAATGTCTAAACATTAAACGAACGATGGTAAATCCCGACAAAGATATAAACAAGAAATCGTAGAATAAACGAGAGACAACTGCAAGAAAGCATTAGAGCGATAGTTTAAGTTAGACTAGCTTGTTAGCAAAAGTAAACCAGAGCAAACAGTTCAATTGTAGCAGAGAAGAAGCAAACAAAAATTGATGATACATGTTGTTTTTTTTTTATTTTGCTTTTATTTTCTTAGGGAAGCACATATTGCGAAAAATTCAAAAAGTCAAAATAGTTAGAGAAAAAGAAAAACAACCCAACTCAAGACTAGCTGCTGAACAAGCCATGCTGAACTAATGCAATTGGCAACAAATCCACAAAATCCGTGCTACATATTATGTAAAAAATGAAAATTTTATAACATCAACATTGAGGCGAAAACTAACAATAACAACAACTGCAAAAAAGTCAGCAATATTGCTCAAGAAAATACAATAAAGAAAACTATAGGAACAAGATAAAGCACAAAACCTTCTTGCATGCAATGCACGCAATATTCGAGTCAAACATTGCGGAAAAGGCTTTTGCTAGAGGCGAAGCAGCTGCAGAGGTCCTTAAGCTTGTTTTTTTATTGGAACACGACCTAATATGCGGAGCAAGGTCGTTACTCAGCATATGTGTCTATGGCTATGAGTTTGTCTGTGTGAGTTTGTGTGCGAGTGCATGTGTGGCGAAAATTGATTTTAGAAATTTTCATCCACTTAACTGCAGCAAATTGAAATTGAAAATTTATAGACCTTTCACGATTTTTACGAGAGAAATTTTTTTAAAAATATATAACAAAAAAACATATTAAATTCTTCCACAATTATTTCAATTCCAATAATAATAACTTAATAACTTCACTTATATTCAATGCTCTCGGCCACGGCTGCCACCTTTCGTAACAACAAGAGATGTAGAATTTGTTTTTTGAATAAAGCGAACAATTGCTCGGATGTTTCTCAAATTTTTATTGGCTTATAAAGTAAACACATGGAGATTTAGTATGGAACACAGTATTTTTCGAATGGTTGCCTTGGCTTAGCTTGCAGACCCTAATTCTTTTTCCGAAATTTTCGATAAGTCTTTCGCATAATGAGGGCTCTATTTCGGCGATGGCGACTTCAATGTTCGCTTTGGAGTTTTGCAAAATTGTTTGCGGATAGTTAGGGTTAACCATACATACTCTTGACATAACCCCAGTGGAAAAAGTCTTACGTTGTTAGAGATCTCGGTGGCCATATGGTGGCTTCAAATCGTCAAAGCACATGGTCAGGAAAATTCGTGCCAAATAACTCGATTGCTTCGCGACTTCTATGACAAATATTTAGCACCATCCTATTGAAAGTAGAGCTTGTTTGTGTCGGAATACTCCATCTCCTATCACAAAAAACTGTTTCTCATGTTCTTGCGGCGCACTAAATTGACTGTAACGACTCTTCCGTCATCATTTTCGAAAAAAAGGCGCTTTATGACGCCTCTGGCCCGCTATCCGAAGCACTCGCTGGTTTTGTGATCCTCCAATGAGGGAATTTTGTTTATAACGGGACCCGCCAATGTGAAAATAAGCAAAATGAGCAGAAAAAAATTACAATTTATTTTGCAAAAACACCGTCACAATCCATGTTTTCCTACATCGTCACCATTTATGTTTTCTAAGATCCAATCAGAGAACGTACGGCGCTGCTGATGGTCCGCCGGTTGCAGTTTTTGAGTCAATTGAACACAATAGAGAACTTATATGCATATAGAGCCAAATCTTTCGTCAATATTCTATACAGTGTGGACGTGGAGAGGTCGAGCTATTGAGCACGTTGATGAATTGAGGTGCTTTAGTTGTTTTCAACAATTTCATTTACTACGTTGATAGTTTCGGTCGAACGTCCGGGTCAAAGTCGTTTTGGAGTCTTCACATCTTGTACTGAACTGGCTCTCTTGGTTTTTGAAATTTTTTTCCCCAGGAGGGTTTTGAACTGTACTTTTGAAATCCACACAACTGTCAGATTATGAAAAATTTCCCTGAAGCAAAGTTATATTTATTATGATTTATTATAATTCTTCATCATTGAGGATTCCCGAGGCAAGCTTCACGTCAAACTCACCGTTGTAATATCGAGACTAATTCAATTGAAGATTTTTATCTAATTTCAACCTACCTACCATACCTAGACTTATCCGTCACTCACCTTGAAGATCGTTTTCTTAAGCACCGTAGAATATTATCGAATTTTAGATGTCTTTTTCCATCAAAAATTTCAACCCTAGATGAAGAAGCCTGCAACCAAATATTTGAGAAATACTCCACGATTTTACATGACGATTCTTTCGAAATATGGATCAATGAAGTGAAACTTTGACGAAGACGGATTTTTGATAAAAATATCAACAGTCATATCGAACTCTTGACATCTGCAATACAACTGCTTTTCCAAATGTTCATCAAATCTTGCTGGTAATGGCTGCGTTACCAGTAACGACATCATGGAACGAACGCTCTTTTTCAACATTACGCCGATTAAAAAATTACTTGCGTTCTACTATGAGCGAAAATCGGCCGAACGGATTGGCTGCACTTAATATTCATCGGGACGTTGAAGTTCATGTAGATGCAGTATTTGACGATGTTTTTCTGTACCCCGACGCATTAATTTATTGTGGGAATAGTTTTGTATAGAGTATTTGTATTTACTCGGAATACTTAAAAAATAATATGAAAATGTGTAACTGAAATCTTATAGTTTTATATCCAATATATAATATTTTTTGTACATTCATTTTTTGATAGTTTTCTTTGTACTTAGAATTCCTTATTTTTTAGTCAAAAATGTTTGCAAAAGTGACGGCAAATTGAATCGATCGAATGTCATGCGTCAAACGCAGCCGAGATGGTCATCTAAACTTTAGATTCTAAAGGACTCATTTTCAAACAATAATTTCATTTAACTTTAAAATAAAACCAAAATATTTGTCATTTGGTTAATTTTGATGTGTTTTATTTCAAAAAGAAATCCTGCAGCGAATTAAAAACACCCTTTATTTCAATCAACTTTTCAATCTAAAGGACGGAAAAGAGATTTTTGTGTTTTGTGTAGTCCGTTATTTTTTGTTTGTTTTGAAGGGTGGGTTTCTTTTTTTGTCAGCTTGAATAACTTTGCCAAAAGGGAGCACTGTCAAGCTACCTGTCAGTTTATTTGTTATGAATGACATTTATTTGCAAGATATGAAGAAATATGAAATCATCAAAGTAAACTCTTCGACAAGCTGATGATAAATTTTCATTCTTCCACTTGACTCTAAAAAACTGTATGTTTTTGGAGAAAAAATATTGCGGTAAAGCAAGTTTAGTCATTGAATTATAGAATTTCGTTGCGTAGACAAAAAAAAGTTCCAATTAAAATTGTGCGGATATAAAGGGTGGTGAAATTTTAAGGGCCGATGTTGATTTTGAATGAAACACAAATTATTTCGGAAATTATTGTCATTTCTTTTTATTATGATAATATTGGTATGGTTGAAAAATGTATGGAACAAAATATCGGCCAAATGGCCGCCGCGACCTCGGCGGCACACCTCCATCCGATGGTCCAAATTTTCGATGACGCTGAGGCATAAGTGAGGTTCTATGCCGTTAATGTGCCGAATTATCTCATCCTTTAGCTCAGCTTTTCTTTCAAATAACCCCAAAGAAAGAAGTCCAAAGGTGTCAATTCACATGATCTTGGCGGCCAATTGACATCGCCACCACGTGAGATAACACGGTCATTGAAATTGTCGCGCAAAAGGGTCATTGTGTCGTTAGCTGTGTGGCAAGTGGCACCGTCCTGTTGAAACCACATATCGTCCACATCCATATCTTCCAATTCGGGCCATAAAAAGTTCGTTATCATCTCACGATAGCGAACACCATTCACAGTAACTGTCTGACCTAACGGTGGACCTATAACCTCTAACAGTGAATGTGTAGAATAATGCTCGCTAAATAGCCTATTCTTTAAAAAAATGTATCTAGGCGCAAGTGAGGGCTATTCAAGCTATCAAAAATAGTTCTGGCACAACAGTTTCATGGCTTGGGATGTCAAGGGTGACAAAATTTACGATTCGGAAATGGTTCCTAAAAATTAAGCCAGTAGTTGATTGTAAAAGTATCTTCGTTTCTAGTAGCCTTACGATTTCTATCCCTGTTAGAAAAACAAATAAATTCTTAAATTACAAAATATAAAAAATACCTTGATTTTTGTTTGCTATAATAATAATGACAATATTCCACCTCTAAGAAACAGTTTTTTTTTTTTTTAATTAGCTCTAGTTTTTCAGACTGTTGGTGTCATAGTACCCTATATATATATACAGTTTTTGAGTAAAAGCTTTGCATATGCTTAATTTATTTTAATCTTTAAAAGAATAATCATCCACAAAATGCAATATATGAGGACTCATCTAAAACCTAAAACACACTTTTTTACCACGCAATATCAACCACTTTTTGGTCATCTCTAGTTTAATGTAAAATTTTTTTGTAAGTACATTTTTAAGGACCCAATTTATTGTTTTTATTTCCAATATTCCTTTTAACTAACTAAATTCCACCTAAATTCTAAATTGGTTTTCACCTTAACTTTTACCATTAACTTTACCTTGACTTTTACCTTGGCTTTTACCTTTACCTCTACCACTACCTCAACCTCTGCCTCTACCTCTGCCTCTACTTCTACCCCTACCTCTTCCTCTACCTCTATCTCTACCTCTACCTCTACCTCTACCTCTACCTCTACCTCTACCTCTACCTCTACCTCTACCTCTACCTCTACCTCTACCTCTACCTCTACCTCTACCTCTACCTCTACCTCTACCTCTACCTCTACCTCTACCTCTACCTCTACCTCTACCTCTACCTCTACCTCTACCTCTACCTCTACCTCTACCTCTACCTCTACCTCTACCTCTACCTCTACCTCTACCTCTACCTCTACCTCTACCTCTACCTCTACCTCTACCTCTACCTCTACCTCTACCTCTACCTCTACCTCTACCTCTACCTCTACCTCTACCTCTACCTCTACCTCTACCTCTACCTCTACCTCTACCTCTACCTCTACCTCTACCTCTACCTCTACCTCTACCTCTACCTCTACCTCTACCTCTACCTCTACCTCTACCTCTACCTCTACCTCTACCTCTACCTCTACCTCTACCTCTATCTCTACCTCTACCACTACCTCTACCTCTACTTCTACTTCTACCTCTACCTCTGCCTCTGCCTCTGCCTCTATCTATACCTTAGGTAGAGGTCCGTAGGTTGCTACTTATAATTCGGGATCGGCCAACATTAATGTCAGTGACAGCTAAACTGATGTTAACAATGGAAAGCTTGACAATTTTTAGCTTAAACGTACTCACACTGTTTTGGTGCGCTTATTGTTTTGTTTACTGCGCTTTTAAAATTGTATTTCAGCAAAAAAATGAAAATATAACTTTCGGCGTGAATTATCTTAATTATCTCATAAGAGTGCATCAATGAACTCAATTCGACTTTTGGCGATGAAACACCATCAAAAACCATGAAACACGAATTGATAACGATTGATCGCCATGTGACATACCTTGAGATAAAGGTATCCCTGGCCATTACTTTCACCACCATAGATAACATTTACATCAACACATAGTTGTGAAAAATATTTGTTCACGTTGGATTCCACATAATTTGACGGTTGCTCAAAACAAGGCTCGTGTTGATTGGTGCAAAGATATATTCAAGAAGTACTGATTGAAATTCCTTTTTATTGAAACGTGAACACCGGCCGCATAGGCTTAATTTCACGTTGCCCCATGGCAATGGGATCGAGGTTCATGGAATTGATGGCCAGCAGATAAATCCTCAAGACGTTGCTACCATACTAATACAAATACAACGTCCATCCGACCTCTCCTGGGCGTCAATTCTATGACTCCAGACGCGACCAATTCAAGAAGTACAATCGCGGTGCTTAGTACAATCGCGGTGCTTCAAAATACGTTTGTAAAAACGTGACTGGTGAAAAATCATGGATCTATGCTTATGAGCCTGAAAGTAAACAGCAGCCGACTATATGGGTCTTTCAAAATGAACCAAATCCAACAAAAGTTGTTCGAGCTCGAAGTAATGCGAAGCAAATGGTCGCCTGTTTCTTCAAAAAAACTGATAATGTGACCACTCAAGACACGTAGAAAGGTCAATTCGGAATGGTATACAACCATTTCTTTGCCAGAAGTGTTCCGAGAAATAGGGAAAATAAACCAGCGCCGAAGAATTATTTCCATTCGCATCAAGACAATGCGAGCTCCCACACATCAGCTCAAACAAAGGCTTTTTTGAACACACAAAACATCGAATTAATGGGTCATATGTTGTACACTCCTGATCTGGCACCCAATAACTTCTTTTTGTTCCCCAACATCAAGGACAAACTATCAAGGTCATATGTTGTACACTCCTGATCTGGCACCCAATAACTCCTTTTTGTTCCCCAACATCAAGGACAAACTACGTGGACAACGATTTTCGATGTCAGAAGAAGCCATTGATGCGTTAAAAAAACGTTGTGTTGGAGATGTCTCCAGCGGAATGGGATAAATTTTAAGGCAAATGGGGAAAATATTTCGAAAAAACATTAAAGCTAAAGGGTGATTTTTTAGCAACTTTCTTTTTGACAACACTGTCATTGGCAGCACAGCTGTTGTCGTGTAACATGTTACTGTTCAAACATGATCAGTTTGGTCTATAATTTCACCATGAGCCGACTTACAAACGAACAACGCTTGCAGATTATTGAATTTTATTATCAAATGCTCGGTTAAGAAAGTGCATCGTGCACTTCTTCCATTTTATGGTCAGTTTGGGCGACCTTCTGAGGCGGCTATTCGGAATCTTGTGTCTAAATTTCACACCAAATTTACATTACTAGACATTAAACCACCAACACGCATACGTAGAGTGCGGACAGAGGAAAATATCATAGTATGTATCCGCCAGTGTTGTTGCTGACCATGAATTATGGATTCGGCGCCGTTCGCAGCAATGGGGCCTCTGTTACTCCACTACGTGGAAAATTTTTCGAAAGGATTTGGGTGTAAAACCTTTTAAAATACAGCTGGTGCAAGAATTGAAGCTTACACGACCTATCACAACGGGTAACTTTTGGTGAATGGGCGCTGGCTAAATTGGATGAAGATCCACTTTTTTATCGGAAAATTGTGTTCAGCGATGAAGCTCATTTCTAGTTGAATGGATACGGGAACAATCAAAATTGCCGTATTTGGTGTGAAGAGCAGTCAGAAGCATTGCAAGAACTACCAATGCATCCCGAAAAATGCACTGTTTGATGTGGATTATGGGCCGGTGGCGTTTTAACGCTTTTAGACCATTTTTTTATGGGGCCATGTTAAGGCTCATGTCTATAGGGACAAGACTGAAAACCAATATTGAAGAATTTATTCATGAGATTCCGGCCAATATGTTGGCGAGAGTGTGCCAAAATTGAATCCAGCGTATGAACCATTTCAGGCTTAGCCGCGGTCAACATTAACATGAAATCATCTTTAAACATTGAATTATATAGATCATTCTATCGACTCAAATAAAGATTGCATACATTTCTCTAAATTTTATGTGTATTTTTTTTTAAATCAATTCCGAGAGATCTTAGAAATCACCCTTTATTATTAATGAAGAAAAACTCGGTCTTTATATGTTATATATTCCCCAAATATATGTAGCAACCCTTGTATCTATCTTTGATCTTTATCTCTACCTGCTCCTGACTTAACTCATATTTTCACTTCTACCTTGCTTGTACACGCAAGCTCGCAACAGTCTTACAGAAGCTGCATTGTGAATACAATTTTTTTTTTTCACCTTCAAAATTAATTCTTAAGATTTTAAGATTGTTGATCTAGGTTTTCAGTTGGCCTAGAAGTTTGATTTTTTATCTGAATAGTGAACATTCTTTCAAAAGTGACTCCAACGAATAACTTCCACTTTTACTAAAAAAAAATTGCATTTTAAATTTAAATATATTACCACATTGAACATCCGGTTACCATAATTTTTTAATTATTCTTATAATTTTTCTCTAAAAATAATTCTGCGCGGTAAAAAGTTGAATGTTTGAAGTATGTGAAAAAATCCACTGGCTTAACCTTTGCCTGGATTCCGTATTTTTTTTTTTTTCTATCTTCTTTTTCTGACAACCAAAGTTTTCTTCATTACATAAGTGGCAAAACATGCGTTTCCGGTTGTCATTAAAAGTTTGCGTTTGTGTTGCCACAGTTGGTTATTTTTCATTTCCTCTCAACAAATAAAGTAAAACTTGTTTCAACATTTTTGTAAAAGTTTTTAAAAAGTATATTTTTTTATTTATTTTTTTTTTCTTTTTGGTCATTATCAGTTTGTTGCGAATAAAAAAAAAATTAGTTCCCACGCATAGAGACGAAAAATATTAGCAACAACTTTTTTGAATTTTAATATATTTTCGCGTGGTGTAAAGAACGCACACTCGGAACGAAAATTGTCTCAATATGTTTGTTGTTGGTTTTTGTTTTTGCTTCTTAGATATAAATACATTAAAATGTATTTTTTTTTTTATTTTTATAAATTCATTAAAATTTTGCATTTTTAAGCTGAAATAACTGTAAGCAATAAAATTTCCCGGCTTATCTCTGTTGAATTTATGATTTTGTGTGTTTTTGGCGGTCAACCGAAATGAAAACTTTTAACGCCAACACCGCCGACGCTAGCGTCACCAAAGGCACTTTATATTCCCACCATAACACAAAAAACAACAACAACGATGTTGCCATTTTTTTTTTTACTCTTATTCTCTGTTGATTTGGCCACTCTTTGTTATGTTTTGTAATATTTGACCAAAATTTTAGGGAAAAATACCACAAAATATCATAATGTTGGGAAAAATATTTGTTGCCAAAATGTTAGTTGGGAACAACAACTACAACAACAACAACAAGAACAACTAAAACTAAAATTAATGAAAATAAAGTGAAATTTCTGCATACCATTCAGCAGGTCAGAAGGGACTCCATTTTTAATGTGTTGGTTTGAGTGTGTGCTTGTGTGTCGGTATGTGTCGGGAGTAAGGAATTTTTAATATAAGGCAATTAATTTAAATTAAGTTGTGCCAGAGTTGCCACAGAGAGCATGACTACGCTTTTGGAGTAGTTGTTATTTTTGTGGTTATTAATAAGGCAAGACAATGAAGTACCAGTGCCTTTAAAAAAAAAAACCAAACCAACACCCTACAACTTTTTGCAATTTCCCGTCGACTCGAAAATACAAGGGTTAGGGGTCATGCTGACGCCCATTACTACAACGTATTATTTCCATTGCTACTATTTTTGACGTTGCCGCCTTCCCTAACCACCCACAGCCAACACCCGCTGTGCGGTTGAAGTTGAAGACATGAAGCAATGAATGAATGAATGAATGTTTATAAAACAAAAATTTTAAACTTACCACATCGTGTTTCCGCTCCAAGCACTGCAAAAGCTGCCGCTATTTGACGTCATTTTTTTTTCTACTCCCCTTTGCTGCCACCACTATTTTACACAGCGTTACGTACTACTACGTTCTTGCATGCATTTTATGGTTAATTTTTTTTTTCTTTTCTTTCTTCCATTCTTTGCTCTTACGTGCTTCTTTGGTTTTGGTTTTGTGCACCGCAAGCTTCTATTTCTGGATTTCTAGCGCAAATGTCGCCAACATACAAACCGTATCCAAGCATCCATGAAAATAACTCCCCAAAGACCATTAAAGCAATAGAAAAGTTATAGAAACTGCGTCATGTAAACAGAGCTTTGGCAGGGAGGGTGGAGGAAGAGAGGGAGTGCGCTGCGCGAGGGAGTAGCTGGTGTAACTAACGATGCTTCAGCAGCAGCACTTAACTGGAAGGCTGCCGCCGGTGTTGCGTCGGGATGCTGCGGTACACCTTTTGAAGTGTTCAAAGTACTCGTCGTAGTTGGCGGCACAGTCGTTGGCAGCACAGACGGACGAACCTGCATTTCAGTCGGGAATTTCTTGCAGTTGCTCTATTTTTCAAAATTAAATGTTGTTGGAGTTGTGGGAATAAAGTTTGCCCTTTAAAAAAGGGTTTCTTTTCCGTTAGTTGTAGTAGTAGTAGGAGCAGTAGTAGTAAGGTAGGAGAGCGCGTTTGTGAGCGCGTGCTTATATTTGTTTTTCCAGTTGCGGTCAATTAAAACTACCAGGCAAGTTGATGCCGTCACACGACTGAGCGGAAAGGGGCGGCGACACACACGTAAAGCGTGTAAATGTGATTAAAAACCGGGAACAAGCAACACTTTGGGGAAATGGTTGAAACACCAAGTGTTGTGACAAGCTTAGCAAAGAAAAATTGTAGTAAATTTGAAAAAGAAATAAACTCAAGTTTTAATTGCTCTATATGTGGCCCATTTGCTGCATAGTAGATAGAACATGTGCATGGCAAATGAAAAAAAAAAGCGGTATGGCTTTTTTTCAGCGCACAAAAAAACGATATTTTCGTCGCTAAGGTGGTTCACAAAAAAAGTTTAAAGTCTTCACTCGTATTGTTAAAACTTAACTCGAAAGTGTATTTTCGCCCAAAGTTATACTTTTGTCACAACTCTATTGTTTGATAACAGATCGTCACAATACATCGTTCTATAGATATTATGGAAAGTACTTGTTTGCCCTCAAATGTTAGTGTTCTCCGACGTCTCCTTCTTATAGTTTTATTTTTGTTTAGTTGTCTTAATCAAGGCAACGTTTTAAAATAAAATGAAAAACTATCGTAAAATGAAACAGCTTTTATGAAGAAAGAGTCCTTTTTTATTGTTTAAATAAAAAAAAGAATACTCTCTTGACAAAATTTTTTTTTATCTTTGTATAGCTCCTATTTAATGTTAATTTTTTAGACCCAACTAAAATTAAGTAATACTACTCGAACGTGACATCGGAGTTAATATGGAAATTGCACTCTTTCAGATCTGAAACACGATGTTTTGTACTTTTCCTTTACATTTACCTTTACTTTTTTAACTTTACCTTTACCTTTACCTTTACCTTTACCTTTATCTTTACCTTTACCTTTACCTTTACCTTTAACTTTACCTTTACCTTTACCTTTACCTTTACCTTTACCTTTACCTTTTTACCTTTACATTTACCTTTACATTTACCTTTACATTTACCCTTACCTTTACCTTTACCTTTACCTTTACCTTTACCTTTACCTTTACCTTTACCTTTACCTTTACATTTACCTTTACCTTTACCTTTACATTTACCCTTACATTTACATTAACATTTACCTTTACCTTTACCTTTACCTTTACCTTTACCTTTACCTTTACCTTTACCTTTTCCTTTACCTTTACCTATACCTTTACATTTACCTTTCAATTTACCTTTACCTTTACCTTTACCTTTACCTTTACCTTTACCTTTACCTCTACCTCTACCTTTACCTTTACCTTTACCTTTCCGTTTACCTTTACTTTTACCTTTACCTTTACATTTACCTTTACATTTACCTTTAAATTTACCTTTACCTTTACCTTTACCTTTGCCTTTACCTTTACCTTTACCTTTAAATTTACCTTTACCTTTACCTTTACCTTTACCTTAACATTTACCTTTACCTTTACCTTTACATTTACATTTACCTTTAAATTTACCTTTACCTTTACTTTTACCTTTGCCTTTACCTTTACCTTTACCTTTACCTTTACCTTTACCTTTACCTTTATCTTTACCTTTACCTTTACCTTTACCTTTACCTTTACCTTTACCTTTACCTTTACCTTTACCTTTACCTTTACCTTTATCTTTACCTTTACCTTTACCTTTACCTTTACCTTTACCTTTACCTTTACCTTTACCTTTACCTTTACCTTTACCTTTGCCTTTACCTTTTCCTTTACCTTTATCTTTACCTTTGCCTTTACCTTTTCCTTTACCTTTATCTTTACCTTTACCTTCACTTTACCTTTACTTTACCTTTACCTTTACCTTTACCTTTGCCTTTACCTTTTCCTTTACCTTTATCTCTACCTTTACCTTTACTTTACCTTTACTTTACCTTTACCTTTACCTTTACCTTTGCCTTTACCTTTGCCTTTACCTTTACCTTTACCTTTGCCTTTACCTTTTCCTTTACCTTTATCTTTACCTTTACCTTTACTTTACCTTTACTTTACCTTTACCTTTACCTTTACCTTTGCCTTTACCTTTTCCTTTACCTTTATCTTTACCTTTACCTTTACTTTACCTTTACTTTACCTTTACTTTACCTTTACTTTACCTTTACCTTTACCTTTACCTTTACCTTTACCCTTACCCTTACCCTTACCCTTACCCTTACCCTTACCCTTACCCATACCCTTACCCTTACCCGTACCCTTACCCTTACCCTTACCCTTACCCTTACCCTTACCCTTACCCTTACCCTTACCCTTACCCTTACCCTTACCCTTACCCTTACCCTTACCCTTACCCTTACCCTTACCCTTACCCTTACCCTTACCCTTACCCTTACCCTTACCCTTACCCTTACCCTTACCCTTACCCTTACCCTTACCCTTACCCTTACCCTTACCCTTACCCTTACCCTTACCCTTACCCTTTTTTTTTTTTTTTTTTTTTTTGGATTCGCCCGGAGGTAAGAAATCTTCATAGATACGTATGACCCTTAATAATTAATTTCTATAGAAAAATTTTGTTTCTGTTACAAAAAAAAACAACTTAATGAAAAATAGACAATTCTTTTTCAGAGACCACCTTTTATAATAATTTTGATTACATCGAAATAATCTCGAGGTTTCAGTGTAAATTAAAATCCCCCGCTATATCTGTTGTGGTCAGTTTGCCCGTCGGTCTTTTAAATTTCTTGCGCGGCCTCGGTAGTCGAGAAGATGTCGTGCTTGACTACCACCTGGTCCCTGGTTCGAATCCCAGCCAGTCCATGGTTGTACACTTTAACCTTTCTTAATTTCTTTCCTCATTTTTAATCAACTGAAATTGAAATTTCATCAATATTTACGATTTTGTAAATTGAAGTTGGTGGTAGGTGGTTTGCGGTAAAGGCATAATACTTCTCTCAAATTCTACTTCATATGATTTACAAGAAGAAAATTTAAATTTCTAAAAATTTAAGTGTGGGGATAAAATTAAAAGAAGAAAAACAGTAACCAATCACGTTAAGCCCTCTAACAGTAAATAGAGTCGAAATCAGCTGATATTTTCAGGGTTGCAAATAGGTTGTATACAAAACATACAATATACAATACATACTAAAAATTTATAATAATGTTTACTAATAGAAAAATTTTAATAAATTTGAAATTTTCCACTGTCCAAGACGAATTTTTCTTTATTATGCACCAATTTCAGGTGTTGCACCTTGTCTTTCAAGTCTGCCTTGGATCGAAATTGGGTGAACAACTAGTTCGAAATAAGTACTTCGAATTTGGGGTGAAGGATTAGTTAAATAATGAATTAAGCAAACAACTGAACATTTGTAGGACATTCTAGGCGTGGCGGGAGGCCGTAGCCGATTTTTTGTATACAACCTATTTGCAACCCTGAAAATATCAGCTGATTTCGACTCTATTTACTATCAGAGGGCTTAATGTGATTAGCTACTGTTTTTCTTCTTTTACTTTTTTCCCCTACTTAAATTTTAAGAAATTAAAATTTTCTTCTTGTAAAAGTTTCTATGCTTAATTATTTAAGTTTTTTTAAAAAACCTTCTCAACGAAATTTACTTATTTCGCATAATTTGTATTCATTAAATATCTAACAATTCTCTTTCCTTCTCTTTCTTCTCTTTGCAGGTAAGTCAAAATCATCAACATTTCGCTTCAACAGTAAGTCATTTAAGTAAGTCTCACAAGCAACACTTACAAAAAAAAAAAAAAACGGGAAAACCGTAGGATCAACACATCAATCTTGTTCGAACATGTCAGCAAAAAAAAAATAGAAAAAAAACAAAACAGTTAAAAACAAAAGCCATAATTTGAGCTGGATTTTGTTCTGTGTTTGTTTTGCATTTTTTCTTTTTCGACCTGGTTGTTTGTGTAGCAGCTTCAGCGCAGGTATTTTCACCCTCACAAAAAGAAAAAAAAAAAAATAAACCCCACATTCATTTATTACTCACAACAAAAATATGCCGTTCTTTGAGCTTTTGGCATGTTCGTTCCTTCGTTCGTTCGCTCGTATGTTTGTTCGTTATAAATTATGTAAAAAGTCAAAAGCTTTAACTTCTTAACATCAACATTTGTGGTTGTGTGAATGCTCAAAACACATTTTCACACAATTATTACGGGCGCTACGGGCTTTAATATTTCGTTTAGGGAACACCCACAGTGCTCTCTCAACTAAACGGTGCCAATCAATCATCAATCAATTAATACACGTGTCTTCAGAATACTTAATGTTCTCCCCGCCGTGAAAAAGGTGCTATACTCTTGTACGAGTATTTATTTCCGGTGAATGGAGCTACATTTTGAAATTTCTCATAATTATTTAACATCCTGTTTTCTTCTATTTAATTTCCGTTTTATTTTCATTCACAAAATTGAATTAATTCATAATTAATACGTATTGATTCTTCTTTGATTTGAAATTAAATGATTATTACTTGAAATATTGTGTCCTTACGGGGGGAAAAGGTTTAGATAAGTTAAAAAATTTAATTTGTTTTTAATCTTTAAATTCTCGGTAAAACCATTTTAAAATATGCTTCCCAAGTTAACAATAAAACAACTTTTCCTTGCAACCTTTTTTTTGTACACTGCAAAAAGTTTTTAACCAATAATTTTTAACCAAGAAAAGTGTTTCCGATGGTGACCTATGATGTATGGCAGCAGATACCTTCCGTATTTTTCGAGGCAGTACTTCCAGAAATTACAAAATTTACTCAAATATACGAGGGCTGCCCTTTAAGTCTTGTGCCACGATAACACTGAGCATTGTCAGATGAATTTTGACAGTTCCATTAGAAAATTTAACATTTTCTAGCTCACAACGTTTGGGTCTATGTGCGCTCATTGTGTTGTTTACAGTGGTTTGAAAACTGTATTTCAGCAAAACAATTGAATTAACACGTGAACATTTTCGGGTGATGATTTTTTACGATTTTCGATGTGGATTGACAAGAAATCAACTGGATTGCAACTTCAACTGAGTTCGACTTTTGATGAAGCACAACCCCTGTCGACTGTAAAACGTTGGATCAATGAGTTCGAGGGTGGTCGTTGATCTCTCTAAGACAAATTTTTTGAAGATCGTCCAAGAGCGACAGTTGTGGCAAAAAAAATCGACCGGCATGTGACATACCATGAGATGGAGTCATCATCAAACATTCGATATTAAATGAGCATTTAGGCCATAATTTGACGGTTCATTTACAATAGTTGAAGATAATAGAGCCCAGAATGTAGAGATCAGTCTACATAAAATAAAATTTCAAGTATAAAATCTTTATTTTATTAAACAAAAGTTGCATTTCAAGGTCTTAATCCGAATTTCAAGAGAAATGCAGCTATCCATTCTTTTTGTAGGTCTTACATTTTTTTACTTCTTAGTAGTCAAAAAAAAGTTAGTAGTAAAATATGGAGTTGTGTAGTTTTACTATTTGAAGTGAACACCCATTGTATGATGTACCTTCAGAAAAGTGGGTTATTTTGAAGTTATATACATATATTTATCTTCCTGTGCCATAGAGGCTTAGGTTAGGTTAGGTTTTGATGTCTGAGCCGGTAGACGACTCTTACATTTAGGCCAGTGAAGGCCCGTTGTGATACCACATAATCTCTTTTGAACCTATGAGAGATAGCCCTCCTCAACAACCCAGTTCGAACGGATGATAATTTTTATTATATGCTTGATTTCCAGACATGAGACTTCGGTAAGTCCATTTAATAAGGGATGGCCCAGAGTTGTCAATCTCCTTTTACTTAGCGCCGGACATTCGCAGAGGAAATGCTAGACATTTTCTACCTCTTCTTCACATTTGCAGCTTCTACAAAAATCATTTGATGTAAGTCCTAATCGAAGAGCATGTGTTCCGATTAGACAGTGACCCATGAGGATACCTACTATTTTTGAAAGATTTACCCAGCTTAATTCAAGTAACGATTTAGTGCGTTTTAAGTCGTAGCGAGGCCACGTTAGCTTAGCTTAAAAGGATTTGTTCCAGCAATGAAGTTTATAGGAGAACATGAGTATACTAATAAAATCCTCATTTAAGAGCGTTTTCGAGGGTACCTTCCTTGCCAATTCGTCAGTCAGATTATTGCCCTCAATATCCCTATGATCCTGAATAACCTTGCCATCTGGTTAAGAGATCTGTGGCACTCAGTGAAAGTTTTAGAGTTATAAATATGCGAGTTCAGTGTTTTAAGCGCAGCTTGACTATCAGAGAAAATGGAAATATTCCTTCTCCTAAGGTCTTTTTCACCTCGAATCTTAGGGGTGGTTTCATATATATTTCCGCTTGGTAGACACTACAATATTTTGGGAAACTAAAGGAAGCTTCTCTTTCCAGATCTTGGGAGTAACTTCCTCCCCCTACCTGTTCTTGAAGCTGGGATCCGTCTGTAAAGATTTAAAGTCCGTTCATTTTAAGGGGGTTTTGTTAGCCCAGTCTGACCGTGAAGGGATGAGAACTTCATAGTTATTTTCAAGATTTAAACAAGGTACACAGTAATCTATTTTGTCGGGGAACGACGAGTTCAGAATTACCGTGTGACCGCAGTTGTTACCTATCCAATTTCTAGATTCTCTGAGTCTGGCAAAGATATCTGGAGGTGAAAGGTGAAGCATGACATTCAGAGCACTAGTTGGAGTTGTGGATAATGCACCAGTAATACAGAGACATGCCCTTCTTTGAACCTTTGCAAATTTCTGAAGTGCAGTTGCCTTATAAAGGGCCCTCCACCATACCAGTGAACCGTATATCCAACGTTCTGTTTTGGGGGAAAAACCCCATTTCTTACCTATAGATTTATTACGGGCAAATAGAGCTATATAGTGGCGTCCATGGCGTAGTTGGGTGCGTGGCCTCTATGTCAACGAACCTGGAGACCCGGGTTCGAATCTCAGCAGCGACAGAAGATTATTTGAATTAAAATGATTTTTCAGTACGGCCGCCACCTCTCTCCAGACAATGGCAAACCTCAGAGAGTAATTAAAATGCCATGTAAAGCTTCTTGAGAACAAGAACATTCCGTTCATCGCCGTTCGGAGTCGGCGTTAAACCTGTTGGTCCGGTTCTCGGTCAATTGTGTACGAACTTAATAACACGCACAACACAATTGATCATAAGAAGCTAGGTCAAAGTCCTTTCAAGGGCTGTAATGGCCAGATATTTATTTTTTTATTTTTTAATAGAGCTATATTTGCGTTTTTAGCCCGCTCCTTTATGTTATCATTCCAGATAAGTTTATTATCCAGAATAATTCCTAGGTACTTCGTGCTATCACTAAAGAGCAACCTCTTGCCATTCAGACGCGATGGTTCTAGGTTGGGGATTTTATATTTCCTAGTGACAAGGTTGAGATCTGTTTTCTCTGGGTATACGCTTAATCCACAAGAGGACGCTCATCTCGAAAGGATTAGGAGTGCTCTTTCCATGAGTTGACAGAGGGTTTGAGGAAATTTTCCATTAAATATCATCGGCATATGCAATAACCTTGTAGTCTTCCTCCTCCATGATGCGTAACAGTCGGTCAACCGTCACGGATCACAGAATTGGAGACAAGACTCCCTCTTGCGGAGTTTCCCTGCTTACAAACCTGATCGTTCCATTTCTGAGTTCACCACCCTGCCAATAGCATCTGATTGATAAGACTCACGAGAAAATCCTCCACCCCCAGTTCTGAGAGGACTGAGGTGACCGCACAGGGAAGAACGTTATTAAATGCTCCTTATTAAATGTCTAGAAAGGCAACAAGCGCGTATTCTTTGTTCTCAAGTGCTTTTTCGATTGTAGCCACAAGAAAATGGAGAGCTGTTTCTGTAGCCATAGAAAGGCTTACCTGACTTAAACTTGTTGAGTTAGCTCAAAAACGTCTAGACTAGAACAAAAGCAAAAAGTCGAATAGCAAAACTTGAATTGCATGAGTTACAAAGTTGTATTTCTTATATTTGCTTTGAATTTTATTTACAAAAAAAATTAATTTAATATGTAGCTTTAAATTATTTGCTTTCTTGCATTTGATTTGCAATGCGATGAATTCAATCTGATGAATTCAAAAGATGCATTTCAAGCAATAATTTCGAATTATTGATATATATGTCTAGATCAAACATGCCCACGTAGCTGCCCGTATGGCCCGCGTGGCCCTTCATACAAATTTTTTTCTATCTTAATTTTTTCTTTGCGATGAGCCAACATCAAGGAACACCTGCAAGAAACAACAACACAAACCGCACTCGTTCAGTGCTCAGCACATTTTCCAGCGAACTTTACAAAAATAAATGCATACAAAAGAAAAAACGCACAGTCGATGATGTCGATGCTGAAGCTGATTGTCCCGTTACTTGTGTGCCGAGTAATTTTTCATACAAGCATTGTTATTGTAATAGAAAATAAGTCTTTTAATTGTTTTTTTTTTGTTGTTTTGTTTCTTTTGTCAAAAGCAACGATGAGCAAAGTTTTGTGTTTGTTTTTTTGTTTTTTTAAGCATTGGCCCGCGCTTAAAATTTCTTGGGCCCCACTGGTCTAGATGAAATGAGTTAAATGATACATACATCTTGTTATTAATAATTGTTTTATTTTTTTTGTTTGAATAAAATTAGAGGTGAAATACGCGGTTAAGTAATTTTACTATTTGAAGTGAACACCCATTGTGTAATAAAATTTAAAATAGTGGCTTTTTTACATTTATTTATTTATCTTCCTATTTCATTTACCCAAAAAACTCATTAATGCTTGGACAACAAAACCATTTCAGCTTAATACCAGCGGCTTGTTTATCTTCAACTTGTTTAGAAAGCTCAAAATCTTAAAGTTCACTAGCAAATAGTTTTTTTATGAATTTCACAAAATGCCACTCAAGTAAAAAGCAAAACTTTTTCCAGCTCACTACCTACTTCAATTCTTCAACACTTTGGCATAAAAAATTTAATTTATCTTCCTTTATTTTATTATTTTTCCCACATTTTTGTGTCATGCGCACCAAGTGTAAATATTTGTTATTCCTGCAGGAAGTAGCGAAATTTTCGTATTATTATTTGTATTTTTTCTTTAAGTTTTTTTTTTTTTTTTTTGGTTGTTTATTTTCTATTCTAGTCTAAGAACTTTGGGCTTAACTTTTCATTTCCCCTCCCCTTTTCTCCCACCACCTCATCATCACTTTTTTTTTGTTTCCCCGGAAACTTTGATTCTGCAAAATTTTTACAGATGATTTATGTTTATTGGATTTTTTTGTTGAACTCAGCTATTTTGTTTGCTTGGGTAAAACTAAAAAAAAAAACAAAAAAAAAACAACAAAAAAATTCTTTCCGCATTAAATTATTTATAGATAGAAATAAAAATACTCCACCTAAGCAGTATCTTAGTTTTAAGTCTTCTAAGAATAAGCTTTATATTTTAGTTAATCAGTTGGTATGGGTCGCAGTAGAGGATAAATATAAATAGGATGTAAGTATAAGAACATTATATAAAATCCTTAAGCGAGAAAATTTAAGGATCGGTCGGTAGTAGAGTAGAGAGTAGGAAGCGTACTTGACTACCATTCCAGAGGTTCCGGGTTCGAATCACGGCCAGGCCATGGTCCTATGCTTTAACCTCTTTGGATTTCTTTCTTCATTCTAATCAACTGAAATTGAAAACTCATATATATATATACGACTATTTACAAGTAAGTCGCAGTTGGTGGAAGAGAAGTTCGTGGATGATATTGTATGAGTTGAGGCATAACACTTCCCAACGGGCAAGCATGTTAGCAGCTACCTCCGGGAGCACAACGTCAGCACTAATTTTTATTGTTGCGCAAGCGAATGCTTCATGAAAATCGCACGAAAAAAGAACGCGTGGCATTTAAATGATCAGTTGTGTGACACAAGTGCGCAAGTCAGTAATTGAATTTTATCCGAAGTGTTTTTTAAGTGAGCAAATAAAAGATGAATAACAGAGTTTGTGGTGTCAGCAAACGGCACATGAATCGTCTAGTGAAAAAAAAAATCATCTCGTCGATCGAAATAAATAATGAAATAGATTTTTCCTTGAATATTAACAGTGCTTGTGCGAATTTTTCTAAAGAAACTGCAGAAACAGATGATTTCATTGAAAATCCAAGTATTTCTCATCTACTCTCTCTCTCTCTCTCTACAGCTCTATTTTTGAGGAAGCAAAACCAAAAAGAATGCCACAAATTGCTGACCCAAAGCTTTCCAAGAAAGGCCTTTTGAAGCAATGCGAAGTAAGCTAAATTAAAGTGCTTTTATCCTATGACATGCAATGTTAAAGTGACAATGGTGTGTCATACATGGAGTCAGCGCTTTCATCTGAAATCCTCCTTGAAGAGGATGTTCGAGGTCGTACCCTTCCTTGCCAATTCGTCAGCCATACCCATATGAGGTGGATCCTGAAGAACCTTGCCATCTCGTTAAGAGATCTGCGACACTCAGTGAGAGTTTTAGAGTTATCAATCTCTCTCTCTTTCTCTCTCTACAGCTCTATTTTTGAGGAAGCAAAACCAAAAAGAATGCAACAAATTGCTGACCCAAAGCCTTTTGAAGCAATTCGAAGTAAGCTAAATTAAAGTGCTTTTATCCTATGACATGCAATGTTAAAATGACAATGGTGTGCCATACGTGGAGTCAGTGCTTACATCTGACATTCAAGCACTCAAAAAGGCCCTTCGAAGTGCTTTTTTTCCCGCTGGGTTGCTTCAGTTTTCAATTTGTACGACTTTCCACCATTCTTAGAACATCGTACACATGCTTTATCTGATTGTCCCTTTCTTACCACTAATCTATCATCACATTTCAAACCAAGACAGAAGTGGTGCTTTAGGGCTGCAGTTCCACCCTAGAAAGCTAGGCTAACTAGACCACAGAGAAGTGTGTGTTTGGGCTGCTTAATAGGGGAAATGAGCACCTCGCCTTTTCACAGAAATGCAATGAAAGCAAAATTCAGACTCAGTTCATGCGGGACCTGAGGATACCGAACATCCAGTCTCTCGCAGGCTAACTAAGAAACAGATAAGTTCAGAGAATAAATAAGGCCATAAATATTTTGTAGGTGCCACTCTTTATACTCTTTATACACATTTTATACACTTAGACTTCAACCTGTCGGATTTTGTATTGGAACTAAGATCGGTAACCGTATAAAATCCAATTCACCCGGGGCCTCAATGAACCCCCGGTACTGAAACAGTTGAAAGCTATCCACAATTTCGCAAAAAAATCATTTTTAGCGGCAAGGCCCCTCCCACTTTTGAGTGAATGAATATGCAAAGCAGGGCGACCATTTGAACGCCGTTGAATTCCATTCTTAATGCCATCAAATATTATATATCTTCTTTATATAGAAAAATGGATCTAAGAATGTATGTGGGTGTGTATGTCCGGTATAGGCTCCGAAACCGCTAAACCAATTTTTAAGAAAAAAAAAAATTAAAAATCCTCAATAAAAAAAATTAGGGAAGCTGTAGAAGTCTTGAGTGTGTTTCTGGAAAGTTTGGTGCCGATCAAATCAATGGGGCGGGCATTGTACAAAGAGGCGTGGCACCTCCCATACAACCCAAATTTGCGATGTGGAATAGCTTTCGAATTATAGGTCACACAGCTTCGGTATTCGACCTCAATTTATACGTGCTATTCCAAAAGTGACATGTTATGGGCGTTGAACACGAGGCGTGGCACTTTTCAGGAGCCTAAATTTTCAGTAAAACTTTTAAAATATAACTCATACATCAATGAAACTCTGTACGAACTTACTATTTATTTGTGTTCTTCGACTGGCAAAATTTAACAAGCAAGGGGTACAAGGAGGCGTGGCACCACCCATATTATACAAATTCAGGATATCAAATATCTTCGTAACTAAATATCGCATAACAATGAAACTCATTTTGAATTTACTAATTGGCCAGGTCTTTCTACTGGAAAACGGGGCGTGGCTTCGCCCATACAAGGAAAATTTTCGATACAGAATAGCTTTGCAAGTAAAAGTCACAGAAAATTTAAACTCAGAATGGAGTTACCACTTGGTGCTGTCCTTTTACTAGAACCATGTGACAGGCATTGGACAAGGGGAACCAAATTTCTGATATTGTATAGCTTGGAAGTAAAAGACAAAGAACATTGAAACTCAGAAGGGAGTTACTAGTTGGTGGTGTCCTGCTTCTGGGAAACTGAAAGGGGCATCGGACAATTAGGTGTCAAACTAAGCGGTGTCAAGTTAGGTGGTCTCAAACTAAGGGTCTAATAAAAATTCTGAATATACTTATTATTTTCCAACAAAGTTGCCGGGTGTAGCAACGCGAGACGAGTAACGCTAGTCTCAAGTAAAAAAGGAAAAAAAAAATTTGAGTGAGTATCTCACACATAACTTGTTTCAGCTACTTTTAAGCGTCCTTATTGAAAAAATCGCTACCTTATATTGCATTCTACTAAACCAAAGCAGAATTATAAGTGCTTTATGAAAGACAATTTTTAGTATTTATTCCTAGATGATCTTAATTTGGGGCTCTTGATGTAGGGCCTGCGCCAACTGACCCTGCTGTCCCCTTAGGGGAAACCTACAAGATCACCCTACCTACAATCATCGTGAGATAAGCAGGCATTAGATGTTTTAATTTGTGAACAATGCTCATAAACAGTTATAGATAACCATTAGCATCTGTAAAACCAGACCTCAAAAGAAAACTGCGGAATATTTTCTGCGCTTAAAGCGAAAGGATCTTCGGGTTATAGTTGGTTCAATCACATAACAGATTGCTTGCAGTTGTTACGTGACTGTCATAGACATTTTGGCTAATTCAAAATATAAAGGAGTTTTACAGGCCGAAATATACTCTATACCTTCTTTACCTTTCATATTCTCTAATCTCTTATTCCTAACCGGGCATGGCACAGTTAACTGAATTTTGTCCCGGAAGTTTCGGGGTGAGAATTTTCTCTTCTTCTTAACCAAATATAATCCTAAAAAACGTTCTTAAGCCAAAGAAATAATTTTAATGTGGAAAAATATTTAAAGCTTTTAAAAGCTTTAGCTCAGTTGGGCTGAGTATTAAATTGCTAGTCATTTCTTGGCACATTTCATGTACAAAACTTGGAATGTGCAATATATTTATAAACATACTAATGAATATGAAAAAGAAAAAATGCGAAATAGTTTCTGCAACAATAAACAGAGCTTATTTGAACTTATATGTACATATATCCCACTTAGCCAGTCTTAACGGTTAGTTAGACTTCGTTGACCATCACGTTAACCTTCATTATCATGTTCACAATCGCTTGAGGAGTCTTCAAGGTCATGAGGTTTGTTTTTGTTTTTATTTTTCTTTTTTTTTTTATTTTAACCTTAAGTATTTAAACGTCGAGTTAGAGTGGATCGATTTTTTCATGTGTTAGATATATTTTTTTGTTTTTGTTTTCGTTGATGTTGCTCTTTTAAAGAGGCAAAGAATGCTAACAAATATTTATCAGGGCGGAACTTTTATTTGACCCAATTAAAATTTTTAAAACAATCTTAAATAAAATAAAAAAAAATCTTTAATGACAATTAACATTTTTTTTTTTTAAAAACCTTTGTCAATCACTAAAATTACAATAGTGCTTAAAGAATTATTTATAAACTAGCAGGCCACAGTGGTCCGCGGCTTCGCCACGGACGTTTTCTCTTTATCAAAAATTTATCATTATCAATTTATAAAAAAATTTTTATTGAATCAC
This sequence comes from Pherbina coryleti, assembly GCA_943735915.1. Classification (NCBI taxonomy): domain Eukaryota; kingdom Metazoa; phylum Arthropoda; class Insecta; order Diptera; family Sciomyzidae; genus Pherbina; species Pherbina coryleti. Next base: position 31,007,601 of record OX030951.1, read on the forward strand.
ACAATAGGAGGATTTATAGGAGTAGATAAATGTAAAAAGTCAGCCGTTTGTTCCTCTTGCTCATTTATAAATTACAGGAAAACCACGGTCAAAACATGTGAAGAAAAGTTGCATGCCGCGAAACAAATATACATACATGCATATATACTATTATAGTACATGTTACTAATCATCAAGTTGGATTGAGTCTCATTGAAAGTGTAGAGAAATAGAGCGGAAAAACTCCATAAAAAAATATCCTGAAAATGCTGAAGGTGGTCAGTGAATCCCCTTTTAACAAAACTGTGTTGGATTAATTCACCACATCAAAATTAATTTCAACATATTAGAATCTATTCCAATTCCAATTGGCAATTGGTGTGGTGAAATCATTTGTTCTTTTATTTTAAAACAGTGATGTTCACGTAGTACCACGTGTGGTGAGGCTCGAAAGTTGGCGCTGAAACTTCAAGCAAGAAGATTCGCGCCTCTTGGTCGTGTGTATTGCACTGCACGAAATGTTTGAGGCATAAGAAAATGCGTTATTTACAGAATTATAATAATAATAATGATAATAATAGTGATAATGATAATAATACTGATATTGATAATGATGATAACAATGATAATTATAACACAATTCTTGCTTAATACCGGCACAACAATTTTTGTCAGTGCAGAGAGCAAGAGAGCTACAAACACTATCACAAAAGTCGAAAATTGTGGTAGTATGCTTGTGAACACCACTGTTTTAAAAGCAGCAAAGTGTGTTTGCATGTGTATTTGTTTGTTTATTTAGTTGTGTTGTGCTTGCTGAGAACAGAGAGAATAGAGTAGAGAGCAACATGGAGTTTATTGAATCTCTCGCAGCACAAACGCGAGACATTGTGGACAGAGTTGCCATTAAAAAAAAATAAAAACGTCATTTTGACGAAGTGAAAAACGTCAAAAACGTCATTTTATATATTTAAAAACGTCAAAAAATCGTCATTCTCTTGAAATCAATACTAGAATAATTATTATTTTTTTATAATCGTTTTTATTCATGTTCGATACATAAAAATTAATGCAGTCAACTTTTTGAAATTTTGCGACTAGCCAAAGAGTATAAAAAATCTTTATAATTCCGCTTTGGTTTTATTGCTGTTGCGCTTATAAGCTTTTCAAAGTTAGTGGACTGCTAAAACCACAGAGACTACCGATGAGCCGGAGTAGCGTCCGACGAAACCATGGTCTAGTCTGCTCGGTTTGTTATGCAAAGAACTTTTGTTGTTGTAGCAACCTGTTGCTTCATGAATTATTTGGCATAAAGCTCAAAATATAATTCTTAAAAAATAAAAAATATATTTTTTAAGAATAAAAAATATTCAAAAATTAAATAAATAAAAATTAAATACCATTTTTAAGAATTCATTTATGTATGTTAACAGAAATCGATTATTTATATTTATTTAGTCTATATATAGATAGATCTATATCTATATCTTTATCTATATCTATATCTATATCTATACTTTTATATAAAATGAAAGTGACAATTTTTTGTTGCCGCAAAACTCCAAAAGTACTGGTCCGATTTTTATGAAATAATTTTTAAAATATCACATTTGTGCTACAAAAGGATCATTGGGTATTTTCTTTACGAAATTTCAATAATAAGTATCTTTAATTAAAGTGTTAAATTTTTTAAAAAATCATCCAGAATGCCATGCATTGCTTGATCGTTAGCTTTTCATGCGTTTGTGCTGCGAGAGTCTCAATAAACTGCGTGTTGCTCTCTACAAACAAACTCTAAAACAAACAAACAAATACATACACATACATACATAATTTGCTGCGCTTAAAGCTAATTGGACCGAAGTACATTCTAATATGTTCAAATTAGTTTTGATGTGGTGAATTAATCTAACACATTTTTGTTTAAAGGGGATTCACTGACCACCTTTAGCATGTTGAGGATTTTTTGATGAGAATGAGAATCAATCTGACTTGATGTATGTATGTATGTATGTTTGTATGTTTGTGGTTTTTCTGTAATTTATAAATGAACAAAAAGAACAAACGGCTGACTTTTTACTTTATAGAATTGACATTGTGTGATTCAATAAGTTTTTTTATAAATAAACAAGAGAACTGTGACGGGCATAGGAAAAGGGGTTATGGCTTCGACCACACAAGTCAAATTTTTGATATTGAATAGCTTTGGAACTAAACGTCGCATGACAATAAAACTCAGTATGGAGTTATTAATTGCAAAAGTCTTTCTACTGGAAAATTGGTATGTGCATTGGAAAAGAGGGTGTGGCCCGATTCTCTATACAGGATAGCTATGGAATCTAAGATCACAGGACATTGAAACTCATAATGGAATTGTGACCTGGAAGTGATGTTTTGCTACTGGGAAACTGTCACGGGCAGTGGAACATGAGCGTGGTGTCAGACTAAGGGACTAATAAAAGTTTTGAATTTACTTATTATTTCCAATATACATACTTGCCGGGTGCAGCAACGTGCGCCGGGTATCGCTAGTACAATATAAATAAATTTAAATATAAAGTCAAAAAATTATTACATTCGATTTGAGCTTGAAATTTCTAAAACTTCGACTAGCATTTTATTTTAACGCCAATTTTGCACATTTGAAAGAAAGGACTACAGTTTTATGTCTTTTATTTTATATTTTCAACGCAAATAAATAGAGAAAAAACAATTCCTATAATTTGCTCTTATGCATCTCTTGTCTTTATCTTTTAAAGCCTTTTCGCAAAAAAATATTAATAATTAAGTCCTTTTTGTCAAACGAAAAATTTAACCTTAAGGTACAATAGTATAGTAATATTGTAATTTTTTTTGTATAAGTCTTTATACGTGTATTTTTGTATAACTCTTCTTTTGTTAAATGTTACCTTTGGCGGCGGTTGATGTCCATCTCCTGTGCTTGGTGTGCTTGTTTCCGCATTTGACCTCTATTCAGCTAAAATTAATTCGTATTTTAGTGTTATATTTATGTATTTGTGAATAGAAACTTACCTGGTTTAAAATAACGCTTCATTTTTGATCTAACTGGAGTTCAAATTATTTTAGTGACCTGCACTTCGCGGTAAACAGTAAGAAAAGAATAAGTAAACAAAGCAAAGAAAGCTAGAAAATGAAACACGCACTGCAATAACTTAACAGTTTGAAAGCAAGAGCAACAACACAGTATACTCACGCGACCCAGTGAACCTTAACTTAAGCACAACCCAGCAAACATTAATCAAAGAGTGCTTACTTAAATTTTTAACAGTAAAATATAAAACGAGTCAATTAAAAAACGTAATTTTTGGCATAAAAATTAATGAAAAACGTCAAGTCATAATTAAAGCCAAAAAACGTCAAAATGACGATAAATCGTCAATTATCACAACTCTTGATTGTGGAGGATTTTTTAAAAATTTTACTCTTTAATTAAAGATACTTATTATTTAAATTTCGTAAAAAAAAATACCCCTATATCCTTTTGCAGCACAAATATGATTTTTTAAAACTTATTTTATAAAAATCGGACCAGTACTTTTGGAGTTTAGCGGCAACAAATAGTGTTTACTTTACTTTTATATAATAGTATAGATGAAACTTTGCGTGGGTTGCCTTTTTAGTCTTGTGCCTCGGCAACTCTAAGCATTGCCAGATGAATTTTGACAGTTCCATTCGAAAATTTTACTTTTTCTAGCATAAATGTACTCACAACGTTTTAGTGTATGTACGCTTGTTGTTTTGTGTGCATTAATTTGAAAATTGTATTCAATTGCACAATATTCAAATTCCTATAAAAAATATATGCTCTAAAAAGTGTCACTTCAGAAAAATCTTACCTTTCAAAGAAATTGCCAATGTGGTAAATTATAGCACATATCGGTGACATGACAGAACATATTTTCAGTTTGAAAACAAAAGAGAGCAGGCCAACATAATTCGCCCATCTCCGGTGAAAATCAGCGAAACGCAAATTTAATCGATTGAGCATGTAATGAGCTTACTTGCTTGTATTAACAGTCTCGCCTACATGAATAAAATAGTGAGTTTTAGTTAAACTCATTCTTGGAAAATATTTGCCCAACAGTACACTGAAAAAAAAATGTTTTAAAATTGACGACAGTTGTTATTAATTTGACGATATTTGTGTTGAAAAAATAGCTAGCAACAAATTTCGTCAAAGTAAGAGCAAATGTGTTTAAAAATTTTGAAAATCGTATGAAAAAAAGTAAAATTATGAACACATTTTTTGAACACATTGTGTTCAATTTTAAGCTAATATATTTTTTTTAGTGTACGCACTAATAATGAACACGCAACGTTTTAGTTTCAGACTTACATATAATTTTTTTTTATGTAAACAGTACTTTCGAAAGCTTTTCGAGGACACAAAACAATTTCCTGAGAAAAATTGCTCACTGGAATCGTGAAAATGAATAATATATATAAATATAAATTGATTAATTTGAGAGAGTTCTTAACAATGCTTTCAAGTAACGATGGAGGTCATGTGCCTTCAGAGATATCCTAGAATATCAATGTTAAAGTTGTGCTTTATATTTTTAAGTACGTATAAAAATTCACCTCAAAAAAGTAAATTTCATAAATTTTGCTTAAATTCTGGGCAAAATATGTTCGACTTGCTCCCCGATGACTTTTTTCCATGCAAAGCTTTAAAAATAATTGAAACTGTTCCTCTTTTTTTGCAATTCAAGCAATTACAAAAGCTTAAAGTATTTAATTCATGTCACTTGCGACCAAAATAACGTAAAGCTTTCGCTAAGCTTTTTTAAACTGCAATGTGCTTAATTTGCTTTCTTATCGCACATCTTAAATTAAATTAATTGAACTTTTGCGCTTTGCAACTTGAACTTTTACAAATGGGTAATGGAATTATTTTTCATGCTCCTAGAAGATATCCTTGCTGCAATTTCATTTTGTCCTGGTGTCTGGTATTACATGCTTTCATTTAACACATTATGTTAATTTACAAAAGTCATTTCAAAGTGCACACAAACTCAAACACAAACACGTACACACTAACACACACACACGCACATACACGGACATGCAATTCTAGTTATACAAATTGTAGCAGTAAAGCGCATAACGTGAAAGATGCAAAGGAACGATTTCCCGACCAATACTTTTCCTTCTCTGTTTCAGACACCATGAAAAAGCTTTAAAGCTTGTACTATATGCCAACGAGACTTTCCTTTATGACATAGCATAAGCTTATTCCTCCCGAATAGTTATACAGTATAAGTTTTTCTGCCTCTCTATGACTGCTGCTGCTGACTTCACTCAGCAGTGGTGTGAGTAGTTGGGGCGTATTGAGGAGATTCTATAACTCGCTAAGTATAAAAATTTCAACCACAGCAGAACGTATCAGTTACAGAATTTGCTTTGTTCTCGAAGAAGGTCACAAATACAATTTAAAGGTCAAGGTCATCTAATTCTACTCCTAAATGTCCTCTAATGCCAAGTTATTGCCAGCTATTAAGGACTTTTTGCTGAATAAAATCTTCTTGAATTTCTCATTTATGCATGAGAATAACTAATAAAAAAAAAGATGTATTTTATTTTAACAAAAAATTTATTGTTTCCTTTTATGACAAGCTGTAGAATGTTGCTTAACATACCCACATCCCTCAAATGTCCTATCACTGTTGTGATATCCTTTCAGTTTTGTGTAGTCAGTGTCTGTGTTGCTTAAAAATGCGCTTGTCTACAACAGATTCATGCATATTTCATTTATGGTTGTTGTTGTTGTTGTAAGCTGGCAGTTCCTGCAGTCTGAGATACTATTTCGTATATGTTAGTTTATGTTTTTTAACTGATGGGGAGAAGTGTAGGTTTTGCCATGCAGAAAGTCCTTGACCTATTAAATTGCTACAACTTCAACATTGAGAATTGTATGTTTCTAGTGAGTTCGTAGAATTTTCTTTATTTTAAAACAGCAACATTTTTTCATCAGTTTATTATTTACTTTTCACAAACAACAACAGATTTTTATCTTTTTCATTTCGCATATCAATTGTCAAGATGTTGCTGTCATATCTTCTACTAACTAAAAATAGTAAAATTTCTAGTGAAAAAAAACTGTTGGAGAAATTGAAAATATTGAAAGAAAAAATCAATGAAGATTATTTTAGAAATAAAAAAAGCCCATATCTGTAAGAACTAAGAACACACTCATGTGTTACAAGTAATACAAATAGACAAGAGCAATGCAAAAATTTAAGTACCATTTACATACCTACAACCAAGGTTGCCAGTTAAAATTCGGAAAAATTCCCACGGAAATTACCTTTTTCCCACAGAAGCATAAATTAAATACCACCAAAATTACCACGGTAAAGGTAAACAAAAAAAATTCCCACCACGATTAAAAAATACCACAAAAAATCCCACGATCATTAAAAATTACCACAAAAATGCCACGCTTTTTAAAAATACCACCAAAAATCCCATAAGCATTTAAAAATACCGAAAATAATCCCATACGCATTAAAAAATACCACAATAAATCTCATAAATGTATAAATAAAAAATGTACAAATACCAAAAATTTTTGCATTAAGGTATAATATACGTGTAGCAACCAACAACAGGAGCTGTTTTCAAAAAATTTTTTTAATTGATTTAATTGATTTTATAATTGATTTTTTTTATTTGTTGATTATAATTTGTATCTGTTGTACTGCTAAAAGATCTCCCTGTATCTTATTGTACTAATAATTGGCCTAATTAGTACAATAATACAAAACTAATAATGAAATGAAAAATGAAAAAAATAAGAAGTTATTATTTTTTTTTTAATTTATACAGGTTACTGTACATAAAAAATGCTTTATAAAAATATTTTTTTTTTAAATACAGTTCTGGTTTTTACATAGAAAAATAATGTGAAGCTCTTTGTCAAAACAGCGAAAAGAACAAAAGGAATACAAACTAGTAAGAAATGATCTTCGACTGGGCCGAAGTTAAAATACCCCCACGGCCGAACTAAAGTATATCCAAAGAAAATATTCGCTTTTGTTTTTTGATGCAGTCGCTTTGTATGGGAGGTGGGCGTGGTTTCACTCAATTTGGTTTGAGTGAATTCCATACACATAGTACACGTTATATATCGCAGTGTATATGCAAAATTTCAAGTCCATACATTAATTTTTGTGGATTTTAGAGGAATTTTACCTTTTTGATAATGTCACTTTGTATGGGAGGTGGGCGTGGTTTTCATCCGATTTGGCTCATTTACGAACTTGACCTTCATTTTTTAGAGGAAAGCTTAAATATTGAATTTCGTGATGAAAGCTTTCAAATTACGGCTGTAATCGTGAGCACAGACAGACGGACAAGAATATATATCGTCACCTAAAATTCAAAATAACGTAACATCACTTTTGATAATTTTACAGGAGAAGCAAAAAAAGATATAAAATTCAAACAACTTGAGATATTGAAACGAAATTTTCAAATCAAATAACTTGGTTATTTTTGGTGGCAGAAGTTTAAAATTCATAACACACATGTAATATAATGTAGTGAATCGTAATCAATAAAAAACACAATTTCGAATTTTTTGATCATACGTTTTTTTGCATTTTATGTGACGATATACTGATCAAGAATATATATACTTTTCTTTACCTACCACGCCTCCTTATGGGCGTTACAAACGGAGTGACAAAATTAATATACCCCCATTTACGTTTTTTAAACGTGGGGGCTAAAAATTGCCAAAAAATTTACGGTACAGCGCAAGTGTTCTCTTACCCTTTCGTCGCTTCCGATGTGCTGCAAATTGCTTACAAACTCACAGACTTGAATTCAAGTCTTGACCAATGTAAATCCCGGTTTCCACTCGTCAAGTCTTGATGTTCAATTTTTTGACATTCCCTTTTAAACTTGACGATTCAGTTTCCACGCATCAAGAGTTGACGATGTGTATCATATGTGTATATTAAATGACGATTCAGTTTCCACGCATCAAGAGTTGACGATGTGTATCATATACTGCCGTTTCATTTCATCTTATAGAAATGAAATGAAATGACGCCAATGATGCCCAAAATGAATAGAAAAAGTAGCGGGACAACGAACGAACACAACAGTACAGTCAATTTCTTTCTTTCCCTTAGTTACGATTCCCGTACCACCGAACTTAAGACTTGATCGTCAAAACTTGAGTGGAAACCGGGACTAAAAGGGGTCATACGAACTTTGAAACAGGGTCGCAAACTGCTAAATTTAAATGCGTAACATACGACATAAAATCGTTGTGTAAACAGAGCGTTTAATGCGTATAATGGCAATGATTTCATATGAAGTTTTTGCTTAATAAACGGACAAAAAATCATTTGAAGAAAAAAATTCCCAAATCCCACGGCAATTAAAAAAGACCTCACTGAATTCCCACGCTAATTAAAAAATACCATAGGAATTCCCACGCTAATTAAAAAATACCATGGGAATTCCCAAAAAAACAAATTCCCAAGGACAATTAAAAATTACCACAAATGGGATTTTTCCCACATAACTGGCAACCTTGCCTACAACATTTAAGCTTTCGTACTTTTATAGCAGAAACTGCCAGAGGACTGCCTTTTAAGTTTTGCGCCTCAGCAATTGCCAGATAAATTTAGACTGTTTCATTCGAAAACTAAACATTTTCTATTATAACCGTTCTTACATCGTTTTGGTGTACGTGCGCTTATTATGTTGTTTATAGTGTTTTTAAAATTGTATTTCAGCGAAAAAATAGAATTAATTTTAAGCACAATAAAAAAAATACAGAACGAGCAAATTTCTGAAATTTTTTATGCATATATTAATCAATTTTGAAGCTTTAATTTTGTTTTTTTTTTGTTTTTGAAAATACAGCGAAACAAAAAACTTGTCCATACAAAAAGTGGGTCCTTGACCAAAGAAGGCCTTTTTTTAAAAAAATTTCAGGAAGCCTAAGGGTTAACACATCGCGAAATCGTTTTGAGGAGGGTAGCACAATGAGCCAAAGCCAAGGTACATTTAAGACCGAGTTTATCGAATACGTTTTTTTTTTATGTATGGAGACCGATCGGCCCTAATGTACATATGGCATGATTTTCTTGCCTATACAAAAAATTCGCCAACAAACAAAAAAAAAAACAAGCGTTCGGTAGATTTGCTTGGAATTTTCGCAGTATTTTCCCAATACTATTAAAGTTCATATAAGCATAAAAAAATGTTTCGGATTTTCAAAGGTTAAGGTGGCCTTAACTGACGAGTTGCTTACTTTTAATCATACACCTATGAACCCTGTTGAATACCCGTCAATTCTTTTGAATATAGCGTGTACAAAGTGACTGATTCTATCAAAATAAAGGTGTTTTTTAAGATAAAGAACGCTTAAGACTATTCACAGTTCTAAATTTTATTCTGACCTGAACTTTCCCCAAGATCAACTCCGCCCGTTCGCACGAAGCCAGGATAATAGAGGATGGTCGCATGCTTCGGGTTCGGCCTATCCTGTGTAAATGTAGTAGGGACTGTCCAAATCCTGGAGATGGCGGCCCAATCTGGGGAGTAGGTGGATCCTTGACTTAATCAATGATAGCGTATGCCTATGAAGGAATACCAATGATCCTTAAAATTTATTAGCACGGGAATAGTCTTTACCTTGGCAGACGTGCGAACATACTCCACTGCGCATTTAATACACATTTGGATGGAAAGTCTTATAAAAGCTGGTAAAATCGATGTTTTAACTCAATGTCGGGCATTCTGTCGCTCGCGGGCAAAGAACTTTCTCTGCCGCCACACGTACGCTGCTAAAGCTTCACACGTACGCTATTAGAGCTTTTTATACACTTTTTTAACATTGGAAAGCTTTTGAATGCACAACTACACTTAAACGCCAAGATTGCGGCTGTGTAAGAATTTGGCGATGCGCGGACGCGGTACTAAATATTTCCTTTGACTTGACCAAGCAAACTCAAGCAAATGATGCACATACAAAAGAAAAACAAAAGAAGAACCGCTGCTTTTACTTTAAATACCGTTATCTTTTAGAACTGATTGACGTTCCTTATTTAACCCTTAAATGCACCGTGTATCTTTGAAGATACAACCATTCAAAAAATTCCTACGGCTATATTTTTGGTTTGATTTTTTCCAAATCAGTTCTATATTATTTAGAATATTATAAGCCTTAAATAAAAATATTGTTTTTACTTCTATTTGTCATACTTTTTTAAAAAATTATGTACAAAGTCAAAAAAAAATTTTTTTTTAATTAAGTAAACACTATTTTAAACAGTTTAACTTCTAGGAACAGATAAATAATTTTGATTAGGAAAAAATACTGACCGCTTTCAAAACATGTCCTTATGTGATCGAAAAATTTTCGATAATTTGGCACCTCACTGGGTCACTTTAGTTGGTTGTATCTTAAAAGATACAGTGTGCACTCCCTGCAGCTTTTGATAATTTTAACTTTTTAAAATAAAAGAATTAATAAAAATTTCATAACACATTTCTTTTATTTTGATATGTTTTAAAAGGGATTTAAAATGTGGGTAAATTCACATTGTATCTTTATAGATACAACCACTTTTCAAAACTAAAAAAAATTTTTAAAACTAAAAACGAAGGTTTTATTTTTACTCAATTTTACATAAAATATATTTTTTCGGTAAAAATCGGGGGCCTTGTGTATTAAAGGTTTGATATTGAAAACGAAAGATCACCCAAAAAAACGAAAAATCACCCAAAAATGAAAAGTGAAATTTCGCCCAACATATTTGGGTGAAATTTCGCCCAAAAGCAAAAAACGAAATTTTACCCAACAAAAATGCAAAATCGCCCAATTTTTTTGGATGTTTTTTCATATGAAAAATCACCCAAATTCGTATGGAAAAAAATTGGGTGATTTTTCATTATTTTTTTTGGGCGTTTTTGCGGAGAGCCGAGTTGAAAAGCTATAAATAGTGGTGACCTATGTGTCACACACGGTCAGCTGCAATATCTGCGATATCTAAGCTTCAGCATGTCCACGAGTGGTAATTCTTTTATTACAGTCAATAACGATATGTGCTATTGTGTCGGTGTGTGTCTGAGTACGTGTCGAGGTAAATGTGGATGTTGACCCAACTAATCATCCATAAATTGGTACTATTGCGTTCCAATATTGGTTGCTATTCATACAGTATATTTATTAATTTAAATATACCCTTAAGTATGGTGTGTAACCGGTGTTGAAACTACTATGACAGGGCGTTAGTCGCGTCTGAAGTCGTGGAAGTGACACCCAGGAGATGATTGAACGGATGTTAGGGTATTGTATTACCAAGGGGCAACGTGGAATTAAGCTGGAATACAGTAGGTGTCTACGTAACTCTCAAAAAAGAATTTCTGTCCCCAAGACCGGTTTCCTGACGAAATCGAAACTTTCTACGAGTCCTTTTCTTTCCGTACATCTCCATGACAACCAATTTCCGATACATATCGCTCGTTTTCTTCAATAACATTACAATCCAAAAAACATAAAAATTGAGTTAATTACACAGCAACATTCGTGTTACCATGATCTATGCTGTGTACAATTTTGGTAATGATATCTTCTTTAATTTTTGCAGGAGAGCAGAATTTGTGATTCATTCACCTCAATATATTTCCGATTAGATCGTATTATATATCGATAATCTAAATTTTTTTTTGTCACTTTGTATGGATTAAACCATGTACTAGACCGTAGTCTAGTACTACTAAATGATTAAAGTAGTGCTTGTATATTTGATGTTATGTCCATATTTTGAAAATGGTGATATAATTTCCTTTTTCTGCTCAAAACTAAAAATGCTTCTCCTGAAAAATCTAGTTTTTTGAGTTGTAACGTTATTGTAGAAAACGAGCGATATTACAAGGCTTCCGCTAGATTTTTGTTTTAAGCATTCTCCACATATTGGTCTTTTTCTAATTTACGCAGTAAATGGACTAGAGTTAAATCTAATTCACTTTAAATTTACACTTCTCACGCATTTAAAGTACTGGTAAGAGGTGAACAGACAAATAACCAAAGGTTGTTCATACACACCAAAATTACTTATTTCACCTTTTACCTTGTATAATGGTAAAATACTGAACATGCTTTGGTAACTTCTGAAATTTGCCTCAAAACGTGATGAAATCCTCGTGTTTAAAAACTTTTTGAGAGTAGCTTTCGAGAGAACATCCTATACGAAAGACTCTCAAGTACTCACTTAACATAAGAGTGCAATACAAATTAGATTAAATTTTGAGCACTGCTTTCGAAGAGGTAGGTGTAAAAGCTCTGCACATTTGAAAAATGAAATCTTATTTATGTTTCACTAGCTGATATACCCGATGTTACTCGGGGGAAAAATTGTCAAATTTTGTTGTTCAGTCCTCGTTTCAATATTTATAAAAATACAAATAATTAAGAATAATCTTATAACACTTAATAATCTTATAACAGTATAAAAATAACACTTAAGTAGTTATGAAATTACTTTAAAGCTCATATTAAAGGTCCATGTTTATTCTATCGTTTGAAAATAAAGAGATGCCGAGGGGTCGATAAAATAAATGTATAGGGATGACTCTTAATCGGAAAGAGATATTGGTATAATTTTCTCACATAAATTGTTCTTAACTATTCTATAAAAAAAAGTTAATAAAAATAGCATTTGAAAAAAATTAAAGTCTTCAAAAAATCACAGGGGGTGAGTTGTTTTTTGATGACAGAAACGGTAACTAAAATTGTTCGTAAAAATAGAACCACTTTTGCTATTAAACGCTACCTCATGTAAAATGTAGTAAAAAATCCAATTTTGAGTTTTTATTATTTTAATAACAAAAAGAACTTTTGTGTCATATGCGTGTAAAAAGTCAATATATATTGGATTTTTTTTGAAAAAAAGATTAAGAATAGAACGGTTAAAATGCGGGCTAACGGTTTTTATGATATTAAGCCCTTAAATTGAATGCATAAACGAAAAAAAAATTAATTGAAATTTTTTCATAATGAATTTAATGAAAAAAATATTGAGAAACAGCGGAGTTATTTGCATCGAAAGTAAAAAATACGAACTTCTGATAGTTTTTTGTCATTCTAAGAAAACGATATTATTAGAAAAAGACGTTGTACGAAGAATTTGTACAATTTTGAAGATATGTGAATGTTTTTGGTGTCAAAAAAAAACAAATTTTTTCAAAATGAATTAAATGATCCTTTTCGCTAAGAATAAGCGAGTTTATAGGTAGATTTGTCTTACTTGTAAAGAGGCGTTTTCTAAACAAAGTATGCAAAAACCTAATCTAGGGTGCAAGTAATATGTGTGCCGAATTTGAGCAAAATCCGTTCAGCCAATAAGATTTATATTCGGGTCAAACAAACCGGAAATCAGCTTTATTTATATAGATTTAACAGCCCTATTCTGGCATAATCGTCACAATCAATTGATACTGAAAAATTTTGATCATTTTGATTCGGTCTCTATTGATTCGTATTCAGGTTGAACTGTCACAAGCAAAAAGCTTTAAAAATTCACCACATCATGTTGTAAAGTTTTTTGAATTGGTCACCTTCTTGTTATATCAACTTGCTCATCAGCTGTCACTGGAAAATAAATGTCGATACATTTTTGTGTAACAATGAGCTGTGCGGTCAATATGCTGAATTGACCGCGATACCGATGATTGGCTCATGGGTGTCGGAAAATGATTGCCGACATAGTTAAGATAAGAGGCATTAGCATAAAAATAAATAGTTGCCAAAAACCTCAAGGCAAATGGTATGCACGCCCTTCGCTCATCATGTGGTTGGAGTTCCTCAATGAAATTCCAAACACACTTTGTTCGGCAGTCGAAATGAATTTTCAAATAGGATTTCGGTGTCCTAGAAGCCGTCTTAAGATATTCCCTTCTTTTTGTTATTATTGTTTTTTTATAAAATTTTATTTGTATGCATTTTTTGCTTGTGACCTTCTAAGCTGCTTGTCACTATTTTGATCACTATTGATACAAAAAGAGCTTTTTAAAAGTGCTCAGAATATGAATTTGTATCAATTGTGACTTCTGTATCAATTGATACTGAGGTGGCTTTTGTGACTTTGTTAGAATAGAGCTGTAAGATGTATGTGGAGATTTTCTCAACTCCAAGTCTTTGTTCATTATCATATAACTTTGGAATATTTTCTGCGCAACAAAGCTTTTTCTACTTGAAGTATTTTTTTATTTCTTTTCGCTCAAAATGCTATGGACAATATTGTTAAATTCTTTTTTCCGATATTAAAAATTGATTGATTGTTTTCTGTTTTGCTCTGCTTATCTAATGTTTGTCCTTCACCAGCAAAAAGCACTTTATTTAATTTTGTTGATTGTCCTCTTAGGTCGTTTACACGTTTACAACAAACAACAGCAACAACAATGTGAACTCGAGTACAATCTTCAAAATAGCTGCTCTTTAATTTGAGTATTTCTTAAATTTCATTCAATATCCTTAATTTTGGTCATTCTTTGCTTTCCTTTGCTTCCCTTTAAGATAACATTCAACAAACTTAAGTCACAATTTGTTGATATCTTGCGTGCCAAACGGTCTTTTTTTCCACCCCTGCTCTTGTCTCTGCTGTTTATTCTTATTTGTCGTCCTTAACTAGCTTTGTTGCTTTTAGTTTATTTGTTGTCTTTGAAGCTACTTCGATTCCCATGGGTGTGAAATTCTATTATCTGGTATGTATTACTTTGCCCCACCAACACCATATTCATTTCCTCCTCCTTCTCCTCCTCCTTGTCTTCTTTTTACTAGCTTCCTGTGCTTGTCACATAAAGCAACACATTCCTTGCTACTTCTTATTTTACTTGTATAAAAAAAAAAAAGAAAAACAACAAAAAAGGAGTAGCTTTTAACAACTTATTTGTTGCTTTTGTTATAACATCTTTTGCCTGGTGACTACAGTCAAACAACCCGACTTTTATACTGTTTGTCTTCATCTACTTCGTCTTGGATTTTTGTCTCTTTGACGTGAATGTATATTTTCTGAAAATTGTGTTGTTTTTCTTGTATTTTTTTTTTTTTTTGTTTTTTTGTTGTTTTCATCTGCTTTTATTACACTTACTCTTATTTGGTATGTTTAGTTTTTATTGTCCCTCTTTTGTTTTCATTTCATTTTGTCATGTTCGGGGTTTTGCTTTTGCTTTTGCTTTGGCGTGTCGGCTTGTCAGCTCTGTTATCCCCACTTTTTTTTTTGTGCTGACTCTGGCCCTGGGAGACATGTGATCCACTTCCCTGTTCCACATTTTTACTCACTCATTGTTGCACACTTAAAGAATTAACTGTTCTCAGCTCATTCCCAGAGCTTTTTTGGTTATTTTTTCCCGCTTTAATTCGGTTTATTGTTCCTACACACACCACTGGTGGAGAAGTCGGAAGGGGGAAGAAAAGTGATACTTGATCCCTTTGATTTTTGCGTTATTTGCGAGTTAAGTTTTCTTAAGTGTTTGCTTAAGAGTTTTTGCTAGGATAAAGCTTTTGCTTCAAATCACTTTCAAAGATAAGGTTCAAGGTTAAAGTTTTGAGAGCACGTGTACGAGCTTAACTCAATAACTTGGAGATGGCAGTAGAATTCTCCATAGCAAAGAAGTATGAAAGTTCACCTGAATCCTGAGTTCTTACTAATTGATTTTTGTTGTTCTTCATCAGCTGTAATTTATTAAAACCAAAACGCTGTAACTCAACTGCAGATGTTGAGTCCCCTGTGCATTTAGTTTTGAGTGAAGAACATCTATAATTATTTAAATTAATTTTACGCCACATCTGCTTCCGTTGCTGCAACACTCCGCAACGGTCTGCACTACACCGCAGCAACGTCCCGATTGATGCATTATTAATTTGTTGCATTGAAGTTTGGACACAATACATATTCCAACAAGAAATTCCCTCAGCCAATTACAACAGTTGCCACACATTTCGCCTACGCTGCATTCTATCGACATGTTGAGCATGATGATGATGATAATGATGATGATGACGTGTATAAACTTCATTAAAAAACATGCATTCTTCTGCTCCAATTAATCTTCATTGTTATTCCCTCAACAAATAAAACAAGTCGAGGTATCTTGGTTTCTATTTTCAATTTCAAATGCTGTGCCTGATGCTCTACCATCTATCTATCCCTGTATTAGTTGATAGCTTCTCGTTCTGTCCGGTTTTGTGTTGTTATTCTTAGTGTGTTGTATTGCCTCCCCTAGCTTATTTTCCTAAAGTCGTCCACAAGATTTTCCTTAGATTTTCCCAGTTTACCGCATTTTTACTTAAAATATTTATTAGTTGCAGCTATTGTTGTTGTTTTTGCTGTTGATGCATTGCATTTGGAGTAGCACAATGACGTCAGTAACGTAAAGGTGTTTCTATATTATACCTATATATATATATATGTGGCGTGCTTTGTTCCCTAGTGAAATTCAGTTTCTCAAATGAAAAATATTAATTGTTGAGTGTTTTTTTCTGTTCTGTGCGATGCGGTGAAAATGCAAGTTCTTGAGGTACTCGAAAGTTATACTCGCTGCAGCTGTAAAGTGAAATGTGAACGTATTTTGGTCTTAACATATTTAATTCTATGACATGCCAAGTCATCGTGGCATTAACATATTTTAATTATACCGTTGCTTTCCACAATATAATTAGCTTCCTCACGTAAGATATGCATCTCGTTGACAGGATTGTTATGTTCTAACATACGTTCCGCTGAAAAAATGCCCGAAATTCTTCAAAACAAAGACGATTCCATTATTCAACAAATTTTCATCTTGTTTCCTTCAAAGCAGTCTCCATTGCAAGCAATACACATATTCCAACGCTTCTCCAATCTCGAAAACACTTTTTATAGGCTGATTTTGAAATCGCCTTTAGCTTCTTCAGCGAAATCTCTTTTATTGCCTCAATCGGCTCAAAACGCTTTCCGCGAAAAAAAACACAAGGAGCCATATCGGGTGTGGAACGGTATGAACGTTGTTTTTAGTCAAATAGTCGAGTACAAGATGGCAAATTTGTCATGGTAAAGAAACCACGAGTTGTTTTCCTGATATTTCTCCACAATTCTCCACATAATATATTGTTAGAAACACAAAATTTCTGACAAACTCTTCGTTCAACTAAATTCAACATTGCAAAATTCGCAGAACACAACAAATACTGACTTGTTTACAAAATGCCGTTAACCCTTTGAGGACCGCTCCTGAACCGCTGGGAAATTCGCGAATCCAACACCGGATTCGTATTCAGCGACCACAAATTACTAAACAAGTGTCACAAAAACCAATTTTTTTTTTATCTGCAGAGGTGTGAAAAATTTTGGGACCTATATGTCCCAATAATCGTCATTGTATGTATGTAGAAATGTATGTGAATATTTTGTCTCGTTGACAGTATGCGAATGAAAAGTTTGTGGTCAAATTTCGAATAACTCCATGAGAACATGTTGTTTTTAATCTATTTTGAAAGTTTACCAATCAAAGTTTAAAAAACAACTTTTGCAATGGTGGTACTTTTACCTCTACATTACTATTGGTTTAGAAGATATGTATTCCCAAAATAATTAAAAAATCGCGAAAAATCGATTTTTGCGAAAGTGGTTCACAGTGAAAAGTCATACAAGACTACTGATGAGTTGGTGTAGCGGCCAACGAAACAGTCTGTATAGTCAAGCTGTGTGATTTACTCTATACAGAGCTGTTGTTGTTGTTGTTGTTGTTGTTGTTGTTGTTGGTTGTTGTCTTCTTTGTCTTCATGTTGTCTTGTTGTCAACATGCTTGGCCTAAAGCTCAAATTTGTTTTCAATATTTTGGTATGTTTGTAATCCAATAAAAGCTTAAAAAATAACCTATCCAATTATGGTACTTTGACCTCTTTACGACTATTGGTTCAAGATATTAATAAAATGGGTTAAATTTTTTTAAAAAATCTGATCTTTCATTCGAGATCAAACATTACTCCATAACAAATAAATAGGGCCAAGTATTAGATTTATTGGGATTTTATAACGAAATTTTTCACCTATTTTGATAGTAACTCTCTGAGTCGTAGAATGGTTAAAGTACCCACATAGGAAATAAAATTAAAACGTTTTTGATTTGATATTTTTTTGCAATCTTACTACGAACACGATCACAAATCAAAGACCAAATTTTACTTGCGTCTTTTCTGTGATTGCTTTGATTTGAGTGTCCGTAATGCGTACATTGGTTATAACAAAATCTTTACGACGAAATAATTAAATATGTCATAAATTTTTACCGTTGACGACCATTGCGACATACAAGTCCCGTCAAAGTTGGTTATCGCGCGGATAGTCGAGGTGGACTATCTTTTTTCGTTACTGTTTGTTAGAAAGTGCAAGGTTTCCCTCAACTTTTACAAAAATTTTGTACCTGTAGCTCCTCCCACTCCCAAAATATTGCAGCAAGAAGAACTTCGACGGTTCGCAAGAAGAACTTTGACTTTGGGGTGGTCTGGTAGGCAAAAGGATGTATCTTGACCCTTGACCCTTAGACCCTTGAAAATTAAGTACTTTTTGAAAGCCACATTTATTCACTTTTGAAAGAGAATTTATACAAAGAAATTTTATTGCATAGTTTTTCCAGAAAAAAATTCAATAGTAAAAGAGTCACCGGTGTCCCAATTGTCGCCAAAGGGTTAAATGGCGCTCAGACAGATATTCGAAGACCAGATGTCAGATGTCCCAAGCCAAAGTTTAAATGGGAAATTCGCGGTTTATTTGAAAGGGAAATTTCAGGTATTTTTTGTTCAGAAGATACATACCAGAAGTCTACTTAAAGTTCAAGTCCATATCCCTGCTTTCTCATTGACTTGACTTGTTTTGACTTACTTTGGCGGGTCCGAAATTTGAAAGACTTGAAACGATCGGCAAAAAATTGTATGCTCGCAAGAATCCAATTAATTCAAGTATCCAAGTAATTCAATGACATTGTGTAGAAAAAGCTTAAGCGCAGTAGGACTTTTTAGGGTTCTGTGGACTGCGTGGTTGACAGTTTTAGCAGGTAACTGATTTCGAGTCTGATGTCAGAATTTCAAAATTCAAGATGGCGGATAGGGTTGCCATCTAAATTTTTTGTTTATTTAGGAATTCCGTGCTGGGCGAACACTAGGTAAAAAAAATTTACATTATGTCATTTTTTACCATAGAGTTGCCACCTAGTTATATGCTTTTAGAAGTTTTAAACATTTTCTAGCAGTTTTAAAGGGTCACTGCTTTCGTATCTGATGGCAGAATATTAAAATTCAAAATGGGTTGCCACCTTATTTTTTTATTTTTATAAATTCGGAGCTGGAGCGAAGACTATGTAAAAATGGGTAGCTGAACCCGATGGCTGAAGCCATCTTATTGTATGTTATTTCAGCGCCCCGTTTTTACCTTGTGTTTGCCCCAGCACCGAATTCATAAAAATAAAAATGAAATTTTGCGGCAACCCTATCAGCCATCTTGAGTTTTATGTAAAATAGAAAAAAAACAGCTATTGGCTAAAGAATCAAAAATTCAGAAACAAAATCCTAAAAAGTCCTAATACGCTTAAGCTTTTCCCACACAAGCTCATTGAATTATTTGGATACTTGATTTAATTGAATGCTTGCTTTCAAGAATTAAGGGGACATATAGGTTACAAATTTTTGAAAACAAATTTTTTTAAGTGGCTATTGCCTGAACTAGGATAATTTTTTACCGCCGAAAAAAACAAAATGGCGACCGATTTTGTAACCTCGAAAATTGACTTTTTTTTCAAATGGCCACTATTTTGTTTTTTTTTTCGGCGGAAAAAAATTATCCTAGTTCAGGCGATGGCCACTTAAACAAGGATTAATTTGGTTTTTTATTTTTTTTCCTCAGATGTTCCAGACTGATATCCTGATATCCTGCACACCGTCAATTTTTTGGCATTTTTTTAAAAAAATCAAATAACGTCAAAAACCGCTTCAAAAAATCTGAAAAAAATTATTTGTATTCTTTAAATGTTCATAAATATATTTGCAAAATTTGAAAACGATATCTGTTTTCTTCTATGAAAAAAATTCCCGAAAAAAAAATTTTTTTAAATTTGTAACCTATATGCCCCCTTAATAGTTTAAGTGGGCATAACTCATATCTTAAGCAAGTACTTGAAATAGATTTCAAGTAGGTTTACGCACCTTTCTGGTAAAAAAAAACTATTTTTTATTAATAAAAATTATATATGCGAGGGTAATTTGAGAAGTCACTGAATTTTTTAATTTCCCGCGTAGTAAATTTAAATGCAACACTGCTCCTGTCAAATACCATCTGTTAATAGACTACTGTCAACTTTTGAGCAAGCTACGTCACTTAGTTTGTGCTTGACAGCCATTGAAAGTAGATAACCTCGTGAATTTCGACGAAAACGGAAAAAAATGACTATCGGTCATTCATCAAGCCTTATTTTTTGCTTAAAAACCATCACCGAAGCCAAGGAAAGGCTTGATAAATACTACGGGGACTCTGCACCACCAATTTCAATGTTTAAGAGGTCGTTTACTGAAATCCGTTGTTGTCGTATCAGCACAAGAGACGCTGAATGTCCAGGTCGCTTAAAAGAGGTCGTCACGCCAGAAATCGTCTATAAAATCCATGGAATTATATTGGACGATCAGAAAATGGA
Source organism: Pherbina coryleti (assembly GCA_943735915.1). Classification (NCBI taxonomy): domain Eukaryota; kingdom Metazoa; phylum Arthropoda; class Insecta; order Diptera; family Sciomyzidae; genus Pherbina; species Pherbina coryleti. Next base: position 31,028,286 of record OX030951.1, read on the forward strand.
AATGCGTGAGATGGATTAGGCTGTAGGCATCTAAACTGAGTGAATATATCACATTTTACATGAATATTTGTACATGAAAAACTCTCTGCTCGATTGGTGCCGCGATTACTCACACTCGACAATAAGCGCAGCTGTTTGACCACTTCAAATGAGTGTTTTGGGATGTTCAACCGCAATCCGAAGGAGTTTTGCACGGTTTTGAAACCGTAGACGATACATAACATAACAACACACCAGGGACCAAGGAACAATCAACCAGTGGACTTCTCCGCGTTAACGTGCCCTGAAGAAGGCCAAGGTGGGTGGGTCTGATGGCCTACAAGATTATTGCATAAAATTTCAAGAGTCAAGGATAAAACTATCACCGACAAATATAAGACACAACTGTTGGACAGATTTGACATTGATTTGATTTGAAGCAAAAACGACCACATTTGTCGAATGAAAAAGGGCTTTCCACCATGACACAGGCGAACGCGTCTGTGGTGGTCATGGTAAAAATTCATTATCATGGCCGACGAATTGATTTCCATCCACCATATTCTCCATATTTAAACCCCTGCGACTATTTTCTATTTCTAAACCTTAAAAAAGTGGCTCGAAGGTAAGGGATATGGGTCGAATGAAGGGAAAATCTTTTATTTGGAAGAAACAAAAAACTTGGAAAATGGTGCACTAAATGTATCGATCGAAAAGGATACTTTATTCAGAAGTAAAATGCGTTTTTAGCAAAAAAACAAAAACATACTTTTTATTCAAAACCTCACTGACTTAACAAATTGCCCCCTTTGAATTGTATTCATATATGAGAAGACATTATTATTCCTTTAGAATCTTCGTTCAATCAATCGAATAAAACAATATTTTCCCTATTCATATTCTGCAGTGCAAATACTACAGAAAGGGAGGGACCAGTATCGACACCAATCCGTGCTTTAATCGGCTCATAATACTTTCATAACCGACATTTAGCTATTGGATATAAAACGTTTTGTGTTGACAAAAATTATGAACACTCAAAATTCAAATATCCACTTTCTCTCTCTCTATCGCCTCCCCTCTTCCCCCCACCCTCAACCCTCTTTCTCTTCTAAACTGAGTGAATTGTAATGTAGTTCAATACAACACGATAGACTGTTAACCAGATTATTTTTGCATAAATCGAGCACATATTTACACCCAAACCCATCTATAACTTTTTGAAGGTTTTCTCTACTTACTAGTCGGTTAAGTGTTTTTCACATTTATCGGAGCCGCTTTAAGTATGTTTAATGCACCGTGCACACAAAAAAATAAAAAAAAAAAAAAACACAAAAATATTAAGAACACAACTAAGGAATAGAACATGGCAAAAAGTTGCCAACACTCCACACAAGTGGTGCTTAGGTGGGGGGAACCATCTATGCAAAAAATAAAAAAAAACAAAAGTTAAATATTTGTAAACCCAGCGAGCTTGCACTGGAACAAACCCTCCTCGGTTCAAGCATAGTTTAATGATTTATGCGCAAAACTGAAGCTGCGAGCGGAATTTAAAAGCAGCTGCCGACGAAAACTTTGAAATTGGTTGAGCGCCAAAAAGCAGAAAATGAAAGGAAACACAATCGAACAAGAGAACCACCCGACAACCAACACTACACAACACACCAAAGTTAGTGAGTGAGTGTGTTGTAACCGACACTCGCAGAGGATTAAAATAAAGTATAAATCAATAGAATCAAGGCGACAGTAATTTAAATGTGGTTCATGCCGCCTGCTGGTGCATGTTGGCTCTTGGGATACGCCGCATAGTGGTGGCTAAAACAGTAAGGAGGGTGTTGCACGTGTGTTGCCTGCCGAACAATTGGGGCCTGTATCTAGGATGCTGCACAACAGCAGAAACAAAAAACAAAAAAAAATTACAATCTACTCACTGCTGATGATAAGTTTATTTCATCTCCATGCAGACAAAGACAGAAAATAAAAATTGCATAAAACTGTACTGATACTTCACATAGCGATGCAATTTAAATGGTCAAGTGGAGAAGAAAAAGATAAAAATTGGATAAAGTGCAGACGTGAACAAAAAGCAGAAAATACCCTTCAAGAATATAGCTCAAAGCAAACGAACAAAGAATGATGATGGCGGAATCGAGTATTGACGTCCACTGTGGAGCTTGATACTTGAGTGAATGTGTAACGAAGCTTGGCTGCGAACTCTGTTGCCACGAATATTAATGACTTTGACCTATGGTCCATAGAAACCGGTTTGTCTGCGGTTGCGCCTGATTGTGTGGAACTGATATTGCACCATGACAATGATGATGACGATGATGATGATGCTAGCTAAGACCTAGTGATAAAAAGGGAAGGAGGGTTCCCTATTTTAATTGCTACTACTGAGTGAGTGCAGATCAAATCATGCGAAACTTAAACGGATAACATTTATTCTACTCGAGCCCATCCAGTAATTAAATGCATTTCTGCAGTTTAAAGTTATCTTAATTAATGTTTAAAGAAAGATGACTATGGAGTAGATATTCTTCCTGCAGGAAACAGTGGCTTCTGCGGAGGTCAGCGGCTGCGATAATCGCCAGTGTTAGTGCATAACAACCATACAGCCTGCCACAATAAAAAGTTTCAAACTTAAACCAAAAAGCACTGTAATTTGCCTAGTGGGTTGTGTAAATATATCCAGTCTTGAAATGTCAAAAGATCAACATCCGGTTTTTTTATAATTTCTTATTTACAAAAAGATGTTTTAATCAGATGCACTTCAACAGAATTTAATTTTATGAAAAAGGCCTTCTACGAGGGTTACAACATATAATTCGGGAATAAATATAAAGACCAAATATTTTCATTTAAAAAAAAAAAAAAAAAAATAAAAAAATCAAACATTTTCCCAATTTCTGTCCATGGAGACACGTAGAAAACTAAGAAATATTTAAACTAGAAATTCTAAGAATTCTACTTCGTCAAGACTATGCGTGATTGAGATGATTTTGCGTACTCAAAGGCATTTTAAGCACTCAAAACATCACATTATTGGGTCATACACCAAACAGTCCTAATTTGGCACCCAATGACCTCTTTTTGTTTCTACACATCAAGGATACGTTCAAAAATTATTTGTATGTTTTTAGCAGAATAGGATAAAAGTTATGACAAAGGGTTCAACGCATGTAAAAATGTTTTTATCAGAAATGAAAACATTTCGAAGAAAAAATAAAGAATAAAATTTGGTCTTAATTTTTATTCCGGAAATATATGTACACACAAGACACAGTGAAAGAAAAAAAAACAAATAAATAAGTCATAAATTATAGAACGTTTAAGGTAGGAATGGGTGTGAATCTTTGATGTATGTGTTCTTTCATAGGCAACATTTCACCATTAAAAACATCGCATCTAAATTGTAAAAAAAATAAAAATTATTGTGTTGTTCCTTCAACTTGTAAAAGCTTGAAGAAGCTTATATCTCAAAAATAAAAATATAATAAAACAAAAATAAAAATAAAAATAAAATTAAAAATAAAACCAAAAATAAAAACTAAGTAAAAGTGAAAGTAAAGGTAGAAGTAAAAATAAAAATGAAAATTAAAACAAAAACGAAAACCAAAATGAAAATAGAAACTAGTAAGAAATGATCTTCGACTGGGCCGAAGTTAAAATACCCCACGGCCGAACCAAAGTATATTCAAAGTCTTAAGCAATCAATAAAATGTTTATCTGTAAAAACGTTTTCGGTATATTTTTAACAAAAATATTCGCTTTTGTTTTTTGATAAAGTCGCTTTGTATGGGAGGTGGGCTTGGTTTTCACTCAATTTGGTTGAATTTCGTACACAAAGTACACGTTATATATCAAAGTTCATATGCAAAATTTCAAGTCCATAATGAATTTTTGTGGATTTTAGAGAAATTTTACCTTTTTGATATAGTCACTTTGTATGGGAGGTAGGCGTGGTTTTCATCCGATTTGGTTGAATTTCATACTTAGAGTGTATTTTGAACATCAAAACTCATATGCAAAATTGCAAGTCCATATATTAATTTTTGTTGAATTCTAAGAGATTTTACCGTATTGATAAAGTCACTTTGTATGGGAGGTAGGCGTGGTTTTCATACGATTTGGCTCATTTACGAACTTGACCTTCATTTTTTAGCTTAAAAATTGAATTTATTGATGATAGCTTTAAAATTACGGCTGTTATCGTGATCACAGACAGACGGACAGACGGACAGACGGACATGGCTAAATCAACTCGGGTGGTGATGCTGATCAAGAATATATATACTTTTCTATACCTATCACGCCTCCTTATGGGCGTTACAAACGGAGTGACAAAATTAATATACCCCCATTTACGTTTTTTAAACGTGGGGGTATAACTACAAAATCGGAAATGAAAAATGAAAATGAAAATTAAAATTAAAATCGAAATCGAAATCAAAATCAAAATCAAAATCAAAATCAAAATCAAAATCAAAATCAAAATCAAAATCAAAATCAAAATCAAATTCAAATTCAAATTCAAAATCAAAATCAAAATCAAAATCAAAATCAATCAAAATCAAAATCGAAATCGAAATCGAAATTGAAATCAAAATCAAAACCTAAATCAAAATCAAAATCAAAATCAAGATCAAAATCAAAATCAAAATCAAATTGGAAATCAATCAAAATTAAAATGAAACTGGAAACCAATCAATATCAAAATCAAAATCAAAATCAAAATCAAAATCAAAATCAAAACCAAAATCAAAATCAAAATCAAAATCAAAATCAAAATCAAAATCAAAATCAAAATCAAAATCAAATTGGAAATCAATCAAAATTAAAATGAAACTGGAAACCAATCAATATCAAAATCAAAATCAAAATCAAAATCAAAATCAAAATCAAAATCAAAATCAAAATCAAAATCAAAATCAAAATCAAAATCAAAATCAAAATCAAAATTAAAATCAAAATCAAAATCAAAATCAAAATCAAAATCAAAATCAAAATCAGAATCAAAATCAATATCAAAATCAAAATCAAAATTAAAATTAAAATCAAAATCAAAATCAAAATCAAAATCAAAATCAAAATCAAAATCAAAATCGAAATCAAAATCAAAATCAAAAATTCAAAATTAAAATCAAAATCAAAAAAAATATCAAAGTCAAAACCAAAATCAAAATCAAAATCAAAATCAAAAACAAAATGAAAATAAAAATCAAAATGAAAATAAAAATGAAAATGAAGATGAAGATGAAAATGAAGATGAAAATGAAAATGAATATGAATATGAATATGAATATGAATATGAATATGACTATAAATATAAATATGAATATGAATATGAATATGAATATGAATGTGAATATGAATATGAATATGAATATGAAAATGAATATGAAAATTAATGTGAAAATGAATATGAAAATGAATATGAAAATGAATATGAAAATGAATGTGAAAATGAATATGAAAATGAATATGAAAATGAAAATAAATATGAAAATGAATATGAAAATGAATATGAAAATGAATATGAAAATGAATATAAAAATGAATGCGAAAATGAATATGAAAATGAATATGAAAATAAATATGGAAATGAATATGAAAATGAAAATGGAAATAGACAGTAAAATTATATTTAAATAGAAAATTAATAAAAATATTAACACAAAGTAAAAAAAATAAAAACAAAAAGTAAAAAGAATAAAATTCAAATAAAAAATAAAAATACAAGAACAAGATTGCACAGATTGCAAATTGCCAAGAATTGCGATACGGATAAGAAAAGAGATTCCAAGAATTTGGAAATCGATTAAAGCAAGAACTTTAAAAATAATTGGAGCAAGGTGTAGAACAAGGATTAGGAAAATAATTGTAAGAATGAGCACAAGTTAAGGGACAAGTCAAAGTGAACTGACAAGAATAAATACAAGGATAATACACCAAATATTAATAAATTTTTTTTATGTTTAGTTTAAGCTACCTAAGAAAAATTTCAAAAATGATTTAAATCGGACTGTCCCCAGGGGTACCTCCACCGGAGCTATATTAATTTTTGATATTATTTTGTATGGGTGGTATACAAAAAAGTTGACCGATCTTAACGTAATTCGATCAGAAAAGTAGAAAAGAAAAATAGAATAAATGATGTGTACTTAAAAAAGTCAATATCGGTTAGAACCTAGGGTGCGTAAGACCTATATGAATTAGAGCGGACAAAATTCTATTTTTTACTTTTTCCAAAAATTCTTAATTTTTCTTTACCAATTGGCCGTAACATAAATTGTATAATATTATATATATATATATATATAATTTTTAATCTATCCAAAATATTACCAATCTAAAAATTATATGATATTTTAAAAAAGCTTGTTTTTCAAAACCATTCAATTTAAAATTTAAATAAAATTATTTTAAAATAATTCTTCAATTATCTTCTAAAAAACTCTCATCACTCCCTACCCAAAAATCTAAGTCACGCCACTTGACCTCTGTCCTAAATCCAAACAGCTGTGGTTGATGATCAGTTGGAATAAAAATTAATGAGTTTTGAATTAGTTTTCTTTAAAATCTCAAAAACACTGACTGTCACAACTTAACAAAAACCACAGAAAACCCGCACATGACAAAATATTAAGCACAACAACAACAACAACAACAACGACAACAACTTAAAACAAAATATCTCAAATTGACCCCCAACTGAGTTTCCCCACACCACTCACACTCTCATTGTTGTCTGAGTTTATATTTTTGTTTTTGTTTTTCAAAAGAAATAAAAATAAATTAAAAATAAATTTTTTTGAATTAACAAAATAAAGCAAATGAACACGCGGGTTAAGTGAATATAAAAAATGAATGAAGTCAGTCACTCAAGCAGCAGCGCAACAACACAGCTGGATGTCACCAAAGCAATGAGCGACAAGAATTCAATTTTTCCGCAATGCTTTGATGAACTATGAGCAGCCCGCCCCCTGCCAGGCAACGACACTCAGCCAGCTAGACTGACAGCAGCCAGCTAGACTGACAAAGAGACACTTGCTCACTTATATCTACACTAGCATGCATAAATCAAAAATCTAAATTTTATTAGTTTTTATTTCAACTCTTTGTGTCTCTGTATGATTCATATTTCAAAGTAACGCGAAGCGCTATGGTAACACTGGGGGACCTAACAAATGATGGGGGAGCCGGTGCGGCAGAGCCTTGGCTGTAGATTTAAATTTATTGACTTTTAATAGCTTCACTCGCTGCTACAATTTGTAGACAAAATCTCTTTAGATATACTTAAGACGAAGAAGACCTCTTTAATGATCTTTCCATAGATCTTTTTTAATGGTATTAAAATTTTTTGATTTTGATTACGTCTGAAATTGATCTATGGAACTTTTGAGTTTTGTTCTATTGTGCGTATCTCTACCTTTTATTTCTTAACCGGCTTTGGCGACATTCTACAAATATTTGGTCAGAGAACAATTTCGAGCAAATAGTGAAGTAATTCAAATCTTTTATTTAGGGCACCCTTTACCTTGGCCTCGCAAAAAATTAAATTGCATAGATAAAATATCAAAATTTGTTATAAAATTATTGTTTTTGTTTTTATCATAGTTGTTGTTTTTGTATGTCATGTCAAAGAAGGCCAAAAAAAAAAAGGGGTTTGCCGTTGGTTGTTATCAAAAAATGTTTGTGCATCATCTGAAAATAAAAAACAAAACGGAAATATGTTAAGAGCTAATGCTAACAGAGCATACACTCTATTATTCTGTTTATTGGACGATTCTCAATGGTGAACATTTTTTCGTCAGTAAACAGAATTCGTCTGTGGGCATTATCCACGTGCTTGAGAAGTAACGCTATAGATTTTCGCTTACGTTGTTCCTTAAACACTACCGTGAGAAGGTGCCCGTGTCTTTTGTATGCTCTGAGCCCCAAGTCATATTTAAGAATGCAAGATATCGATTGCGCTCAGATATTCATCTCCTACAAGATTTTTTTGCTTTCGCAGCGGTTTTCGTTTGATTCGAGACCTCACCGCCTTGATGGCTCGTGGTGTTCTTACAACACGCGTACGGCCGGATTTTGGACGGTCGATTATTCCACCAATATCCTCAAACAACTTCACAGTACGATACAGAAAGTTACGAGTGACTCGCAAGTGGTCGCAAGGTCCAAAAGATATCACCTTGCGAAACAACACGATTTTCGAGCGAGCTCCCCATTTCATGATTATAAAAGAAGCATAAATGCTAAATGTCAAATAAGCGTCAAAACGAAGTGAGTGCGTTCAATAGTTCACTTACAGTGAGCACGTTCAGTCGTGTACCAAAACATCCCAGCAGAAAACTGGACCAAATTTGAAATAGTTCTGAACTAGTTCCAAAAAGGACCAGTACTAGTTCCACTACAATACCCTTTAACATTGAACGAACTGACGCTTTTTGCGGGTTGATGTCATAGAAAAAGACAATCGTCCCCATAAACACACCTTTTTCTCCATATTTGAACTAGTTGCATTAGGAACATTTTTAAACTGGTTACTTTGGCAGTAGCCTGAAAGTATTTCTTTTAACTGAACATTTTAAAAGTGTAAAAAATAAGTTTACTGGACCAAAAGTTCTAAGAACCTGGTTTGTACGATCTTTTCCATCCACATGATTTAATGAATTAAAGAAGAAATTTTGTTTCAAACAACAAATTTAAAAAAATAGCCAGAACGCGATTATTTTTTTCAGCAATACTTTCGAAAACAAAAGCAAAGTGAAGTGTTCGACACTGAACGCCTTTTGTACTTTTTTAGAGCTACTTCGAACTAGACTAGAAATGAATTAGTTCACTTTTTCAATTGACTCTAAAATAACTGTTGTGATATGAGAGTACTAAGTATAAGCAAAAAATTTTTTTAAGGTAAAAGGTAGTCATAAATAGTTCTACTGGGATAATCGATATACGTTCTTCGAAAGAGTTTAATGATTTTTTGAGAACTTCAATTTGATGAATTTAGAAACTAAAATCTGGTGGGTAAGTACTAGAACAGGGTGCTTGACCCTAATGACCTTTCAAGCAAAAAATTTGGACTCCTTGAACCAAAAACATTGATATATCATTCTTTAACATTGCACTGTAAATGGCTAATACTTGCTAGTTGATGAAAACCTTAGTAATAATTGGTAATATGAAGAAATTTTTGCTTATGATGGTAGCTTTAAAGAAACTAAATAAGAAGAATTTATAATAGTAGAAAAAATGTGTATAAAGCGGCTTCGAAAATATGGAGACCCACGAATAAATTGCGATCATGTTCAGACGGAGAAAGTCCAGACATGGAAAGTTTGTGTTATACTTACAATATCTAAAATAACACTTTATGAACACTTATAAAAATTGTCTTATGAAGTTCCTAGTCTTATCTTCTAAGCTTAACATTGAAGTACAACCTCAAATATATGTCTGTATAACCTAGAATGTACTGTACCAGGTGTTCGAGTATGAAACCGCTGCTTACATAATAATGGTTATAGCTTCAATTGCGCTTATTGAGTTATTGTTTTATCAGCTGTTTTTTATTGTCTCGACATCTGGCAACACTGAAAACCGCACAACAATAAAAGTGTTATTTGATAAAATAAATTTTCAAGTCGTTAAAAATTTAGAGTTTTTGCCAGAAAGCGTTTTTGTTTCCTTTTGAAAAAAACTGCATCTGAGTCTCAGCGACTGCTTATGAAAGCATATGGAAATTATTCTTTCTCTGAAACAACTTGCAGAGAATGGTTTCGACGGTTCAAAAAAGGCGATTTTAATGTCCAAAATGAAGAACGTGGAAGGCCTCGAAAAAAGGTTGAAGATGCCGATTTAGAAGAATTGCTGGGTGAGGACGATGCGTAAAAAATTATGGGCAGATCGAGGCGCACCATCCACATCGACTGCAAGATCCAATCGTGTTTAGTGGGACCAAAAAGATGTGGTCTATTATGAGCTCCTAAAACCCTGTGAAACGGTTAATACTACGCGCTACCAGTAACAACTGGTCGATTTGAACCATTCAACCATTTGAACCAGGTCGAAAAACGCCCTGAGTATCAAAGTAGGCAGCAAAAAGTAATGTTCCTATATGACAATGCTCCGTCGAATACAGGAAAACCATTTCGGGACACATTGGAAGCATTCAAGTGGGAAGTGTTGCCCCGTGCGGCTTACTCACCAGACTTGGCACCATCCGATTATCACTTGTTTGCATCGACTGCACTTCACTTCCTACGAAAATGTCGGAAAATGGCTCGACGATTGGTTCGCTTCAAAAAATACAAACTTTTACTGGCAAAGGATCCACAAACTGCCAGAAAGATGGAATAAATGCATAAATTCCAATGGAACATACTTTGAATGACATCTGTTTTGATACTTTATTTCAAGGAAAAAGCAGCGGTTTCATACTTCTACACCTGGTATATGAAAGATTCCTCTTCAAATTTTTTTTTTTTTATATACTGTCGACCTTAAAACATAGATCACATAATTCCAAAGAACGAAGAGATTCTTTGTCATTTAAATAACAATTTTGAGAAGGACATCTAAGAATATGGACACCTCCTTCTATAACTGGTCAGAGTTAAAAATCATTTCTCTTAGAATTTTAGTTTTTTAACGTAGAATACGTTATACGGGGGTGTTAATCTGGAGCACAAAATTTTGAGAAAATGTTTGTCACTTTCATTATAAGTTTTTAATACTTTATGCATGCATTGAAGAAAATTCAAGTATGGTCTAAACATATTTAATATGTCTTCTTTTGATTTGTATTTAAATAATCATATTGCTACATATAATTTTTTTGATTCTATAAGTAAATCAAAATTTAACTCCTTCAAATTTTGTATTAATTTTCATATGCTTTGTATTTTATGTATTATAACATCATGTGTAAGAGCAGTACGATTATCTGTGTGTTCATCACAGAACCAGTGTGAGAAAGAGAAGTATAATGACCAAGTAGCGAACGACAACCATGATAAATACAACCATGACAAATACATGATTTTTGTTTGTTTTTTCTTTTAATATCAAAGACATGCTACATATGCGCCCTTTGCAGCATTTTTTTATGCGGCGGCCATTGTAAATCCATAGGAATTCTTAATTTTTGTAGAGATTTTCTATAGTTCAGACACAAACCTTACAATCATAAAGCCTAGTATGCTGTAGAAACGAAAATTTCTTGGCATATAATTCTACAACCGAAATATTAGTGTAGAGTCAAAAATGTTTGTGTGGAGAAAAAAGCAACTACAGTACGACCTAGCTCAATGCAACTAATAGAAATTCGGCCAGTTGACGTAGTTAATGTTGAAGAAACGCAATTTAACTTCTAAACACAAAGCTTTATTTCTCTGAATCCTAGATATTGTGGTTTTATGTATTAGGATATGCACTTTGTTTCGTTAAATATTGTTTTAAGAGATTTTTCGTATATCAAAAATGTATTTTACAAGAAAAGAAGAACTCAAAGTAAATAATATAAAAGTTTATGGAAGTGTACGCAAATGGAAGTTGCGATAATTGTGCATTTTTTTTTTAAGTTGCGTTTACTGAGTCAACAATGTAAATTTTTGAGTATTGCGATTATCGAGTGTTGCGTAAAGCGAGGTCGAACCGTTTTCTTATTGAAATGTCAAAATTCTGGTGCCAATTAAATGCCCGGACATATAATCGACAGCGAAATTTTGACATTTCAACTCTCCACATGGTTGTTGTACTTGCTAGCATTGAACAAATTTTTCACCTCTACAGCGTACTAAGTAGCGAAAAAAAATTCCGCTGCCTTTTCGCTGTCAAAAACTCAATGCATTCCATATGGAAAGTTTCTTTCCGCTTCTACAGCATACTGGGCTTAAGCAGAAAATGAAAAAATGTTTATGAATAACAATGTTAGCAAGGTTGCATAGAAGCTGCGTAAAGCCTTAAACAGTGCGAAACTAAACAAGCGTTTAAAGGTTGTTTAAGGAAATCTATTGAATAAGGCTGTTAATGACTAACGTATTCTACGTCTGACCTAAGCGCCCGTGTTATCTAACACAGGCTTGAGTTTTTTATTAAAGGTCTTCTTAGCTCTTATCATTATTGTTGTTGCCAATGTTTAATTTTTGAGTTTGTCAACATCGTTCTTAATTTAGATAGCTTCAAAAATCTTCAGTCACATCAAATTTCCTCGCTCTACCTGTTCAACAAAAGCACGCACGCCTCGGCATAGAACGCTAAATGTCTGGTTCTAATATTCTGCTGGTCGGTAACTTAGCGTGATTATCAACATTTTGATTCTTTGTATTTTGGTTGTATGTATGTTTGTCTACTTGTAGGTCTGTATATTTTTGTTGTTTTGTTGATGTTTTTAGTTAATTTGTCAGCCACTTTCCTGTCTTCAGCGATATTCTCCTTATCAATGCCTTAAAGATGCTCCAGCACTGACGACGAATACTTTTGATATTTTTTTATTGGTCCTTCGTTGTTTTTGTTGTAAATTGTTAATTGATTTTAAGTGTTTCTTCTCCACTTGTTATCAAGCATCCCTGCTCTGCATCCCTCCTCCCCTCCTTAAATTAGTTATCTCTCCTAAATGTAGTGATATTTTACAGTGGGTTTTCTTTTGTTAATGACAGACCAACGTTATACTGACAGACACTTGATATACTTACATACATAATTGATGTTTATGTCAAAATAAGTTTGAAGTGACACTGAAATGAAAAATACGTATTGTAGAGTTTTTGGCAATTGTTATGGGACCAAAGACAACAACAAACAGACGTCAGTTTATAAATAATTATTACTTGGTTTATAAGTAACAACAAATTTCATTCATTAGAAGAAGACCCACTTTAATTAATGCAAAATCAATTTATGGCAAAGTTTATGTTTTCCGAGTTCATGAACTTTGAGATTGATCATGGAATCTCAAAAATGGTACCGTTTTAATTGGTGGCAAGAAAATTATGTTAATTTAATTGAGGGACCAACAAGTTGTACTGGAGTGGACATAAGCTTTAAAAATTGCATTGTTTGCTTTTTGTTTCCCTTCTTAGAATAGGAGCAGCTTAACGCTATGACATTTTGAATTTTTTTACACATTTACAAAATCATTCCTTTGAAATCAAATCAAAATTTTTGGAAAATTTTCAATCTTTGTTATTGAAGATTGTCAGTTAAAGCAGTCCATATAATTGTAATGACATGGAAGGTAAAGGTGCTCTACTCAAATCAGACTTCTTGTCGCTAAAGTCTCGAACACCAACCGAATCTGGTCCGAGTCATGCTCTAAAACGTTTTGAACATGCTTAGATACTTTTATGATACTTAGACTTTGTAAATAATGCGTTTCAATGGGGATATATTTTATGAAAACTATAACCTTCTATAATTTTCTTTTAAAAATTTTAATTTTACCAAAATTATTTCGATGATTTAACAAAGAACCTTGAATTAAATGATTGAATGATTCGGAAAATAGTTATAAAGTTTTTGGGAAAAATCTGCATCATTAAAAATTTAGATGTCCTATATCGAATACTTACAGGGTGCATATTTTATGTCAGTATGTAAACATTGAATTACTTCAACATTAATCAGCTGCTTGACTTGAGTAGACAGTTTTTCAGTACTACGTCAATTCAGTACAATTTTAATCATAAATCGCTTCACACCGAAACAACGCGCGGAAATACGAGGGGAACTATTTATATTTCGGGAACTAGCTACACGTATGTCAATAGCTAAAATCTGACATCACCATAATAAAGTTTGACATTTGTTAGCAAAAATGCACTCACAAAGTTTTGATGTACAAGTGCTATTTGTTTTGTTTACAGTGAGTTAAGAAAATCAATGTGTTCAAAAAATGGAAATTTCAAGAGAAGGTTTTCGTTGGATTATTTTTCATAACTTTCGACGTGGATTATCTCAACAAGAATATGTTGATGAACTCAGTTCTTTGTATGACGATAAATCACCATCAAAAACCACAGTATATCGCTGGTATACTGCATTCAATCGTGGTCGTAGTTGAGTCGCCGACGAATTCCGTGAAGGTCGTCCAAAATCGGTTGTTGTGCCACAAAACATCAATGCAGTATGTAACTAATAATGCAAGATCGTCATGTGACATATCGTGAGATAGAGGCATCCTTGCACATTACCCTACGGAGAAAAGAATCGGTTCTGAACGTATCACGTGATAGGTCTTCAAGGGAGAGGGATCAGTTCCAATTCTGCCACCAACATATGAAATCAACCGGTCCCTTTTACACGGCGTTGTCATTGAAAGGGGTCAATTGCCACCTGCTGCGTCACTTTGAACATGTCCCGTGACCGGCCTCGAAGAACAAATTTGTGATCTATCCCAACTATCGAGTTCTTCGTTTCGTTTGTTCGCTAAACAATCATTCGATATTGCAATATTTGACAAATGCAAATTTTTTTCTTTTCAACTTTGAATTTCCACACGATACAAATACTCGTACATCTTTGAGTTTTGATCGATCTGTCTCCGCTTGAATCATATTAAATTGGTCCGTGCTGAGTAAAATAAATACTTCTCCGTATCAAGCACAAACAATCTGTTCGGTGACAAGTTATATCAGACTCGTCCTGTGATAGGTTACATTTGAGCTGCCACGGGTCCAGTCACTTAAGAGAAATTAACCCTGCTTTCTCCGTAGGGTAGTTCCCCCCCAATAGTGCATGAACACTAATCTGTAAAAAAAAATTTGCTCTCGTTGGATACCCCATCATTTATCAATCGCTCAAAAAAAAAGTCTCCCGTCGATTGGTGTAAGGAAATGATGAAAAAGTTCAATCGTGGTGCTTCAAAAGACATGTATAAAATCGTGAAAGGTGACGAATCATGGATATAAATAAGAGGCGACAAATGGTCGCCTGTTTCTTCCACCGAATGAATCATGTGGCCACTATTCCGCTTGAGCAACGTAGGACGGTCAATTCTGAATGGTAGACGACCATTTGTTTGCCGGAAGTCTTCGGAGAAATTCGCAAAACCAACAACCAAAAACGAATCATTCTCCATCATGACATTTTGAGCTCTCACACATCTCGTCAAACATGTGCATTTTGAGCAGTCAAAACGTTGATGACTCATCCTCCATACAGTCCTGATAGTACCCCTCGTATATTAAAATATCTCATTTACGCCAACTGGATTAAAATAAGAGATTTATCCATGTAAAATATAATTTTATTTAAATTATAATTAGTTTCAATTTAACTTTATTATGTACATTTGTTAACTGATGCCAACTAGTCAAAGATATTTTTATAATAATGTAAAATCATTTAAGTGGATCTGCAAATTTGCCTCTGTTCATACTTCTTTCTAAGGAAGTTAACTTATAGAAGTGTTTTTTGGCATGTTGTAAAGCTTGTCTTATTACGCCCTCGACATTTGAGCCGGTGACATCACATTCTCCAAGAGCTTCTGTAATAAGCATTATTTCATTTCATTCCAATATTATTAACAATTACATTTCAATTAATCTAATCTAAGCAAACTTGCCTTTGAGCACACTGTAAACATTTTCATAATCTTTGAATCTGCTTTTTCCATGCGTGCCATCTAAATTAAAGTCCAATACTACATCCTTCGATAGCAGATTGTGAATGTTTTTTCTCAGGTCATAGCGAATAACTGATTTGAAAGCCTCAACCTATAAAATCAATTTATTTAAATATATATTTGAAAAATAACAAAATGACCACCCTATGTTTCAGTACTAATTCCCGTCTAAAATTTTGTTTCATACTCACAAAAGTAGGACGGTCTTGATCGTTGATTGCTTCATCCATGCTTTTGATATCATCCTCTGAGGCAAGTGGAAAATTAGACATTATCGAACCACGCGTAACTCTTGGTAAACATAAAAGATTGTTATCCTGTAGAAATTCTCCTTCTTGCTTTAAAACTTGTGGCCTTGTACCTTGGTTTATGGTCTTAATAATTGCGCTATTTTGCGTTTTAATCAAATCTAAAAATTATTAAACCGCATTTGAAAAAAAAAATCAAATAAAATCACAACAGAAATTAGTGTGTCACAACGTTACCTACCGGTTAGTTGTTGGAATTTCGCATCAATATAAATTTTCAAACCAGTGCAATTTTTACATGTGATGTTGGCTTTTTTGGCTAATGGAACAAATTCAACTTTAACCACATTTTCAAACATATATTTGTGTCTATGTCAGCGTACCTGCGCTTGGACCTGTCTGTGGACGTTCTACTTCACCAAAGTAGATAGAATTATCTTCCTCATCGCTAACATCCTCGGCCATTCTTTTGAAAGACTTCATGTCTGTTCAACTGTGGGATTTTTCAATAAACGATAACAATTGTTTTGTTTTTATTTATTGTGTTGCTTCTGCTTATTTTAAGTTAATTTAACAAACAAATATATTTTCTTTAATGCTGCTGCCAACTTCCACCAAACGTTATCAAAACCTGCGCAGAACTAAACTGAAACAGAACAACCACTTGCTGTAGAACTAGTGTGACTGGAATGCATATACGAACCAGTGTGAAAAGAGAATATCAATAAAATTTTGTATGTACACAAAAACCACTAGTCATGGGACTGGATACACACATAGCAGGGTTGACGTTGTGCTGCAATAGTAGTTGAACTATTACGTTTGCATAAACAATATAAACAACTCTTCATACGCTGTTACGTACTATATATATTACACAAATAGAAGAAAAATAAATTTTTAGTACTTGAAAAATGTTCATTTATGTTCATCTTTTCAACAGAAAATGTAGGTAAAATAATTTTTTTTTTGCGACAATTAACTGGATCGAATCTCGCACTTGGGAATGTGCTGCATACATGTAAATTTTTAAAAAATGTTTGAATTACTTCTCACTGTCAAAGATGGAGAGGGCTCGTGGTTTTTATTAATAGTATAAATAATACAATTAAGACTAAAGCAAAAATTTGTGTAGAATAGAATTCAGATAATTATGAAAATGCTATTATTTAAATACTAAATTTAAAATAATAATTAAAATTTTATTAATTCTATAAATTTACTTTTAGTAAAAATAAGTAAATAGCTCAAATTAAATAGTTAATAATTTTTGAATATAATTTTAAAAGCAAAATTTAACTTGTATTTCCAATTCGAAATTTTAAGAAATGGGTTAAGCAAAAAACAAAAATTTTTCTAATACCTCAAATCTTAGATGGTACTGTAAAGGTCAACTTTTGCATGTAAAATGCATAGTTATCGTATTTCATTGTAATAAAATATTATATAGAATATATAGGGTGGGCCATATTTTATTTTGGTGGGTGGATATTGGTACTTTACATTTTATTTGGATTAGTTTTTTAATTACAACCGGCGCTTGCCCGACAATGCCAGATCTTTATTTTTTTATTTCAAAAGTCGATCTGTCAAAACAGGGAAATGCTGTTAGAACTTAAAAATTAAGCGCTAAACGCATTACTTTTAGACTAGGATAAAAGGTAGGATTATCCTTTTAAGCTCGAAGATAAGATTCCAGATAAAATTAAATTCCAACATTAAAATTCCTATTTAACTAAAAATGAGTGAAAGGAGTGGACAAAGTATCTATTTAGTGCCGATTTTCCAGAACTGTATCTTTTTGTGTATTAATAAGACGTATATTTTATAGTTTTTTATAAATTTGTCAATCAAATCAGGTAAAATTTTGTCTTATTTTAATTTTTTGATTGCCACCAAAAAGAAGATTCTGAACCTCAATATACCAAAAAAGCTACACTATGAAAACCTTTACCTATAACAGGGGGAAAAAATATGGAAGAAAACTAATTTTTTATTTTAGTATTATCTCAAGCAAAGTATTCAGGTATTGCAACTATTCCATATAGTCTTCTCTGATTAACAGAATAACTAAAAAAAACCGATTATCAAGCCATGGAGGTATTACATATTTATCTTACATGTTAAATATTCATGTTATAAATTCTTAATGAACTAAGGATTATTAGGATTAGGATAAGATTATTTTATAGATCTGCATACCATGGAATTAAACAAAGACGTAAAACGTTTACTTGCATGGTTAAGACATAAATTAAAAAAAAAAATCCTAGCAGAATCTAGCTTAGTTGGCTCTCACGTCTTGTAGACTCTAGAAGTAAAATATCGTCTAAGAATTAAACTTAAATTGAATTTGTGTTCGAAACTTATTTCAAGCATATTTATTCTATATAGTCCGTATATGTATTAGATATATTTTTTTTTAATTTAAAGTAATTAGCAATCTGAAAGTGCCTAAAAATATTGCGAAAAATTAATTAAATTGAAAGTTGACTTAACAAATAATCTTGGTAAAAATTATAATGAACAGAAGCTTCAAATATATCGCGGAAAAAGCTTGAACGTTTGTAATAAGTAGTTCAAATTTGTTAATCCCTTTAGAAAAGCTTTTAAATATTTCGACTGGTCTTTTTAAATTAGCTACTAAGAAGAGGAAATAAATTGCTACTCCCCAAAAAGTAGTTTTATGAAAAAAGTATTTAGTTCTTTAGCTTAACCGCAACATTCTTATGTGACGCTAAATGGGTGGCTCATATTCACTGACAGAACGTTACGTTATGAAACAAGACGCAGTAAAAAATAAAATATATACATATAGCAACATGTGTTTAGACTAGTCACATGTGTCCTGTGTCTACTTTTTGCTGTCAAATAGGTATGGAACGTGAAAATATAACTGGTAAATATAATACGAGCTTGTTCGTTCGTATCTTTGCACTATTTTGGGTACGTTTGACGAGCATTTGACTTTGCGTCGTTGTTTCGTAATATGCTGTCAGTGCAAAAACACCCTTAACTGTTTACGAAAGTGTAGTATATCGTTCTCTTTTCAACTCAACATAGAACTGTCAGCTCTTAATAAACAAATAAAATAAGGCAAGAACGGTGATAACCCAAAAAATTATTTAGGTTTTGCAGATTCAGATTTGGCGGGAAAAAGAATGACAAAATAAAGTTAATAAATATAATAGACTACTATTTGACCAGCCGGAGAGTGATCAAAAACTGAAAATTAAAAAACTAACGAAATTTATGAAGTCTTTTTAGAGGATAAATTTTAAAGGAAAATTCTTTGTCCTAATAACAAAATAAAAAGAAGTAATGATGATATTGGGAATTATTCCTCGCTGAGTATGGGTGTCTCGCATAAATATAATATATATGAAAATAAAAAATATTAAAATATAAAAATATTAAAATATTAATATTTTCAAATATTCAAATAATTAACTATTAAGCTGTTAAAATGTTAAAATAATAAAATATTTAAATATAAAAATACATAAAAAATACATAAAAAATAAATTAAAATTAGAATAAAATAAAACAAAATTTAAATAAAATTTAAATAAAATTTAAATAAAATTTAAATAAAATTTAAATGCAATTTTAATAAAATTATAATAAAATAAATATAAATAATAAAATATAAACATATAAATAAACACAAAAATATACATTAAAATATAAATATGTGTGGCGTCCGTGGCGTAGTTGGTTAAAGTGCGTGGCCGCTATGTCAACGAACTTGGAGACCCAGGTTCGAACCCCAGCAGCGACAGAAAATTATTTGAATTAAAATAATTTTTCTGAACGGCCTCTTTTTTTCTGAACCACCTCTCTGCAGACAATGGCAAACCTCAGAGAGTAATTAAAATGCTATGTAAAGCTTCTTGATAATAAGAACATTTCGTTCATCGCCGTTCGGAGTCGGCGTTAAGCCTGTAGGTCCATTTCTCGGTCAATTGTGTACAAACTTAATAACACGCACAACACAATTGATCCTAAGAAGTTAGGTCAAAGTCCTTTCAAGGGCTGAAATGGTCAGTTATTTATTTTTTATTTTTATATAAATATAAATATAAATATAAATATAAATATAAATATAAATATAAATATAAATATAAATATAAATATAAATATAAATATAAATATAAATATAAATATAAATATAAATATAAATATAAATATAAATATAAATATAAATATAAATATAAATATAAATATAAATATAAATATAAATATAAATATAAATATAAATATAAATATAAATATAAATATAAATATAAATATAAATATAAATATAAATATAAATATAAATATAAATATAAATATAAATATAAATATAAATATAAATATAAATATAAATATAAATATAAATATAAATATAAATATAAATATAAATATAAATATAAATATAAATATAAATATAAATATAAATATAAATATAAATATAAATATAAATATAAATATAAATATAAATATAAATATTAATATAAATATATATATAAATATAAATATAAATATAAATATAAATATAAATATAAATAAAAATAAAAATATAAATATAAATATAAATATAAATATAAATATTAATATTAATATTAATATTAATATTAATATTAATATTAATATAAATTTAAATATAAACATAAATATAAATATAAATGTTAGTATAAATATAAATATACATATAATTATAAATATAAATATAAATTTAAATATAAATATAAATATAAATGTAAATATAAATATAAACATAAATATAAATATAAATATAAATATAAATATAAATATAAATATAAATATAAATATAAATATAAATATAAGTATAAATATAAATATATATACACATATAAATATAAATATAAATATAAATATAATTATAAATATAAATAGAACAATATCATAACAGTAAAAAATATAAAAATAAAAACATCAAATAATTAATAAAGACAAGTATTTAAAGGAAAAATAATTTAAACTAGAATTAAATTAGAAGGAGGATTAGGGGCTCGGACAAGGATTTGGACAAAGATTAGGGCCAGGAAAAAGTTAAAGAAAAGGACAAGGATTAAGAAAGGGATTCGGATAGAGGTGATGACAAGAATTTGAACAAATAATGCAAGAATGTGCACTAGACCGTCTCGAAAAAATTAATTTCGCTGCACACCAGCTAATCTGAAGCGTTATTGAAAGAATTTTTCAAATAAAAAAAAAATTTTTTTTTGACTGAACGTAGGGTTCGCGCATTGTCATATTTCCTCATAACTTCGGTATTTACCGTCCGATCTTAAAGAATGATATGTTTATGTTTTTGGCTCAGGAAGACCTATTTTTGTCTTTAGAACTTATTAACCTCAGTTGACCCCTTATAGTACTCACCCACCGGACCTCAGTTTCTACTATCTTAAGGTACCATTTTGATTTTAGAAATGGAAAGCCCGTAAAAAACCATTAAACTTTTACAAGAGAAATTTTTAGCTATTTCTACTACAAATATTAAAAATATTCTTTTTAATTTTTTTGCAAAATGTAGAGAAAATTTTTAGAAAAGAAATTATATCCAAAAAAAAAAAGAAATTCGACCAAAAAAATGTTTTTTTACCGAACAAGGCTTAAGATGCGTTGTCATATAAAATGTCTAGAAGTTTGTCCATGATCAGCCACCTGCATCTTATCTAACTTTTTTCCACAAAATTAAAAAAACAATAAAATGCTTAAAGTTATTTTGGCATGATTTAGGTATCCTTTGTAGCATGATAACTTCAACAAAATGTTCAAACAATTTTTTGTTTGTTCTAAACAATTGTTTGTTTGTTCCAAACAATTGTTTGTTCCATGAAAGATATTTCATGTTCTTTTTAGCTGTAGCTAATGGAACTGGCTGTACTTGACGAGTTTTTGCTGGACACAAATGTCAAATTATAGAGCAAGATCATATTTTCAAAGGAGTCTCTGAATAAGCAAATGCTTTAGCTTAACGCAAATTTAAATAAGTTCTTATTTTAAGCTACACGAACAAAGGAAGTCAAATATAATTATCAGTGCGTCTTTTGTTTTATAAATAAATACGCTGCATAAAAGACCGAAATAAATTCTTTTTCAATACTTTTTATCACTTCCTTGGTATTTATTGTAAGTCAGAAGCAAACTCTGAATGATAAGTTAACTCAGAATGGAAAAATAAATTTATTAAATTCAAAAGAATTGATAAACAAATGTTGACAACAACAAAAATTTAATTCACGAAAAGCGAATTGCAACATTAAAGATTAATCTGAACGTAATGCCTTTAATTTTATTTATATTTTTTATTTTGTTTTTTTTTTTTTTGTTTTTTGTTTTTTTTTTTTTTGCTTATAGAAAATATAATCATATTAATGGTGTTGTTGTTTAATGACTGCTCGTTATAACTGCAGCTTGCTGCCCACGCGCTTGCAACATGCTGCAGTCGCAGCATAACGAGCGACAAAGCTTACACAATGACTTCCTTTAGAAATTGCGCCAAATGCAAGCAAAAATTACAATTATCGTTATTAAAAAAGTTTTTTTGTTTCAATTATTTATTTTTTGTGCGATGCGTTGATTATAGCGCACATTAAATATTTTTTTTTAACCGCATTCGCGTAGTCATCACTTAATTGCAAATGCAGGCATAACCTGTTGTTACAACAACATCAACAGCAACAACACCAACAACAACAACAACAACAACAACAACAACAACAACAACAACAACAACAACAACAACAACAACAACAACAACAACAACAACAAAAACAGCAAAAGCAACCGCAACAACTGTTTCAAACACCACCTCCAGCTTCTGCAGCTCCAGCTGTTCGCAACATCAGAGACGGTTGTCGGCTTTCTTGCTTGGATGCTTCAAACAATTTACCGTTCATGTGCTGCTATAAATGGTGGGGGTGCTCAAACTCCCCGTTATAATCTAGTATCTGCTGCCGTTTACACAGTTATGTGGTGAAACTAGAACGCGTAGAAACCGTAAGTCGCTTTAGGCATATGCGACAAAAGTCGCGCCTAAAGCTGCCGCATGACGCATGCGTGCTTGTGCCAAAATAAAACAGCAGCGTCATCATCATCATCATCATCATCGTCATCATTATAATCATTATTATTGTAAATAACATTATCAGTAGCATCCCTTCAAGCGGCAACAAGAACATTTTTTTTTATGAACTGAGCAACTTAACTGAACCACTCTGAGAGAAAAGCTGCTTTAAGGGGACATATATGTAGGTTACAAATTTTAATTTTTTTCATAGAAAGAAAAAATATATCGTTTTCAAATTTTGCACATATATTTATTAACATTTAAAAATTACAAAAAAAAATTTTCAGAATTTTTGAAGCGGTTTTTGACGTTATTTTATTTTTTTTTTTAAAAATGCCAAAAAATTGACGGTGTGCAGGATATCACCAGTCTGGAACATCTGAGGAAAAAAAAAAACAAATTAATCCTTGTTTAAGTGGCCACCGAAATCGATTTTTTTTTCAAATGGCCGCCATTTTTTTTTTCGGCGTATAAAAATTATCCTAGTTCAGGCGGTGGCCACTTAAACAAGGATTAATTTGCTTTTTTTGGATTTTTCCTCAGATGTTCCAGACTGGTGATATCCTGCATACCGTCAATTTTTTGGCATTTTTTAAAAAAAAATTTTTTATGTTTCATGTCCCCTTAAATTGTTATCCTAACGAGTGTATCAACAAGAGGTGTAAAATTTGTTTTTTGAATACAACGAATAATTGTTTGGATATCTCTTGAATTTTCAGTGGTTTATAAAGATGAGATTATGTGTGGAATACAATATCTTTGAAATGCCCTTTGAAAGGTTTAAATATATTTTTAGATTAAAATGTATATAAAATATTTTACAATTGGAAAATAAAAAAAAAAAAAAATGACAAATATATAATTTTTTTAAACATTTCAAATAAAAAGTAATTGTAGAAAAAATTAAAGTTAAAAATTTCAATTTGTCATATTCGATTCGACTTCATTCGATTCTGCCAGCTCCTCAACTGCACACTGAACGACTGAAAGATAAATTATGACGTATTGGAGCATTCACTTCGAAAAAAATATTCACATTCTCACAAGTTACCATCACATTACAAATTACAGAGGATCAGCCGTGATGGTCAGGCATACATATACCTCAACGTTTTTAAATATTAAGTAGATAAAAATATAACTTTAAAGTTTCTCATAAACCATAAACCACTCGTATATAATACTCTTTTATGAGGCTTTTGTATAATTATGCATATATCATGCAATATAAGCATAATCCTTTTGTGAGTCTTTATTATGAACAATTATAATACCGTCTTATTTAGGACTTTTTATTGAGTCCTTTTTTTCATTTTACAATCATATCAAAGACTTCTTTAGGAGTCTTTTAATTGCGTACCCATAAGACATGTATAAAAATACTCTTTTTAGAGTCTTATTTCTGAGCAATCATTTTACAATAATATCAAAGACGCCTTGAAGAGTCTTTTTATTGCGTAATCATAAAACACGCATTAGAAATACTCTTTTTAGAATCATTTTTTGTTTTGTTTTTTTAGGCACTCTGAAAATGTTTGCAGGGCTATATCACAAGAGTCTATTTTATGTATTCATTACTCGCCAGTGTAGTTGCACTATTCAAATAATTTTTGTGGGCATCGCTGATA
Source organism: Pherbina coryleti (assembly GCA_943735915.1). Classification (NCBI taxonomy): domain Eukaryota; kingdom Metazoa; phylum Arthropoda; class Insecta; order Diptera; family Sciomyzidae; genus Pherbina; species Pherbina coryleti. The sequence continues at coordinate 31,052,847 of OX030951.1, forward strand.
AGAGTGTCGAATTGAATATTCTACAGGGACTTTAAGTCATATACATTTTTTTTTTATTTTTTTTTTTTTTTTTATTTATTAAAGATTTCAAATTTCAAAATATCATTAAATAAATTTGAATACATCTGTACATAACCTGACTGAACGTCTACCTAGATCACAAGAATCTATTTTATGTATTGACCTAATTTTGAACACTTCCGAATAACCGACTCCCCCGAATGCTTTTAATACAAAACTTTTTGTTTATTTATAAATTTATAAATACCTATGTAGAATGTTGGACAAAGTGGCTATTAATAAATATTCGTTCCCTTTTTCTTTTTTATTTGGTAGCTAATAACTTTTTAGCTTTACACGCACCGTCGCGGCTGATGCTTTCCTTGTGCATTTGACATATGTAACGCACCCATCAAACCCATAAACGTCAAACTCTTCCTACTTGTCTTCTACAACTCTTCTCTTCTTTCTTAAATCACTGTGAATTTTGTGTTTATTTTAATAGCGCTGCTTAGCACTTAATCATGGCCGCAACATGAAGTTTGTCAAACATGTGTGGGATTGTACATGGATGATACACGGCTACATGGCAAGTTTGGCTAAACAAGTTTTACAAATGAGCTGTCAATTTGAAATGTCATAAAAATATAATGAATATAAATTTACATTTTAATAAATGAACTTGTCTCCAAAAAATAATCCTGTTCATAATTAAAGCCTTTGAAAATAACATTTTATGTCACGCACCGCTATTTTTCTTAAAAATTTTCAACAAGAAGTAAGTTGTTTTTTTTAACAAAAACTATTATTTTTTTCTTGATTATGATTTGACTTTTACGACGAAAATTTTATTGAAATATTTGATACGCGAGCGTGAGTTGCATGAACTACTTCGGAAAATTATTTTTGTGTATTGCTTGCTTGCAGCACAACGAAGCAACAAAGCCGTCTATTGAACCATATCCCACGGGAGTGAAAACCCCGTGTCATTCTCTTATACACACTGCAAAAAGGCAATTTTTATTATTTGAGTTGTAAATATTTTTTATTGCTCTTTATTTTATGATTTCATTATCAAATGGAAATAAACTGTTGAAAAGCTTTATACGATATATTCCACTTGTTCTAAATTTATCAGTGATAGTACAATAAATAGTCATTCTAGACAAAAGCAATTTGATTATTGCTATAAATTATCCAACAAAAATAAAGAAATAATTGTTTAAGTGCGCAATATTTAAGAAATCTGCTAAAAAGTTTCTTAGAAAGAATAGTTTTGTTTTTAAATATATCGGGGGAAATGGTTTCATTGCAAGAACCCGAAATAACTGATGATTTCAAAATTCTTTATATATTAGAAGCGGTGTAGAAGTTTTAAGCACCCCACTCTTTGTTTTTATATAGCTTTTTTAACATTTTTATCATATAAGGCTTTTCTTTTCCTCTCCAAATAACCACTATCGTTGAGCGATATAATCAAATTCACAGAAAAACTGCTGATCGTAGGTTTTTATTCTATCAACCTATGATAGTTACGGTATCTGGTTAAACTTTTTATGACTAAAAATTATTTCAAAATATTTACTAGAGGCCTTCTCGAGTAAATACCCATAGCACAAGTACGAGTATCATTCGATGAGTACATCGATGGAATAATGTCTTCGCATCTTCACGAATAAAATGAAATTATCATCTTATTCGCAAGTGTGAGCAGGGGCTTGGTTGCCTAAGGCTTCTATACAGGTAGTACCATGGAAAGTGTCCAAGGGAGCCACATAACCTGTATTCATATGCTTGTGTGTTTCCCAGATCCAACCGGGCAACTTACCAGGCCCACCCTTTACCATTACCTTGATGCCCAATAGAACCTTACATTACCGAGATAATTCTTCTTCAATCGTTCGGTAAAGTGAAAAATCTCCCTACTAGCAAGTACCCTAAGACTACTCCATCTTTCCACCTTCCAACTGACTATCACCCGTCTTCCACATATATAGGGGAAGACTGGATTTTTGTTTTAGACTAAAAAAAATCCTTAAAAAAGATAAAAATATATCTCATTTTTTCCCTGAAAACATCTATTAGGAGGGTATTCGTATTTTTTCGGTATCGTATTTTTTGTCCGGCGATGGTAGTATCTATGTTCCTTGCAAAACTATGCAGAAATTTTTAAAAATCGAGGTACCACTTTAGTAGAAATATTCATAGTTATAAATATCGTTATATTTAAGATTCTGAAAGCATTTTTTTTTAATTAAAAAATAGAAGTAGAAACAGAAATAGAAATAGAAATAGAAATAGAAATAGAAATAGAAATAGAAATAGAAATAGAAATAGAAATAGAAATAGAAATAGAATAGAAATAGAAATAGAAATAGAAATAGAAATAGAATTAGAAATAGAAATAGAAATAGAAATAGAAATAGAAATAGAAATAGAAATAGAAATAGAAATAGAAATAGAAATAGAAATAGAAATAGAAATAGAAATAGAAATAGAAAAAGAAATAGAAATAGAAATAGAGGTAGAGGTAGGGATAGAAATAGAAATAGAAATAGAAAAAGAAATAGAAATAGAAACAAAAATAGAAATAGAAATCGAATAGAAATAGAAATAGAAATAGAAATAGAAATAGAAATACAAATAGAAATAGAAATAGAAATAGAATAGAAATAGAAATGGAAATAGAAATAGAAATAGAAATAAAAATAGAAATAGAAATAGAAATAGAAATAGAAATAGAAATAGAAATAGAAATAGAAATAGAAATAGAAATAGAAATAGAAATAGAAATAGAAATAGAAATAGAAATAGAAATAGAAATAGAAATAGAAATAGAAATAGAAATAGAAATAGAAATAGAAATAGAAATAGAAATAGAAATAGAAATAGAAATAGAAATAGAAATAGAAATAGAAATAGAAATAGAGGTAGGGATAGAAATAGAAATAGAAATAGAGGTAGGGATAGAAATAGAAATAGAAAAAGAAATAGAAATAGAAATAGAGGTAGAAATTGAAATAGAAATAGAAATAGAAATAGAAATAGAAATAGAAATAGATATAGAAATAGAAATAGAAATTGAAATTGAAATTGAAATTGAAATTGAAATAGAAATAGAAATAGAAATAGAAATAGAAATAGAGGTAGGGATAGAAATGGAAATAGAAATAGAAATAGAAATAGAAATAGTAATAGAAATAGAAATAGAAATAGAAATAGAAATAGAAATAGAAATAGAAATAGAAATAGAAATAGACATAGAAATAGAAATAGAAGTAGAGGTAGAGATAGAGATAGAAATAGAAATAGAAATAGAAATAGATTTAGAAATAACAATAGAAATAGAGATAGAAAAAGACAAAAAGATAGATAGAAGTAGAAATAAAAATAAAAATGGGAATGGAAATGGAAATTGAAATAAAAATTGAAATTGAAATGGAATTGGAAATGGAAATATAAATGAAAATTTAATTGGAAATAGAAATGGTTATAAAAAAAAACCAAAACAAAAATAAAAACAAAAACAAACAAAAAAAACAAAAAATCAAAAGAAAAACAAAAACAAGATCAGAAACAAGTATTAGGGCCAGATTTAAAAAAAAAATAAAGACACGGACTTGAACAAGAATAAGGACCAGGAATAATAAGGATTAGGAAAAAATATTTGAACAAAGATTTGGACAAAACTTAGAACAAGGATTCTCTCAAGCATTTAGATGTTCTTTTTGATCGACGTTTAATTTCTTCTTACGATTTTTTTATTTTATACTTGGAAATTTTCACATCTTCTGTCAAAAGGATCAATATACAAAATGACAATATATGTGAGAATTTTATGCAATATGGAAAAGTAAATATAATATACTCCTCCTCACAAGAGTTCTAAGGATTATATATATATTGACCCCGAAAACAATAGTTTGGCATAATTTTTGGTTTATAAAAAAAAACTTAAATCTTAAACAAGTTTTTCTCTTAGCATATTAAAATGTTACAAAACGATTTTCAGGCCACCTTCAAAACAATTTAAAGCCGTCAATCTTGTTTTACCCCAGTATATCCATTAAGAAAAACAAAAAAAAAAACAAAAAAGCAGAACCAAGTCAGTAACTAAAGCCATCATTTTCGCAAGTCACAATTTCGTTCAATCCTCCATCATTTTAACCACATTACGATGCTTACACCCCATTCACCCTTGCATAAGCTCATATTCCATTGATTTTTGAGGTGTTTCCTGTTTTGGTTACATTTCGGTGGCGCAAACAAATACAATGCCACTAAAATGTAAATTTACTTTTACATATACAATTATATTTGTCTACAACAACTGCAACAACAATAACAACAACTACAACAACAATGACAACAAAATTCAAATTTGATTTGATTTGATTTTCTCGCCTTTTTCATCGAACAAACGAAAGAACGTACGAATGAACGTTGTTGCAAACTGACTGAACTGAACTAAATTGAATTGGATCGATTCCGTTTTTCGCCACAATTTGTGGTATCCAATTCAAATGGTGTCGATTGTACGCGGCAGTGTATTTCATTCTCATTTCATTTTCATTCTCATTTTATTTTATTTTATTTTAGAAGCAATGCAAATTTTAGTTTTATGAAATTTTACAAAAACCACTTTCATTCGAAACAGATTTAGTTTGATTTGGTGGAACGTTTAATATTAAAAATACTATTTTCAGTTCTGCTTTAGGTTGTTTCCATGGTTATAAATTCTATAAAATACCTGTTTAACCCGTTTCAGCCCAAAGTGGCACAGATTTTCAGGTTTTTTCGTCAATGTATTTGACATGGTCAAAATATGATAGATCATATATTTTTGAAGATGATCTTTCCGACGCCGTGACCTTTTTCGTGATTCAAGTGTACTATTTGCTAAAATGCCGGCTTTATTAACAAAGACTGCGAAAAAATTTGGATTTTTCTCTTTAAATCCAATTAACTTAATTTAAATCCAATTAATTAACTAATTTAAACTCTTTAAATTAGTTTTTTTGGAGAAAACATCATTGAGAGTCGGAAAAATATTTTTATACGGTAGTGTGCTCCTGTAGCGAACATTGTTTGTAATATTTCTGTGGAATTCTGTGGAAAATTCAGAATTCCACATTCGTAATCAACGATTTCGAGAACCGCCGAGATAACATATCCGGACCGAAAATCCATGGAAGTTTTTGACCATTTTACAATGGGGCAATTCTGACCTCGGATTATTAATAAATGGCCTCGAGAACTCGCAAGTGAACAATTTCTGGCCCGAAAACTCATTGTTTGTAATATTTTCGACTTGATTGAAAAAAAGTTTTCAATTTCGGTAAAAAAGTTGAATTCTGAAATTTTTGCTATAGGGTCTTAAAGTACACACTCGTGTGCCACCGAATTAATTCTGTTTTGCCAACTAAAGGATGTTTTCCCAAAAATTGTGGTATGGTTGATCAGGCATTATTTAAGTTTGGAGGGTAAAAGTTTATGCGTATTTTAAAATTCAATAAAAGCAAAAACTATTAATGTTTGGAATAAGACTTTTCATTATCACATAAAAAACAACAAACTCTTTCATTACAAAATGGTCTCCACACCATCTTAGGTGTACCATCAGTTAAACTAACTGAACCCTAAAATGAAAGTGTGGAAAAAAGCGAGGAGCTAACAACAAAATAACACAACTTCAATATGCTCTGATAGCGGTAAATCGCTGAGATCGAATTTCGAAAATGGACATGAGTTAAGGCCATGCCTAAAAGTATGATACGATCTAGATTAACCTTGATACAGGGTGCATCGAAGTAGATAAGAACTCAGTTACAAAATTCAAGCGTTCTCTGCCAAAAATAAATTCCGGGTAACTTTCTCGGCATATTGGCAGTATAACTAAGTAGAACCTAAGTAGCTTGAGTGGATCACAGTGTAAAGTCATACAAAGGCTACTGATGAGTTGGTGTAGCGGCCAATGAAACAGTCTGTATAGTCAAGCTGTGTGATTTGCTCTATACAGAGCCGTTGTTGTTGTTGTTAGCTGTTACCTTCTTTGTTTTCATGTTGTCTTGTTGTCAACATACTTGGCCTAAATCTCAAACTTGTTTTCATTTCTACTATCATGTTTTTATATTATATGATTAATATTTCAATAATATACAAAAAAAATTTAAAAAAACTTTTAAATTGAAATAATTACAGGGTGGTTGAGTGAAGGGTCGTAAAAAAGGGTGCCCCCATGTTGATTTCAACCCTTCTAGGCATCTGAAAAAATTCTTAATTTGTAAGAATGTCGCTATATCCTGGACTAGGGAAAAAAAAATTTCGCCAAATATACATAATTGTAGTTCGGGATCATAGTCGTAGAAGGATATATAAAAAAGGCCGACACCAAATTTTAAGTTAATCAGTCCATTAGCACTTGAGATATCATGTCAAACGTGTTGGAGAAGTAGTTTCGAGAAAAACGAGTTTAAAGTTTTGAGTTTCATAATTCAAGTTTTAAAAAAACTTTTAAGGACATATTTTTGAATGTTTAAAATATCGATAAAAAAATTTCGATTTTTAAAATTTCTAAACTAGAATGCTAATGGTGCTTAAAGCTACAAATTACTTAAAAACTAGAAGAGCTTTTGCGACCGAAATTGTTGTTGTAATACACGATGCACAGTGAAAGAAGCCCAAAAAATTTAACAACCCTCGTTATTGCATTTTAATGCAAAATTATTTTAAGGGGGCATATAGGTTACAAATTTTAAAAAAAATTTTTATTTCGGTAATTTTTTTTTATAGAAGGAAAAAGATTTCGTTTTCAAATTTTGCAAATATATTTATTAACATTTAAAGAATACAAACAAATTATTTTCGAGTTTTTGTCGTTATTTTATTTTCTTTTTTAAATGCCAACGGTTTTTGACGTTATGTAATTTTTTTTTGAAAAATTAAAAAAAAATTAACGGTGTGCAGGATATCACCAGTCTGGAACATCTGGGGGGGGAAAAAGGCCAAATTAATTCTTGTTTAAGTGGCTATCGCCTGAACTACGATAATTTTTTTCCGCCATAAAAAAAACAAAATGGCGACCGATTTTGTAACCTCGAAACTGATTTTTTTTTTCAAATGGCCGCTATTTTGTTTTTTTTCGGCGGAAAAAATTATCCTAGTTCAGACGATAGCCACTTAAACAAGGATTACTTTAGTCTTTTTTCCCCCCTCAGATGTTCCAGACTGGTGATATCCTGCGCTTCGTCAATTTTTTGGAATTTTTTTAAAAAAATTAAATAACGTCAAAAACCGTTGGCATTTTTTAAAAAAAAAATAAAATAACGTCAAAAACCGTTAAAAAAATTCCGAAAATAATTTGTTTGTATTCTTTAAATGTTAATAAATATATGTGGAAAATTTGAAAACGATATCCTTTTTCCTCTATGAAAAAAATTCCCGAAAATTTTTTTTTAGATTTTGTAACCTATATGTCCCCTTAAACTTGCAAGACACATCTCTACAAAATTACTGCCACTTAAATTTATTCAATTTTTTTAATAAAATTGGCTTTTATATTTTTTATATAAGTTGTGACCTCAAATTACGAAAGTCAACATTATTTTAAATGCTATGTCCTTTGCAAGTGTATTAATTTCCCCCACAACTCTAGCAGTTTTTTTCTTTAATGGTAATTTTTTTAATGATAAATGATTTTCCGATCAAAATCAAACTAACTGCTATCGGATTTAAAATGTAATGCTACAACAACAAAAGCCACAGCAACTAATTAAATTAAATATTCATAAACAATTATAAAGTAAAGAATGCAAAATCAAAAACGAAAAAAAAAACAAGTGAAACAAACTTAAAATAAACACAAATTGTTTAATGACGAAACATGCAGCAGCAGCTTTGTTTCAAATTAATTAATTTACGATGTCGAATTTAATTAAATATGCCAACCAACACCCAGCAGTTGCAGCAACAAAATTTTTCACCAACACAAATCCCGTCGCGCATAAGGGTCAAGTTTACCTGTGTGTGTTTGTGTGTATGTTGGGTGTTGGGTTTTTCGGTTTGTGTTTGTTTTCTGCACGCACGAATACAATCACACCTTTGCACAGCTATATTTATACTAATTACTGCAGCATTTTGACACACATTCAAACTTGTTAACCACACGTGATGTAATTTCATCAATGCTGCATCCATCAGTGCTTAATTTTCTTTTTGCCACCACTGTACATTGTTACATGATGCATTTTTGCTATCCTAGAGAATAAAATATAGTCATATTACGCCACAAATTATCATCATAATTGACAGGTTTTGCACCTTTTTTATAACATTTCAAAGTATGTGCTTTTTCTGCTCATATCTGCGATGGAACAAATGTGCATATCGCACAGTGGTCACATTCAAGTTGGCACGACAAAAGTCTAAAATCCTTTACAGTAATGTTTATTGATTTTAGTTTTTGTATCCTTATAAAGAGCTGCACAAAACCTTATATTCATAAACCTTCACTATTGAACAGCATCTTGCAGCATCGTTCAGTGTATTTCAGTGTAGCCGTGATATCGCATAGAAATGTTCTGTATGCAGTGAAGTCAACATAACAAGGATTGCATATTTTGAAAGCTTTTCGTTACTGTTCAAGCAGTGCTTGAGTTTTATGAGGTAGTAAAATATCAAAACAAAGCGACAATAAAATAAGAGCACTCACAGTGCGACCATTTCAGTTCATTTAAATTTTCTTAAGAGGCGCACAAGTAGAGGGGATAAGTCGTTATGATTTTATAATTTTAAAAAAAAAATTAAAGAGTGGACACACCCGCAGGTTTTAATGTGACAGTGTTTCTTTATCCTTGTCCTTATTCTTGTCCCGAACCTTGCCTCTGTTCCCAAACTTATCCTCATCCTTCCGTTAATATTTCATTTGTCCTGATAATATTTCTACTTCATGTCCAAACAGTTGTTTTAATCCATGTCCAAACTCTTGACTTAATCCTTGTTCGAATCGTTTTTCTTGTTTGGGAAGTTGTATTTTTGTTCTCTTAAACCTTTGTCCTAATCCAATCCTAATTCTTGTCATAGTTCTTTTCCGGTTTCATTGTGTTATTTTGTTGTTTATGACCAGTGTTGCTTGCCGGGGGAAAAAAATCATAACTTTTGTTTTCAGCTTGTCGGAACTTTGCCAGATTTTTGTCGTTGTTGTTGTTAACCGAGTGAAGTTAAATTCGTACATCCGAAGACAACTTAGCAAAGACCCAAACCAATATATGTTCTCTTTCTACAAAGTTAAATTCGTACTTTTTTGCAAAGCACGAATTTAACTTTTGATGCGAATTTAACTAACGACACTACGAATTTAACTTTATTTTTAAGGAAATCACTTTGACATTGACTTTGACATTGAAATACAGAAAAGTTTTAAATTTTTAAATTTAAACAAATGCAAAAAAGTTATTTCATGTAAGGATTTCGGCCAATGAACATTTTTGAAAAGTAGTAAATGTTATGTTCATGGTATTTACTTCTTTTCAATCAAGACAGAATCCTCAAATCTGAAACGCAGAATTCCTATAATATGCATACCAATGGACAGGTAATTGAATAACTTTTCAAACGATATATGACTCATTGTGGCATAATTAGGATTTTGGCCATTGGAATTTTTTGAAACGTAGTAAATGTTACGTTCATGGTACTACTTTTCAAAGTGGTCAAATTTGACATCGAATTTCATAACAAATAAAGTTACATTAGTACCCAAAGTTAAATTCGCACTTTGCAAAAAAGTACTAATTTAACTTTGTACAGAGAAGTAATAGTGGTTTGTGTCTTTGCTAAGTTATCTTCGGATTTACGAATTTAACTTCACAGAGTTGTCATTCACTGTTGTTGTTGCTTTTGCTGTTACTGTTACTGTTACTGTTACTGTTACTGTTACTGTTACTGTTACTATTACTGTTACTGTTACTGTTACTGTTACTGTTACTGTTACTGTTACTGTTACTGTTACTGTTACTGTTACTGTTACTGTTACTGTTACTGTTACTGTTACTGTTACTGTTACTGTTACTGTTACTGTTACTGTTACTGTTACTGTTACTGTTACTGTTACTGTTACTGTTACTGTTACTGTTACTGTTACTGTTACTGTTACTGTTACTGTTACTGTTACTGTTACTGTTACTGTTACTGTTACTGTTACTGTTACTGTTACTGTTACTGTTACTGTTACTGTTACTGTTACTGTTACTGTTACTGTTACTGTTACTGTTACTGTTACTGTTACTGTTACTGTTACTGTTACTGTTACTGTTACTGTTACTGTTACTGTTACTGTTACTGTTACTGTTACTGTTACTGTTACTGTTACTGTTACTGTTACTGTTACTGTTACTGTTTCTGTTTCTGTTTCTGTTACTGTTGCTGTTGTTGTTGTTGCTGCTATTGCTGTCGCCGTTGGTGTTGTTGTTTTTGCTGCTGTTGCTGTTTCTATTTCTGTTGCTTTTGTTTTTGGTTTTGTTTCTCCATGGATTGTGCTTTTCTGTGGTGCATTAACTTTGCATAAACTGCACACAAATAATTCATGCAACAATGATGCATTTACGTTACATTAGGCGGCAAAGACCTCACCTTCAATTTTTCTTCCATAAAATTGACTGTTGCGATAGTAGTCACAGAGTTAAAATTCCATGCAACATTTTTTTCATTATTGTAGCATTTTCACTGCATTATATGGTTGCCACCCTGAAGTCATGATGATAAAATTTTTTTTTAATATTTTCGTTGTGAGGCTTAACCCTTTCAGACCGTGATGCATCGTTTGTGCGGGTGGTTT